>CM075875.1:33934973-33997473 GCA_038021265.1 Cyprinella venusta | reverse complement strand
TTTTATTTTGTTTATTATATAAATTGTATTTAAATTATTTATTTATAAAAAATATTAATACAATTTGCTTGATCCATTTTATACGTTTTATGATTTTATTTTAATTAATTTATTTTAATTTATTAATTTTAATTTGTATTTTAATTCCTATTGTTGCCAAAGGTGATTTTATTTACTTATTGTGATTTTTTTCCCCCCATTCAATTTATTAATTTTTGTCTGTTTATTTTACATTTTATTTACTTATTTATATACTTAATCATTACATCTCTATTAATTTAATTAATTTACTAATGTTAATTTATTACAAATTTGTATTTATTGCCATTTTTATTTGTTGATTTATTGTAGTATTCATTTATTTTATTTTATTTTTGTATTTTATTTTTTTATTTGTATTTATAATTTTTCTAATTATTTATTTACTCTATTTTTTTAGCATATATTATGTTGTATTTATGTACTTTTAATTTGTATGTAATGTAACAGTGTGTTAAGCTGAGCAGTGCAGTAAACGAGTGTGTGTGTGTTCAGAGAGCTGGAGGACAGGGTTGCGACGCTTAACTCCTCCATCCGGAAACCCAAGTAAGTGAAGGCTCGTTTCCCAGCAGTCTTTGCTCTTCCCGCAGTCTCGCTGTGTGTGTGTCGTCTGTTTCTCTGTCCTGGGACGGCTCACGGCACTTGCCCAGTGTTGTCCTGTTGTTAGTGTGTGTGTGTGTCCCCCAGGCTGAGCGCGGCGGCGGAGACGTCGGTGGCGGTGGTGACGACGCGCTCGCGGGAGGTGTATTTCTGGGGCGGGGGGAAGTTCACCCCGCAGAAGCTGGACATGTTTAAGGGCGGCAGCAGCGCTCAGCACGTCTGCGCCGGGGAAACACACTTCGCAGTGGTGACCGTCGAGAAGGAGCTGTACACCTGGGCCGTGAGCATGCCCTCATCATAACTCATTCACCAAAGACATGAATATCAAATAATAATTGATGAAACATAAACGCATTTAAGGGTGAAGCACTTTTTTACTGATCTGCTTATTAGCAAGTGATACTATAACTTAAATATAATATATGATTTATATAAAATTATGCTTTTTGATTTTAAATCCTAATTTAACCATTAAAATGAAAAACAGTTTTTGGAATAAAAACGAATTTTGAAAACCCGTAAAAATCAAACGTATTTCACAAGGCTCTAAACATTTTGATAACTCTTTATTGAAAGTCTTTATGTATAGTGCATTATACAAGTATTTTAATGCATTAATTATGCCATGTAATGCACCTTATAATGCATTATATAATCTAATGAATAACCTTAACACTTTTCTAATCACTGAACACACCTTTAGAAAGTATAATACATTAAAACAACCAATTTCACAATCTGCAAACATCATAAAGCATTGGTTACAATTTTTTTTTTTTATGAAAAGCATTATAATGCACATAATGAATACCTTTATAATGCATTATACATAAGGGCTTCAAGTAAAGTGTTACCAAAATTATAATAAATGATTCAATTGTTTAAGATTTCAGTTAATAACACATGCTTTTTGGTTCCTTGCATTTGATTTAACAGAAAAAATTAGAATGTAAAACCCGACTTTGGTATATGAGCGCTGTTTATACTATACATACTTTATATAGGCAATTAAAAGCCCATAATTATGATTTATGGATTATTAATATAAATGTGCAATTAGCTGACCAATGTCTTAAATGGATGACTTGAACATATCTTTAGTGGATTTGGATCTGGATTTTAACAGTTCAATCAAATGTAAGTAACTAGGGCTTATTTGCATTTGATTTAACTGTTAAAATCCAGAAAAAATTAATTTGAACTTATTTTAATTAAATTTAATTTTATCTTATTTTAACTAATTATAGGAATGTAAAACCCGACCAAATATCTCTGAATATTATAGTTATAGTAGCCTACTCCTACTTATGTAGTATTGTAGTAAACTAAAACTATCAAAACATTCTTTAAAAAATTAAATAAATGTTAACTTAAAATGTCAATTATATAAAAATGAGTTAATTTTCCAGCATGTATTTTAACTTGATGTACTAATATAAATAAACATAATATACATAACTTATATAGACTTATTAACAATTAAAAAAAAACTAAACGAATTTAAACTCTTTGTAAAAACTATAATAGTATTTCAGTGATACTGAACTGACACTGGTTTGAGTCCCGATCCCATTCATTCAGAAGAAAGAAAACTATTAAATAAAATGGAGATGAAAAGCAGAACAGAATAAAGTAGAAATGAAGACAAAAACAAAGATCTGAAAATGAAATTGTGTGTGTGTGTGTGTGTGTGTGTGTGTGTGTGCAGAGCGTTCAGGGAGGAGCGAAGATGGTGGGTCAGCTGGGTCACGGGGACCAGGCCTCGTACCGCCAGCCACGGCGTGTGGAGCGTCTGCAGGGGAAAGCCATCCGACAGGTGTCCTGCGGGGCCGACTTCACCGCCTGCGTCACTGGTGAGCGACACACACACACACACACGTCTCCAAACAAAGCAATTTATTCAGCTAGGACGCATTAAACCGATCAAAAGTGACAGTAAAGACTTTTATAATGTAGAAAAAGATTTCTATTTCAAATAGATGCTGTTCTTTTGAACTTTCTATCCATCAATAAATCCTGAAAAATAAAACGTATGACAGTTTCATCATATTAGAAGGATTGCTGAAGGACCGAAAAATCATATACAGGCGATAGTAATTTGATGTAATGTTTTAAATCACCTTTGACCAAAAGGTGGCGATATGCCAAAGGATTGCAGAGATACAGCCACATGGTGCGTTCACACTGGACGCGAATAGCGCGTCAGGCGCGAATGATTTCAGTTTTAAGTCAATGCAAAGACGCGTTACGCGTGTAAAAAAATCATGCGGCGTGAATGAGGCGTAGAGTGCGGCGCGGAAGGCGCGAATACGCCTCATTCGCACGAATTGAGCGTCTAGCGCGTTAAGCTCGAATGATTTAGTCAGTGCTATTTGTGCATTCACGCGTTTGACGCGTATTCGCGTCTGCCGCCCGAGTTGAAAAATCTGAACTTTGGCGTGAATTCACGCCGTGTTAACCAATCAGGAGCCCAGCTGCTTGCTCACGTGGTGAAGTGTCTGGATGCTTCGATAAATTGTTTTGTAAATATGACTAAATGCATGGTGGGATTATGCACAACAAAGCAAATATTTTATCACTTAACCCTTAATCGCTGTTTGGGGTCATTCTGACCCCGCTGGACTTTTCCTTGAAAATTTAAAAATGTTCCCTTCATCTCAGGGACATGAAACTCGGTAACTTTTCCTAAATAATCTATCTAAACATGCACAAAAAAACTGGGCTTGATTTGGTTGTTCTAAAGGTGTGTAAACAAAACTTTACCATTTAAGCTGTTTGGGGTCAAAATGACCCCACATTGAAAATGAATGGGAAAATGAAAAAAAATCATTTTTTCCATTTTGATTGTCAAAAAAATAAAAGTAAATCCATTATAAATCTGAAATGTTCCACATATAAACCAAGGTCTGGTCCTAGAGCACAAATAGAAAGTAGAACAAACTTTCTATCTCATACACACACACATACACACACACACAAACACACACATGCCATGACTGCAACAGAGAGCATTTTTACAGAAATTGGCAAATAAAACAAACAAAACTGGCATAAATCTAAAATATTTTTTTTTAAATTCAAGGGCTGGTCCTAGAGCATAAACACAAAGTGGAATGAGCTTTCTATCTCACACACACACACAGCCACACACACACAAACACACACATGTATGCATCCTGTTCATTACAGTTTATTAGTGCTGTTGTTTTGTATTATATTGGTTTATGTACTTGGTTTATTAAATTTATTTGTTCTAAAATGTTTTGTTCTAAAAAAAAAATAATAATAGTTGATAAATAATTTTCTAAAATGAAGTGTGTGTATACAGTCATGTCATAGTGCTGATTTGTAGTATTTATGCAAATTTATGTATAATAATTTGCATAAACAAATAATTCAAAATGTATCAGACAACAACAAACTCTAATTTTAACAAACATATTTTGTGCAATTCACAAAATATATATATATCATATATATCAAGTTGTGATGAGGATTTGAAGCATCAAGAAAAATGAAGTGAAAATGAATGAGTCTCTATTGGCCCCTATTGGAAATATGTGGTAATTGCACTTTAATTCCTTAACTATAAGAAAAACTGTTTTTCGACTAACCACCAGATGGTAGTATTCTATCCCAAACACATAAAGCAATGTCCAAAAACTGTTTAGATTTAATTATCATCATAATTTAAGTGTTTTTTTCTTTAAAAAGACATTTTTTCATGTGTCAATTTATGGCCTAGTTATGTAATTGTGCAGTAAATAGGTAGAAAACTTAAAAAATTCCAAAAAAACACAGCATAAATGATTAGTTGAGAAGTGAATTTAAAAAATGATATATAGTTTTCCATATAAAAATGTTTATTTCCTTATGCAATCACTCTTTAAAAAGTCTGGGGTCATAATGACCCCAAACCCTTAAAGTGTCGTAGTTTTTAAACAGCGATTAAGGGTTAAAGGGTTAGTTGAGCCAAAAATGAAAATTCTGTCAGTATTTCCTCACCCTCATGTTGTTCCAACCCCGTAAGACCTTCGTTCATCTTCAGAACACAAATTAAGATATTTAAGATATTAAGATCGCTCCTGCATACTAGTCCATAGGCTTCTTGAGGGAATGACTCTTGCTGGCCTCGAAAAGTCATTAAAGACATCGTTAAAATAGTCCAAGTGACTACAGGGGCTCAATCTTAACTTTATCAAACGACGAGAACACTTTTTGTGCGCAAAAACAACAAAAATAACGACTTTATTTCAACTATTCGCTTCCTTCTCCATGGGCCTGTAGTCAGTTAGCGTAGTGTGATTGCGTAAACTAGACGTTTGACGCGCAATTCGCGTTCTGTGTGAACACAACTTTAATGCGGTAAACAAAGCGGTTCCGCAGCTTGCGTAGTGTGTGTAGATCAGCTCCGGATGCTGTAGATTCAAGAGCGGAGCGAAGGGAACGATAATAAGAACGGCAACCGTTACGAGAGGTGCCTAAATATAATCAAATCAAATACAGAATAGAAATGGATTGTTTGTGGAGACACTGGGAGGAGCGAGTGGTCCAGTATTGACGGGCGTGTGCTCTCTCACAGACGAGGATCAGATGTACATGTTCGGCTCGGACTACTACGGCTGCCTGGGTGTGGAGAACGAGCACGGCATGGAGGTGCTGGAGCCGGTGCTGCTGCAGTTCTTCCAGGAGCGGCCCGTCCGACAGGTGTCCTGCGGGGACAACCACGTGGTGGCGCTCACCCACAGCGGGGACATCTACTCCTGGGGCTGCGGAGAGCACGGTGAGCGCCTCACATGACCACACTGACCATCACTGCTGTCGAGTGACACTGACGGCCTTTCCCTCCGCAGGTCGACTGGGTTTGGACTGCGAGGATGACTTCGCCTCTCCAATGCAAGTGAGAGAAGCTTCACTCCTGTAATCAAGCCTTCATTAATATGATCTAACAATGAAAAACACACCAGAAGTGTATATATATCTCAGTTAAGGTTCACATTACTACTACATTAGTACAATCAAAAGTTGTACCTGGTAATGATATTTAATGAACCTGAGCTGACATGAACTAACTAACAGGGTTCGTACGCGGTGCTTGACTTGGACTTTTTGAATTGTAAGTCTGGGAAAACCCTTGAAAACTGTCATATTTATGAAAAGTTGCTTAAAGTATTTACATGTAATTAGTGTTAACCCTCTGGGGTTGTTCGTTTAACAGTCACACTCGGGGTGTTCAGGTCCCCCAAAGGGCGGGATTCATATAAAAAAAAATAATAATATATATATATATATTTTTTTTTTTTTACTTGGTTTTTTTTATAATATTTTTTTCTTTTCTTTTTTGGTGTTTTGAGAAAATTTCAAAAATAAAAAAAAAATATAATTAGTATTAATGCAATAATTATGACAAAAATTTTCCTGCATTAAATATAGTAGAAAAAATATTTTAAAAATATATTTTTTTTATTTTTTTTTAAAGCTGTATTTCATTTTAGAGTCAAGCCTAGGCCTCATTGCAATTTTTGAAATGAGATGGATGCCATCTGGTGGACAAACTGAGCATTTTAAAAATGCAAAACACATGTATAATCTGAATTTTTTTGGTGTGTTCGTGTATAAAAGTGTGTTTGTGTGTGTGTGGATGTGTCTGTTTTGCACTCTTGATGTTTTATAGATTCACCCCTTCACTGTTGTGTGCTTTTTTCAAGATCGTGGCTGATTTGTAGATTGTACGCACAAAAAAACTCAGTATTTTCACATTTTTGCCAATTTCCCATTCATTTTCCATGCGGGTCCATTTGGACCCGAACACCCCAAGTGTGACTATTTTTTATTTTTTTTTACAACCACTTAGACTATTCATATCATGTCCCCAATTTTTTTGGGTGTTCAAATACCAAATACCAACAAAGTCACCAAATTTTGGACAATTCCGAGAAAGCTGTAATTTAAAAAAAAAAATTATTTGAATTCTTCGGTTAAATTTAAATTCATCGAATTCTTTTGACGAGACACTTTTTTCATGCAAAATTAATGTCTGATGTACACTGAACTCAAAATTATAAACTCAACACTTTTTTGCCCCCATTTTTCATGAGCTGAACTCAAAGATCTAAGACTTTGTGGTTTATGTGCACAAAAGGCCTATATTGTTCACAAATCTGTCTAAATGTGTGTTAGTGAGCACTTCTCCTTTGCCGAGATCATCCGTCGCCTCACCGGTGTGGCGTATCGAGATGCCGATCAGGTGTACCTTAGGCTGTCCACAGTAAATGTGCGGTTTTACTCTATCGCCCCCCTCTGTTTGAATAAGCCATATCTTTATCACACTATCCTTTCAATGGTTAAAGTTGCCACAGTCAATGCATGTGCTGCACTTTGAAAGATAATAAAGATATTGTTTGAAGCTCCATGTCACAGTATGCGTACGAACCCTGTGAAGGCTGATGTGTTGACTCGTGGTAGGTGGAGGTTCCCAAAGCTGGGATCATCACCTCCGTGTTCTGCGGCAGCGACGGCACCTTCTTCCTCACCGATTCTGGGAAGGTTTTAGCCTGCGGGAACAACGAGCTCAACAAACTGGGTCTGAACCTAGGCATCACTGGGATCAAAAACCACTCGGAAGAGGTATGTCCGTCATTACTCGGCAGCGACCTGAAAACATCAGTCACATGAGGTGGAAAACATGGGTTGAATCACCGAATCCGGTCATAAAACCTTTATTTTGGATGTATAAATCAAAAGTTTACAGCTACACACTTAGTCAAATCAAGTCTGTGAATATTAAAGCAGATAGTTGACCCAAAAATTAAAAATAATTGACTCCTCCTGTACTCCTTTCAACTTCTAAACACAAATTAATATATTTCAATGAAGTCTGAGAGATTTCTGTCTCTCCATTTAAAGGGATAATCCACTTTTTTTGGAAATAGGCTCATTTTACCACTCCCCCAGAGTTAAACAGTCGAGTTTTACCGTTTTCGAATGTATTCAGCCGATTTTTTTGATATATATATTTAGAAGACTATCAGTAACCAGACAGTTTCTGGTCCCTTTGACTTCCATAGTATATTTTTTTCCTACTATGGAAGTCAATGAGACCAGAAACTGTCTGGTTACTGATATTCTTCTAAATATCAGAAAATCGGCTGAATGGATACGAAAACGGTAAAACTCAACTGTTTAACTCTGGGGGAGTGGTAAAATGATCCTATTTCCCAAAAAAGTGGAGTATTCCTTTAAAACTCGGTTTGAAACCTTCATAAAGAGATGGTAAAATAAATCCACATGAATCCAAGATCGCTTTATATGATGAGCAGGTTTAATGTAAGCTTTTATTCGCATTAATCAGTTTATGTGAGTGAAAAATCATAAATCTAAAAAAATATATATATTTCAATTTTTTTGTAATTTGATTCAGTTGATTCTACATGCTTTTTGATTTTAAATCCTAATTTAACCATTAAAAGAAAAAACAATTTTTGGAATAAAAACGAATTTGAGTAAAAATCAAACGTATTTCACGAGGCTCTGAACATTTTGTTAACTCTTTATTGAAAGTCTTTATGTATAGTGCTTTATACAAGTATTTTAATGCATTAATTATGCCATGTAATGCAACTTATAATGCATTATATAATCTCATGAATAACCTTAACACTTATCTAATCACTGAACACACCTTTAGAAAGTATAATACATTAAAACAACCAATTTCACAATCTGCAAACATCATAATGCATTGGTTACAATTTTTTTTTATGAAAAGCATTATAATGCACACAATGAATACCTTTATAATGCATTATACCTAAGTGCTTCAAGTAAAGTGTTACCAAAATTGCAATAAATGATTAAATTGTTTAAGATTTCAGTTAATAACACATGCTTTTTGGTGCCTTGCATTTGATTTAACAGTAAAAATTAGAATGTAAAACCCGACTTTGCTAGATGAGCGCTGTTTATACTATACATACTTTATATAGGCAATTAAAAGCCCATAATTATGATTTATGGATTATTAATATAATCCATACTCGACTAGAACATATGTTTAGTGGATTTGGATCTGGATTTTAACAGTTCCATCAAATGTAAGTAACTACGGCTTATTTGCATTTGATTTAACTGTTAAAATCCAGAGAAATGAGAATGTAAAACTGGACTTTGGTGAATGAGTGTGTTGAGATGCAGTGATGTGATTGTGTGTGTGTTCAGAGTTATCAGGGGATCCCGTACACCACCGTACTGTCGCTGGTCCGGCTCCTCTCACGCTTCAAGATCATCTTCATCTCTCCGGGAAAGGCCCACACCGCCGCCATAGACGGTGCGTTTGCTCACACACATCCAAATAATGCTGTTTTTCACACACAAAATGATATAAAACATTCTATTTCCTTTAATCCTTCTCTAATCTGGCCCATGCTACTACTGTTTTTGCCTCTTCATGACGACCCGCTTGCTGTATTCCTGTCTCTTTGGACAGAGGCGTCTGCTAAACGTCTAAATGTGTGTGTGAATGTTGGTGTGTGTGCAGAGCGCGGGCGCCTGGTGACCTTTGGCTGTAACAAGTACGGGCAGCTGGGGGTCAAGGACTTCAAGAAGCACCAGGGTGCGAAGGTGCTGGTGGGGCCGTTCGGGGGGAAGGTGGTGAGCAAGGTGTCGTGTGGAGACGGATTCACCATCGCCGCCACTGAGGGTGAGCACCGCTGACACAGCCTCACTGCAGCTTAGCTCACACACACACACACACACACACACACACACACATAGGGTCCTTCCATTAGTGTAAAGACCTTAATCAGTCTATTTAAACCTGCAGTCTGTAACTTTTTTGGGTTAAAAATTATCCAAAATAAATTTGAGCAAGTACATATGAAGAGTTCAGATGCAAAAGCCTCTAAGTGCCATTTGAAATTTTCTTCTAAAATGACCATTTTTATCAAGCTTGTATATTTAAGTTCAGTAATTTCAATTAAATTGCACTGAAGATTACCTATTAATTGTCATTTAAGTGAAATTAATGAACTTAAATATACAAGCTTGATAAAAATGGTCATTTTAGAAGAAAATTGTGTGTGAAACACCAGTGTTCAAAACTCTCTGCTTGCTTGATATGATAAGCGATCGTTAGATTTAATCAAGGGATTTATTGCTATGCTTTTTTCCCCTTAGTTGGTCAGAACAAAAATTTTAAAAGTAATTCAGATATTTTTGCGTTATTAGTTACTTGAAAAAGTAATTGATTACGTAACTCAAGTTACTGCTGGGTCTCGATTTTGATTCGATTTCAATTCTCAAGCTCTCAGTTTGATAACACAAAGTCAATGAATATAGATTTAATACAAATCCTATATTTTAAAAAAAAAGAACTTTTGGAAAATCGACATAAACATAAATTTACTAGTGTTACAAAATTAAGAGACATAACCCTGTATGTTAAAGTCTTTTTTTTTTTAGGTACATTTGGGTACATTAAAACATTTTAAACTATATTTCAAAGGCATACAATGAATAGATTTTGATGAAAAATGTATGCTGTAAATTGGACAAGTGGCATGCCTTGATCAAACACGATCTGGTTATTTTATGTTTAAGATAAAATACACATAAAATCTCACAGCATTAGCTTTTACATGAAAGCCTATGACCAGTGGAGGAAAACTAATACTGGCTTTTGGGCGATGGGTAGATGGTAAATGGATGATGGATGGATGGATAAAAATGGAGAAAAAATGGTTTCGTGGCCTTTGAGAATCGATTTTGAATCGACCACATCAACACTGGGTGTGTGTATCCGCAGTCAGACCGTGATGTGTGTGTGTGTGTGTGTCCCTCAGATAACCAGATCTTCGCGTGGGGGAATGCGGGGAACGGCCGGCTCGGGATGCCTCCGGATAAAGGCTTCGGCTCAGAGGTGTGTCCGGCTCTGCCTCGGCCCATCTTCGGCTCCTTGCACCACGTGCCGGATCTGTCCTGCCGGGGCTGGCACACCATCCTCATCATGGGTGCGTCTTCACACACTCTCCGTCCACACTGCATGTGATGTGGAAGGCTTTTATGCTAAAGTTACAGATCGCACTCCAGTCGACTGATGGGCGGCCACACCCGCCAGATGCGTGTACCAGATGAGTAAAATACCATAAGATTTAAAGCTTGTTTTCTGGGGGAATTCATCAAAATTAAATGACAAGCTAAATTTGGCAGATTATTTAGCAAAAACTCACTGTATTTATTTCCCCAGAAAACAAGACATAATCTTATGGCATTTCTCCTCTAGTAAATGCATCTGGATTTAGGATTTTTTTTATACTTTTTGACTGGAAACCAAACCAAAATTCTAAGAAAGTAAAGTGCATTTTTTGCAGTTCAGCCAGTTTGGCGTGTTATTATATTTCCTCTCTTTGCTGTGAAGTTCATGAAGTGTAATCTGCAGAGTTAGCACAAATACTGCGTGGCGTAGTTAATCTGGTTAATTTAATTTTATTTTTTGGCTAGTAGAAGTTCTGAATGGCCGGTAACTTAAAAACGTACTAGCCAAATGTGGCCGGTGAGTGAAAAAAAATCGATTTAAACCCTGGCGGCAACCAGTGCATTGTGGGTATTTGAGTTTCTGGCAGAAGGGAATGTCTACTGAACGTTGTAAATCTGCTCTTAAGTGAATGTTTGTAGTTTAACTTCCTGTTCATGTTCGTTGACAGAAAAAGTCCTGAACTCCAAAACCATCCGCTCGAACAGCAGCGGACTGTCCATCGCAAGTGGTAAGATCCAGTATTTCCTGTTAATAATCATTATTTATGTGTTAGAAATAGTGTTGTTTTAGTATCATTTAGATACTGTTATTTATTAATCAATAACTGTTTTTTTATTAATAATCAGAAATTTGTTTTTATTTTAATTTTTTCTGCTTTCATTTTAAGATTTTATAAATTTTGTTGTTTGTCATTTATTTATATATATATATATATATATATATATATATATATTAGGGCTGTCAAAACGATTAATCACATCCAAAATAAAAGTTTGTGTTTACATAATATATGTGGGGGCACTGTGTATAATTATTTGGTATATATATATATATATATAAACACACATGCATGTATATTTAAGAAAAAAAAAATTATCTATGTATAAAATATTTATATATAATATAAATTATATATAAATCTATATACAGAATATACATGAAAATATTTCTTAAATATATACAAGCATTTGTGTGTGTTTATATATCTAAAATAATTATACACAGTACACCCACATATATTATGTAAACACAAACTTTTATTTTGGATGCGATTAATCGTGACTAATCGTTTTGACAGCCCTAATATATATATATATAGTTTTAATACATTTTTATTTCAATTTTAGTTTATTTGAGTGCGTCAAGTAAACTAAAACTAATTGTAAATGAGAAATGTTGCCCTGGCAGCTAGCCGAAATAAAAGTAGTGGAGTGTGTGTGTGTAGTGTGTGTGTGTGTGTGTAGTAGGGGTGTAACGGTTCAAATTGCTGACGGTCTGGTTTGTATGACGGTTTTAGGGTTTGGGTGCGGTTCGGTGTGTGCCATGTTCAGGGAGAAAGGACTACTGTCATAAAAACTAATTAACTACAAGCAACAGCACAAATAAATACAATAAAGATACTACTAAAATAAACTGCTTTTCAGGTTTATCAGGCAGTGCTAACATTCGTTTTCAGGTACAGACATTTAATAAAGTAATAACATTGCATATTTGACTAAATTACAGATTAATCCTCATTAAAGTCACAAAAGTCATTTGTTGTTTGATTAACACTAAAAACACAGATGGCAGGACTATTAGGTTACTGTCACTTTAAGAGAAAAGCACTGATTCAGCACACTGTGACTATTTCACTGACTGAAGACTTAACCTACCATGTCTGCTAGGATACCGTACTCATCAAGACGTTTGTAGCGCGCGCGTGTGTGTGTGTAACGGTTGAGTGTGCCGGTCCGCAGGCCAGTGCTCGACCGCCTCGGTGGATCTGGAGACGGGCTCGGCCACAGACTCAGAGCTGCGCGAGGGGATGCTGGGAGGAACCGCGGAGGCGGATCTGGGGGAGCGGGGTCTGCAGACGCCCGTCTTCTCCATCGACAGCCAGACCGGACAGAGCTCCTGCCCCTCGTGGCTGCGCAAGGTGAAGCCCTCATCCACCCGAACACAACACGACTGAAAGTATAAAGTCATGGCATTAAATATAGCCTGCAGTGCATTTTTGTCTTATTCTGTGCAAATAGGTGACATATTATTCCCCTTTTCACAAGATGTAATATAAATCCTCAGAATGTGTGTGTGAAATTTCAGCTCAAAATTCCCCCGGATCATTTATTATAGCTTGTCAAAGTGAAACACACTTTTATACACATACACACCAATAAATTTTGATTGCAAAAAGTATGTTTTGAATTTTTAAAAATCACAGCTTCATCGCAATGTTACGAAACTTGGTGATCTTTTATGGCATTATGTATGTGAACACACAAAAAAACTGAGGTCATGATCTGAGCATGCTAAGTGGTCATAAAAAAATAGCCACACTTGTGACTTGTCTTTGGTCAAAAATGACCCCCATAGGAAATGAATGGGAAATTGTAAAAAAAATAAAAAAAAAATGTTAATTTTTGTTTTTTGTCAATTTTTTAATAAGAAATCATTTTTGAGATTGTTTCAACTATATATTCAAATCCACCAAAAAAACAAAAAAAGTGTTCATAAACATCTGGGGAATTCACATGCTTCTCCATAGAGAGCTGAACATGCCATCTAGTGGTCACACCATGATTCTACACTTTTTCTCTATACTGTAACCAGATGGTGCTAATTTTCATTTTTTTGGCCTAGACTCTATATTAAACTAAAATACTGCATTAATAATTTTTGAAAAATAATAATATATATATATAGAAAAAAATATATATTTTGTCCATGGCAAAAATAGACCATAAATATTGCATAAATATTAATAAATTCAATTAAATTGTCTCAAAATACTAAATTAAAAAGAATAAATATTATAGAACAAAAATAAATTGCATTGGTTTTACTGGGATGGAGGAAATGTAATTTTTAGGTGTCCGGTCACTTTTGAGCGGGAAGATAACAAGTGTGACTCCGAAACGAAGAGCAGCTGAGGGATAAACATGGAAAAAAAGTTAGATTTTTATGATAACGTCACCTTTTTAAATCAAGACAAATAAAGCAAAATAATGATATGAATAAACATGCCACACAGCTTTAGCCATGAAAACAGCCTCAGCTGGCATCACAGTTCCTGCCAATCTTGTTACCCTTCAATTTTCGTGTCTTAGTCGTAAAGTCTCGCCGTGTGTGTTTGTCTTTGCTTGTGTGTGCAGGAGCTGCTGGACGCAGAGTTCATCCCCTTGCCGAACGATTCCCGAGACTCCTCCGAGCCGCTGCCGTCCTCCTACCCCGAGAGCAACACACTGCCGTACGAGGAGCTGGACCAGCTCAAAGCCAAGAGCCTGATGGTAACCAACGCTCGATTCCTTCATTTCAGAATTACATTTTCCTGATCATTTACACAACATTTTTAAAAGAAATGAAGGTTTTTGAGGAACACACTCCAGGGTTTCTCCATATAGTGTCTTCAATGGGGTCTAAAGTCTCGACACGATCCAGCCGAGGAATAAGAGTCTGATCTAGACAAACCAGCCACATTTACAACAAAACACACATTTATATACTTATAACCACTAATGCTGGTCTTGCTCTCGCTGTGATGCGACACACATTATGTGATCAGGGTGAAAGGTCAAGCGTGTTCAGAAATGTAGGAAAGAGCAAAAAACTGAACTACAAAAACGTCCGACATTGTTGTTTCACATTTTATTGGTTTATTAATTTGTAAATGATGTTTGATTTAGTCTCTTTGTAAACACTGGGTGTGTTCTTACGCCTACGTCACGCTTGACCTTTCACCCAATCATGTAATGTGTGTCCCGTTGGACCCCATTGAAGACACTGTATGGAGAAATCCTGGAGTGTGTTCCTCAAAAACCTTCATTTCCACTGAAGAAAGAAACACATGAACATCTCGCATTACTTGCGAGAGAGTAAATCAGGAAATGTTGATTCTGAAGTGAACTCCTCCTTTGATGACCATCATGAGTCGACTGGTGTGTGTGTGTGTGTCTGAAGCCGTTGTGTTGTGTGTGTCCGGCAGCCGACAGCGTGTGTGGATTACACACACAGAGTGGATGAGCGGATGAACGGCGCAGAGACGGGCCGATCCGACCAGAGCTGCTGTGGAGCGAGCGTCGAGCTGGCACACGTACGTACGCATCATGTCCAACATCACACCTGTTACTTTAAATAAATATATATGTGTATAGATAGATAGATAGATAGATAGATAGATAGATAGATAGATTAACCGTTAGAGAGTATTTTCAGTGATATATTTCTGATTATGTCACACCATCATCTAACTGAAGTAAAAATCCTAAATACATACACTGTGGTCTCATGATAGTTATTACAGAATCTGCGGTTTAGTTATATATTATAATTATATTAGTTATATATAGTTATATTAGTTATACATAATTGTTTAACTACTTTAGTTCAAATGAACTAATATTTATTAATATTAATTCATGTTTATTGCACCATATACTAATACATATCTCAAATCAGCATTTGAATCTGTTAAAACTAGTTAATTCAGCATCTCAGTTGTGTTTTTATGAACAAATGCTTTACGATACATATATTGCTCGTAGTTAGCTAATGGTAATGAATGTACGGAGGCGTATTGCATTCACTTGAAGAAAAACAAAATCTGCTCTAATGTTTTTCTGGATTAACAAGTTAATTATCTCAGAATTACGAGTTTATTTTTCATGGAATAAGTTTTGCTCTGTTTTTCTGAATTAACGAGTTAATTTTTCATGGAATTTTTTTGCTATGTTTTTCTGAATTAACTCATTAGGAAATGAAAAATTAACTCGTTAATTCAGAAAAACAGAGCAAAACTTTTTTTCTCATGAAAAATTAACTTGTTAATTCAGAAAAACGGAGCAAAACTTTTTTTCTCATGAAAAATTAACTCGTAATTCTGAGATAATTAACTTGTTAATTCAGATAAACAGAGCAAAACTTTTTTCTCATGAAATATTAACTCGTAATTCTGAGATAATTAACTTGTTAATTCAGATAAACAGAGCAAAACTTTTTTCTCATGAAAAATTAACTCATAATTCTGAGATAATTAACTTGTTAATTCAGATAAACAGAGCAAAACTCTTTTTTCTCATGAATAATTAACTCGTTAATTCAGAAAAACAGAGTAGATTTTTTTTCTTCAAGTGAACGCAATGTAAGACCTTATTATTGTAAAGTATTTTTGGATTTCTGTAAATAATGATTTGTTGGATGAAATCTGTGTTGAAGTTTAAAGTTTTTTTTAAAACCTTTTGTCTAATATGAAAACTCTGGAGTAATAATCACAATATTTCCCAGCATATCACTTTCCCTTTAATACAGAGTTCCATAAGATATGATATATTACATATGGCATAGGAAGAAAAAGAGAGTGAATGGCTCTAATATTAATTTTAGAAGGTTTATTTAGACATACAGTGGGTGTTTAAGTCTTAAAGCCTTGCGGGAACAGGTTTGAGGCCAGCTGGAGAATGCTCATGTGTCATTTGCTTTTTAACAAAACATTGATGACCAGTAATATTGTCATTTTAAAACGAATGTTTAGCTGATTTGAATTGAATATGGAGTATAATGAAGTCATGTGGTGTTTTTCAGCTCAGAGAAACCGTGAACCGTCAGGAGGCTCAAATCCAGATGTTACAGAAGCAGGTCAGTTCAGAGCGAGTGCTGCACCCGGGGCAAATGAGTTTGCACACTGACGCATGAATCATTCCTGTTTTGCACCCACGCAAAGAGAGCTGTTCCCTCCACAGACGCACGTCGGTAAACTAGGGAATGAACTTGCGCTCCCTGGCCGGGTCAGCGCAAAAAAGCCCCTTTTCCACCAAAGCATTTTGAGAGCCGGTTCAGAGCCAGTGCCTGCGTGCGAAACAGTTCTTTGTGTTTCAACAGCCAAAGAACCGGTTCGCGGCCGGGTAAACTGGTTCCAAAGCGGCACCAACTCTTTGCTAGAACCGTTCTTTTAGCACGTCATGCTTACGGCTGGGGCGGGTTTAGATGTGTTCTGAACATCTTTTCTGACCATCGCAAAGCTATGAGAAACTGCAGAAACACGCAAGCGTTTTTATTTATTTATTTATTTTTTATTTGAAACATAAGCAAAGAAGAAAACAGTCACGATATAGACCAAATAAATGGAAAGAAAAAAGACACAAGATTAAAAGACTTACATATTTCAATTGTTTTTAAAGTTTTCTTGGTACACGAGGTTAGAGATAATCCCAAAGCAATATACTTGCAAGCGTTTCTAGCGACGTGCACAGTGACGTAACGACGTCGTTCTCTGGGCGCTCTAGTCAGTGGAAAAACAAACAGGTTCTGAACGGGTTCGCAAGTTGAACCAACTCCGAACCAACTTTGAACCAGCACCAGTTCCCAACCAGTTCTTTATTCGGTAGAAAAGGGGTAAAAGAGGCGTGTTTCGGCACAAACATTCCCTGGTGCTATTTTTCCGTTCCAGAAAACAATTGGACGGCTGGGTAAAAAGTGACGAGCGCTGCGTTTTATCCAAAGTTGAACATTTTTTAACTCCCAGCGACCAGTAAAAACGCCAGTCGGTACGCTCATGGCGTTTAAAAAACGCGGCGCTCCCATTGAAAACATACGCCAGGCGCGGAAAAACGCTTTGGTGGACACACGGCCTGTATTACACTCGAAGATTCCTATTCGCCGGTAATCTACGCGATGTCTCTGTTGCCTCCCTCAGGGAACGACGGTTACAGACGTACTTTCTTCTCAGAGCGGTTCAGACACTGACACCACGAGATCGAAGGAGGATATCATGTGATTCACGCTCAGGCTCAGTGCCCCTATTATGCTCTTTGGGATATGACCTTTCCTGGATTGTGTAATGGATCTGTTTGTGAATGTAAAAGTGCAGATAAATGTGTTCGACCCCAAAATAAAACATTTTAGAAGAGAACGATTCATCACGGTGGTTTACTGACCAATGAGCGTTGAGCCGTGTCGTCAGCAAGCCGTTTCCCAGCATGCAGCACGTGGGGAGCAGCTCTAACGCGGTTCTGTCTGTGGTTTCAGTTCAGCGATCAGCAGAAGGAGAACGAGAGACTGTGGAAGGCCATCCAGAGCCTCAGTCGGAGCCATGAAGAAGAGTGAGAGTCCCATCATGCCTTAGTGAACAGTTCCTGCGGTGAGTGTGTGAGAGCTAAAGCCAAGATCACCAACAGCCAAAGACTCGACCCTGCTGCTAATGCCAAGCCAAATCTGGGATCTGGAAACAGCATCCTTCATCGTCAGACGATCCTCCAGGACGAATATGAGGAAAGTGTCATAAACCGTTGGGTTCAGTTGGCTTTTTACTCTGAATGCTTTTATAGTGAACATTTCGTTTTCAAAGAAGCTCTTTTATGTCAGAGATGAAACTGTTAACTCTTTCCCCACCGGCATTTTTGACCTTTTTCACTAAAATGTTCACGGCCCCCAAAAATATTTGGTTTGGTTGGTATAAGTTTGGCGTGAATATCTGAACATGCAAACTATCAAAAGAAAGAACAGAGGCTCAACATTTTATTCTAGCTTCATGCTTGCTTTGTTATCAACACTTCAATGTGGGTTTCTTTAAAAAGCAACAAGTCAAGTTTTTGTCAGATTTTACAATGTGCGTCTGCAGTGCTTCTATCGCTTGTTTCTGCTTCTTCTTCAGCTGTTTTAATCTGGAGGTTTAGAACTCTTTCAGATGATCTTTCAGTGCAGTATCGCCCCCTACTGTATAATGGTGCGTTCACACCGGACGCGAATAGCGCATCAGGCGCCAATGATTTCAATGTTAAGTCAATGCAAAAACGTGTTACGAGCGTAAAAAATTCCTGCGGGGGGGAAGACGCGAATACGCCTCGTTCGCACGAATTGAGCGTCTGGTGCGTTAAGCGCGAATGATTTAGTTAGTGCCATTTGTGCATTCACGCGTATTCGCGTCTGCCGCCCGAGTTGAAAAATCTGAACTTTGGCGTCAATTCGCGCTGCGTTAACCAATCAGGAGCCCAGCTGCTTGCTCACGTGGTGAAGTGTCTGGATGCTTCGATAAATGATTTTGTAAATGTGACTAAATGCATGGTGGGATTATGCACAACAAAGCAAATATTTTATCACTTAAACTTTATTTCTATATACGAGACATGTTCATTTTGTATTGAATGTTATTCATTCCATATGTAGATTATATGAAATATTATTATGATGTAGACAATCGACATATGTGCATCAGTTCGTGTCTGGACGTGAGAGAGAAAATAATCACAGGACAGGTTAATAACTTTTGGAGGCTGGCTCGATCATCATCAAAACAATAATAAATGACAGTTAGATTAGGTGGATGAAGGCGAGGGTGATCCTCACTCCGATGCGGGACAACAGGTCATCAAACTGGGGTCGGGACAGGCGGAAGTAGCGCTGACAGCGGCCGTCATCCAGCGCAGCTCCTGGCGGAGAAACTCGCCAAACGGTTCGCCTCAGATTCGACACAAATATACGACTCGATGATCCCCACGCCGCTGTTCTGCTCTCCAGAGTAAATACAGAGCAGTGATTCTCTCCATGAATGCTCGGTCGACATAAAAACAATGGCCGCCAGCGGATTTCGATTCTGACGCGCGTCACGCACGTACATTTCGCTTCAAACTTTTGTTTTTACGCGCGTCAGATTCACTCTTGACCCGCGAATTAACACAAAGTGGTCAAGCGTCAAACTAGACACGCGATTAGCATCCGGTGTGAACGTAGCATTACAGTGAAAACGTGTATGGTTGGAAAATTGTCAACGGCGGGGAAAGAGTTAAACTCTATGGCCTGGTTTCACTGACAGGGTTTAGATTAAGTCAGGATTAGGCCTTAGTTCAGTCAGGACATTTAGATTTTATCAATGTGCCTTAGGAAAAAAAAACACATTCTGGTGTGCATCTTAAGATCTGTGGTGAAAATCCAGCTTTTAATGTGTGTATGTGGTGTTTTTAATATTTTTTTTTAATAAGTTGACAACATTGCTGAGTGTTTTCCGCTTAAAGTCTAAGGGGTTTTAAGTCCACCTGACTCTATGCTGATATTTTGGCTCCTGGAATGGTCACTTTTCATAGCAGAGTAAACAGACATATATTTCTGGGTTCTATAGATATTATATCATAGTATTATATGCACAGAGTAAATACAATGTACAAACCCCCTCCCGTGTAGATAAATAGCACAGGCCTTAGATGAGGCTTACTGCACCAAAACTACAATAAAATCTCCCTAAAAACTTTGCAATAAAATAGACAAGCAGAGTAAACTAAATAGCTTATAAACGAAGATGGATTACATGCGGCCAAAACGTGCACATTGTTAGATTACTGCTCCGTTATTTCTGAAAAGGTCAAATATAATGATTTTAGTTTAAAAAAACGATACAATATATAGATTTCATACTAACTCCTCAAATGGATCATCTTCCTCCAAGTCAAATCGATCAGATCTGGATCAGATCCGTTTTCACTCTCATCGCTTTCGGCAAAAAGCATTTCCAACACTATCTCACGCCAAATTCGTACGAATTCGACGAATGATTAAAAAGTGTTTAATTTGTATTCGTACGATTTGTCTAAACCCACGTGATGGTTGGGTTTAGGGGCGGGGTCAGGGGTAGGTCATTCGTACGAATTCATACAAATTGGCCAATTCGTAAAATATGTACGATTTAGCAAAATCGTACTAATTCGCACGAGTGAGGTCGTATGAATTGTTACGAATTAGCCACTTTTTGATCATTCGTACGACTTGGTCGTGAGATCGGGTTGGCATTTCAGTAACTTGCTCGGCAGAGAATCTCCGTTGTGCCGTGTATATAAATAAAATAAATAAATAATACAAATATATAAATGTAAATAATCTTGCCAAGTGCAAATAAGCGTATGTGACATCTCCAAATGTGTGCGTCCAAAGATTGCGAAACAATTCGGTAATCACACGTGAGGTCGATTCCAAACCCCTCCCCTTTTTACCTTCCTAGAACATCTGACAACGTCATTTTTTGTTTTTTGTCTGTGATTGGTTCACACATCAACAGCATTTTATATCATTAGACAGACTAAAGTAATAGATAGAAATGCAATAGATTTGCACTGAAATACAGAAGGCTTATAACTTGCGGAAGTCAACACAGTCTATGCAAACAAATGTCAGCTTTCTCATATAAAAAATAGTTAGTTAATCCCTTAATCCGAAGTTATTAATAGATATGTCAGGGAAGAGCACTTCGACTTTACTGCAGTGAACCAAAGACAGTCTCGAACACACGCTTTGAAATCGCCACAAACCACCTCGTAACCAATCAGATCAACGTGTGTGAGTCAACCAGTGGACGCGGGGCTCATTTGCATATTCATAGAACCACGCATACTAAATGAGGCGAGGGTATCGAGTTACACGCAAGATATTTTAAGGCATTTTGTAGGAAAAAAAACGTTTTAATGTCATTTTAATTATCAAAGATGAATTTTAAGGGGTAGAATTGATTTCTTTCAGAAATGTTTTAAGCTCAAACACATCACACAATATCAGTATATCAGTTTTAATGTTTATCTGCGTCACGGGACGAGACTCTTCATATGCTAGTCCTGTTTCTGCCGAGATGTGCTACGAGAGACACGCTGTGTGCCGTATTTCACATCATATCAGAGTCAGACTGCATGTCAGAACTACTGAACTCATTGCTTTCTGTTGTATTTCCTGATCATTCTTTGCTTATTTTGTTTACATTGCCAAATATAGCGGAGCAAGTGCATGTTGTGTTGAACTATATTGAGTTCTCGTTCTGCCTCTGCGTTGGACTGACAGTCACGCGTCTTTGAAGCAACTGCAACCAAATATGCAAGTATGTGTTCGTTCTTTATCTGGAGTTTGTTTTTAGATTTTAGTCTGTTTTTGTTGTTTTTATCTTCACTTTCTGTACTCTGAAACTGTATCATATAATTATTGGACTTGCTCTTGAGGTGTTTGTGTGCTTTGTACACTCGTATCAGACACTGATTGATGCACATTTTTAATAAAACGGGAAAAAAGTTGAGGCATTGATGCTGGAGTTATTTTTCATGTTGTATCTTTATATAATAATTTAATTTTGGTGCTAATCAATACCTTTTTGAATTTGTTTTTATTTTGTTTCATGATTGGTTTATGTTCATGTTGCTAAACTGCCTAATATCAGTGTCGTCAGGATCGGAATGATTTAGTTTGAAATTGATTAGTTTAGAGAACTGTATACAATTACCTATTAATATTTTAATGCATTTGTTTCTGTAACAAAACAGTAAAGACATATTTATATAAGTCCCCTTGTGGCGAAAATCCAGCGTTTACCACTGAGGGCAGTGTGGTGGAAATTACATTTCTGTAGTTCGTCAACAAAAATGGAAGATAACTTCAGCTTTGCATTAATACTTAGCATTTCATGTATGCAAAATACTCTTATTTAACTTAAAATTAAATAAAATAAAAAACTTAACACCCTTGAAGGTACTGCATGTTTGGAAAAGACGTAGAATAATAAACTGTTTAAATGCCTCCATACGCCTTATTCACTGCAGCGCCATCTTTGATTTTTAATGAGAATGAAAGCGAGGCTGTGAGGGATAGACATGCATCTCTTCAATGGGCTGTACTGTTATTTAATGTGTTTTCGGACTGTTCTGCTTATGAAACACTGGAAAAATATCTTTCCAAGAAATTTCAGTTGACAATAAACTCCCGACAATGTAAGCAGTGGAAAATTGTAAGTAATTTATGAGCTTTATTCAGCTTTTTACAGCGGATGCCATAGGAAACACGGTAAGTCTATCCCTCACAGCCTCACTGTCATACCTGTCATGGCGCTGCTCTGAATAAGGTCTATGTCCAACATGATCTCTGACATCACTGAACATTTCCATAGAAACCACCTGAACAATCATTCACACAAACTTTTTAAAGGGACATGAGGTGGAAATGACACCAATACTGTGCGTCAGCTATATTTTGTATAAAAAGTAATATTGATAGTGGTCTCACATTAAATGCTATAATGTATTTTAATTATTTTACTAGTGCTTAATTTAAGTATATTCATAGTTACCAGATAAGTCATGTTTTTAAGCTGTATTTTCATTGTTGAAGTTAAAAAAGTCTTGGTGTGGGACAATGAGAAAACAGGGATTTTGACACGTATAAGGAGGTTTTAAAGTATGAAAAAATCATAATAGAAAGGTGGTAACAATTTTTTAAGTGGTTGTATTGTTAGTTTCACAAAGAATGAAGAATGTATTCATTGAATTAATTATAGAAATAAATATACTAGGTTATATTTTAGTTCAATAATATTTTATGTTTAATGTTTTGTAGTTTTAGGGGATTTTATGGTACTAAATTATATTTATGGAATAGTTATGATCCATTTATTAGCTGTTAATCTCTTTTTGAGTATAGACTTTGAAGTTAAAATGTCCAAATTAAATTTTGGTATCTGGAATGGGTCACAGACTGGGTCTCTTTTTAAAGAAGATTATTATTACGAAGATTATTGCCACGATTTGAAAGGGAAAAAGTTGTAAAAATGTGAAACTAATATAATTGTTTTAGAAGTGTTACTTTATTATTATGAAAAATGCATGTAAAAAAATTAAGTGAAAAAATATATATATTTTCTAAACACGTTTTAAATCTGAGACAAAAATCTATCTCTATCTATCTAGATAGATAGATAAATCTATCTATCTATCTCTGTCTGTATTGGTCTGTCTAGTATGTAATTTAAAAAAAAATCAGCTGTTAGCAGATGTTGAATGACTTTTATTTTGACATGTTTTGGCGTGTCGTTGTTTCCGACTGTCCCGTCATTCACACTTTCACAAACATGGAGTCTATTTTCCACGAAAAAGTAAGAATCGCATTTTAGCGAATTATATTTATGAATTATATTTATATTTCCCACACGCGCTTCGCCCGATAAATACGAGCTTTGTCTGTGTTTCAGCTTATCCTCACACGAGCGAGCTCACACGGGTTTATATGAAGCGTTTATGGACTTTTATCGACTGTCAACCATCCGAAATGGGCTGAAATTGTTCGAGTTGTTTTGTTTACTGTCATTGTGTCGCTTTTATTATTCTCACATCTCTCGCATGTGAAGATAATGTCGCGGATTATGAGTCTATAAACACCACAGTAACTGCATTTACTAACATTTACAATGGTAATTTACATAATTATACACCGTAACGTTAGTTCTGAGTAAATATCATGCGACTAATGCTGTTCTCCAGGGTAATTCTGAGAATATCGTGTCTTTTTGTTTGTCTAATTTTACTACAGTAAACACAATCAGTTATTTTGGAATGAGCTCTTAGTGGTTTTCATTTCTAAAGTCACTGTTTTATTGTAAGAACTATACAGATTGCACTAACTAGGTTAGCATTGTAAATGACTCACAGTAATCAGGGGTTATATTATAAACTCGGGCCGGGGAAAAGTAGTGTATAAATAAATAAATAAACTATTTAACAACTAAATAAATGTCATTAAAGTAAAACATGAATTATTAGTTTTTAAAAAAGACATTAATACATCATATATTAGATAAATAAGTTGTCAAACATGCTATAAAACATTTAACAAATAAAAGAAAAGATTATTTAAATAAATAAAATTGAATTGAAATAAATAAAATTGTATATTTGATTAAAATACATAAATGAAAAAAAAATTACACTTTATAAACTAAAATAAAGTTTGATTAAAATAAAGAAAAAAATAAATACTGTAAAAATAAAAATAAGATTCCAACTAAGTAAATAAATTGATAGATGTGTTTAAAAAAGACAAATAAATTAGTAAAATTTACTAAAATAAGATAAAACAGATTGATTTACATAAAAATAATTACATTTAGCAAAACTAAATAAATAAATATAACTTGTATAAAATAAAAGCGGAAAAGTACTGTTTAAAAACCAGATAAGTAAACAAATACATAAAAAATTATTGAAATGATAAATGAACGTGGTTAAAACAGTTAATAAAAACAAACAAATAAATAAAACATCTACAGGTACAGTACTACAGTGAAGAGGAAAAACACAATGATTTAATGTAATAAATAACTCAGATTGAATTTAATTAAAATATTAAATAAAATTATAAATAAATATACTTATATAAAGAAAAGTTGCTATAAACTTGATTAAAATTAATAACAAAAGTGTAAAAGTCCAAAATAAATACACAATTAAAATAAGATTAAAACACAAAAAAAATTTGATTAAAATAAAACGTTATTTGAAATGCATGAAATTTGATTTAAAAAAAATCATTAAAATAAGTTGATAAAAATAAATAAATACAAATAACAGTACTGTACTGTCAGTAGAAGAAAAACACAATGACGTAATAGAAAGTAGCCTACATGTTTTACAAATGCATAATAAGCAAGCAATAAGGTTATACAGCACAGCCTCTCGGACCTTATTGCTTTTTTAAAACAGTTACCACACAAGACAAATATTAATATACTAAATGTGCATGTAAACTCCCTGACAGTAATGTGTGTGTGTGTGTGTGTTTCAGCAAGAGGGCTCTCTGTGTGCGCAGCACTGCCTGAATAACCTCCTGCAGGGCGAGTACTTCAGTCCGGTGGAGCTGTCGGCCATCGCACACCAGCTGGACGAGGAGGAGCGCATGCGCATGGCGGAGGGAGGAGTGCAGACGGAGGAGTACAGGACCTTCCTACAGGTGCACACACACACACACACACACACACTCATTACTCACTCTTATAATCCTAACACCTGTGTGTTCTGCCCTCTTCAGCAACCGTCGGGAAACATGGACGACAGCGGCTTCTTCTCCATCCAGGTGAGTGTGGTCTGAGCGATACACACTCGTGTACACAACGGATATCTAACATCCTTTGAGTCTTTCAATTGCACAATATCCACATATTCTCATATTCATAAAAATGAGAATCGATTAATATCGAGAAATCAATATTTATTACCCAGCCCTAGTACTCACAACCCTTTCTGAGCACAGGTTTGCTGTGTTTTGCAGGTCATCAGTAACGCGCTGGGCGTCTGGGGTTTGGAGATCGTTCTCTTCAACAGCAGAGAGTACCAGCAGTTACAGATCGACCCCATGTAAGTCTCTCTGAGCGCGTCCGTTCTGTCATCCGCTGTGTGACGCTCATCCTCTTCATGTTTGCTTCCAGACACGAGAAGGCCTTTATATGCAACTATAAGGAGCACTGGTTTACGGTGCGTAAGCTGGGACAGCAGGTATGTGTGTCGCTCGCAGCATTAGTCCAACACAAGCACCCAGAATCTGACTATTTCCAATCAGGACTTAATCACAGGCAAATGTTTACAGGACACGAGCAAACCCTCGTGTTTACATGCAACTCATACATGCATCATGTTTTTACCCGAATTAAGTGATATCGAATGAAAAATGCCTTATGGAAACAGTAAAATCCGATTAAATTTCATGAAAATCGACTCAAATGAAATACGTTCGGTCTCATCAGATTTTATCTTGATCGATATACGGCTAATGCGATAAAAGCTGATGGAAACGTTATTTGCCGAATAAATAATGGATTGCGATTAAGCTTTAGGCCCTTTTATGGTTGCAACACGGCAGAAGACGAGTTCATTTCCGGCCAGTACCGCTCTGTCCTCCGCTGTCGTCGGCATTTACGTGCATCATCATCATCATAGCGATGTTTATAGCGTCGTTGTTTTCTTAGGTTAGTTTTGCTTGTTTTTACATGGCTTGGTTGAGTTCTAATGTCGAATGTGGTCTGTTGTTTCTTGTTAACGGACTGCGGCGCTGCTAACTAACACACCGTTGCCATGGACACCATTCAGAGACGGAACAGACTATTTTATTTCGCAGAAGCAATACTCGTTTTTATCCCTCAGGTGCTCTTCGTTTCGGAGTCACACTCATTATCTTCCCGGTCAAAAGTGACCGGACACCTAAAAATTGAATTTCCTCCATCCCAGTAAAACCAATGCAATTTATTCTTGTTAGATAATATTTATTCTTTTTAATTTAGTATTTTAAGACAATTTGATTGAGTTTACTAATATTTATGCAATATTTATGGTCTATTTTTGCCATGGAAAAGTATATATATTTTTTATATATATATATTATTTAAAAAAAAAAAATTAATGTAGTATTTTAGTTTAATATAGAGTCTAGGCCTTCAGAAAAAAAAAAATGAAGAAAATTAGCACCATCTGGTTACAGTATAGAGAAAAAGCGTAGAATCATGGATCGAATCATGACCTCAATTTTTTTTGTGTGTGTGTTCACATAAATAATGCCATAAAAGTCACCAAGTTTCATAACATTCCGATGAAGCTGTGATTTTTAAAAATTAAAAATAGAAAATTTTTCGGTCAGAAATGACCCGAAGAGCACCTGAGGGTTAAATCAATAAACTCGTTTTTAAGTGAATATATTTTGTCAAATTATTTATTTATTTAGTTGATTTATATGTAATAAGCAGGATAATGTGATCGATTATTATTATCTGATTCATATGTCGCTATCAGCTGGTACATGAACATTATTAGGCTTCAACTTGTGAAATATTGATCATTTATTGGTAGAGTGCGCGATCCGTTTTGTCTAACAAAAGTTTGCTTGAATGTTGTTCGATTCAGTGCGAAAATGAATGGAAACACCTTAAAATGTCTCAAATCAATTCGATATACCAATTTGATCGCAAAACAGCACGTGACGTCGTTACGTACAGGTTTTTATTTGCTTTAAAGCCGTTGAAACACACTTTCACCAGCTTTATCCACATGAGGTTTTGAAACGAACTTCTGATAATTCGATTGACAAGTGGATGAGAACATGGCTACTGATTATTCTCCAAGAATTGTGGTTGTTTTTAAGGCTCTTCTGGACAAGCTCTTCCAGCTCACAAATGCTGATTCCAGTGGATGAATCTGTCTTCTGAAACCAAAATAAATCAATTGAGTTGATTTGAGTTGAGTTCCTCTCTCCTGATCTAGTGGTTTAATCTGAACTCGCTGTTGACCGGACCGGAGCTCATATCGGACACATACCTGGCCCTGTTCCTAGCGCAGCTGCAGCAAGAAGGTAAAGCTTCTACATGGCCGTGCGTCACATGATGAGCTCTTATCATGCGTCCACATGCATAATGCGATCCATATTCCAGGTTATTCCATATTTGTGATCCGGGGAAACTTGCCGGATTGTGAAGCGGATCAGATTTTGCGGATCATGCGAGTGGAGCAGCAGCAGCGGCCGAAGCTGATCGGAGAAGACGAGGCCCAGAGGTGCGTCGACGCTCATCACATGACATACTCTGTCAGTGAAATGTGACCCAATTCCGATTTTTTGCTATGACAGTGTAAACAGGAAAAAAACGCATGCATTCGGATATTTCAAGATCGTTTTCAGGCCCCGTTCATAAGTAGTTCACTTTTAAGAAGCTTTTGGTGATAATTTACTCACCCCCGTGTCATCCAAGATGTTCATGTCTTTCTTTCTTCAGTGGAAAAGAAATGAAGGTTTTTGATGAAAACATTCCAGGATTTTCTGCATATAATGGACTTCAATGGGAACCAAACGGATCAAGGTCCAAAAGACAGTTTCAGTGCAAACTGTTCAAAGGGCTTTTAAACGACTCCAGAAGATGAATAAGGGTCTTATCAAGCGAAACGATCGCTCATTTAATAAATAAATAACAAAGTTTAAGTTTTATAAGCTCAAATGCTCGCCTCGCTCTGTTCTGTGATGCGCGTTCGTGACTCTCCTGTTCGAACTTGTTCATTAAAATGAATGGATCTTTTCCAGAGTCAACTTGTTCATTTCGTTCGTTGAATCAACCAAATGACACGAAAAAAAGATTTGTTCATTTTGATGAACGAGTTTGAACAGGAGAGTCACGAACGAGCATCACAGAACAGAGCAAGGCGAGCATTTGAGCTTATAAAACTTAAACTTTGTTATTTATTTATTAAATGAGCGATTATTCCGCTAGATAAGACCCTTATTCATCATGAATGAATGAATGAATGAAGCATGTAGAAATCGAAAAGAAATGAAGGTTTTTGATGAAAACATTCCAGGATTTTCTCCATATAATGGACTTCAATGGGGACCAAACGGTTCAAGGTCCAAAAGACAGTTTCAGTGCAAATTGTTCAAAGGGCTTTAAACGATTCCAGACGATGAATAAGGGTCTTATCAAGCGAAACGATCGCTCATTTAATAAATAAATAACAAAGTTTAAGTTTTATAAGCTCAAATGCTCGCCTCGCTCTGTTCGTTCGTGACTCTCCTGTTCGAACTCGTTCATCAAAATGAACGAATCTTTTTCCGAGTCGATTCATGAATTTCGTTCCTTGAACGAATCAAATGACACGTAAAAAGATTCGCTCATT
Source organism: Cyprinella venusta (assembly GCA_038021265.1). Lineage (NCBI taxonomy): Eukaryota > Metazoa > Chordata > Actinopteri > Cypriniformes > Leuciscidae > Cyprinella > Cyprinella venusta. The sequence continues at coordinate 33,968,175 of CM075875.1, read as the reverse complement.
TTGTGCTGTGGATCAGGCTGGCGGTGCCGCAGGTCTCAGACACCACACACCCCCCCGGGGAAGAAGCGCCGCTGGACGAGGATGAGGAGGAGCTGAGGAAGGCTCTGGCTCTCAGTAGACAACACATGGAGGTGGAGGACGAGGAGGCCGACCTGCGCAGGGCCATCCAGCTCAGCATGCAGGGTGAGACACACACACACACACACACACACACACAGATCATGTTGATTCTGCAAGAGAAAGAGAAGTCATTCTGTGTAATGGACAGGCGGCGTTGATCCCAGAAGCCCCGGGGCGGTTGTGACGGCGGGCTCGTCTCATGAATCGGGAGGCGTTGAGAAGGAGACGCTCTCGGCCGAGGAGCTGCGCAGGAGGAGACAGGTGTACTTCGACAGGTGAGCGCACACACACACAATCGTGTCGATGTGTGTGATCAGAGTTAGTGATGATGTGTGTCTCCTCACAGGCAGCAGCAGAACACACACGCTCACGCCAGCAACACCGCCGGTAAGAGCCTCCAGTACTCCTGCTTCAGTCTGACCCCAGATCTGTGCCGCAGGTCATGTGAGCGATCCAGATTGCTGTTTAACCCTCAGGTGCTCTTCGTTTCGGAGTCACACTTGTTATCCTCCCGGTCAGAAGTGACCGGACACCTAAAAATTAAAATTCCTCCATCCCAGTAAAACCAATGCAATTTATTTTTGTTCTATAATATTTATTCTTTGTAATTTAGTATTTTGAGGCAATTTTATTGAATTTATTAATATTTATGCAATATTTATGGTCTATTTTTGCCATGGAAAAATATATATATTTTTCTATATATATATATATATATATATATATATATATTTTTTTTTTTTTTTTAATTATTAATGCAGTATTTTAGTTTAATATAGAGTCTAGGCCTGCAGAATTTTTTTTTTTGAAGAAAATTTGCAGCATCTGGTTCCAGTAGAGAGCAAAAGCGTAGAATCATGGTGTAACCACTAGATGGCATGTACAGCTCTCTATGGAGAAGCTTGTGAATTCACCAGATGTTTATCAACACATTTTTTTTTTTTGGATTTGAATATATATTTGAAACAATCTCAAAAATGATTTTTTTATTTAAAAAAAAGTTAATAAATAAATAAATATTTGTGATTTTTTGTGTTTTGTCAATATCCCATTCATTTCCTATGGGGGTCATTTTTGACCAAAGACCACAAGTGTGACTATTTTTTTACGACCACTTAGCATGCTCAGATCATGACCTCAAATTTTTTTTTTTTTTTTTGTATTCACATACATAATGCCATAAAATTCACCACGTTTCATAACATTATGATGAAGCTGTGATTTTTAAAATATCAAAAAAAGAATTTTTTTTTGTTCAGAAATGACCCAAGAGCACCTCAGGGTTAAAGGGTTAGTTGAGCCAAAAATGTAAATTCTGTCAGTATTTCCTCACCCTCATGTCGTTCCAACCCCGTAAGACTTTCGTTCATCTTCAGAACACAAATTAGCTAAGTTTACTTTACTAAGTGAACCAACCGTTTTAAATGTTGGCCACGTGATCTGCTCAGCACATGTTGTTGTTCGTCTGTGTGTCGTCAGCAGGCGAAGAAAAGGACAGCGGGACCAAACCCAACCAGTGACCCTCCAGCAGAGACGCTCTGACCGCCACGATCCACCCGACGGGGCCACGCTGCGCTCGGGTCAATCAAGGGACATTCGTTTAGCTTCGCTTGGCCTCTGCCAGATGAACAGGTCAAAGGGAAGCTTTCCCCCGGTACATTCCTCTTCCTCAGACTGCCGTCTCCGAGAGCGAGGCGCCCGGCGCGGGGAACCTGTTAAAGTGGGACCATTCGGGCTTTATTGGGGCTCTTTCCTCTTTTCCTCTGTGAACTGTAGTGAGTTACCGTCACAGGCGAGGCGTGTGACGCGTGTCCGTATCTGTGATTCATCAGCGGCCTGCGAAGGTAGGTCGGTGGCAGATGTTGAAGAGTGAGACAGTGATGAAGTGACGTTCATCATCGTACAGATTCAGACCTTCTCTCGTTTTAGTCGTCCCTCAGCTGATCTTTTTGGCTCCACACTCGTTTCGTATTCAGCAATAGATTTTAAGTGATTGATTATTCTTGCACTTCTATATACACACTTTTTTGTTTCTTAAATAAAAGTATTTGTTTTCCCCCTCTCTGTTTGTCCTCTCTGGATTATTAGACGTCAGATGTTCCTCCTCTCTTTATCCACGCTTTAGTTTCATCATCCTTCACTTATACGTCAAAATCACCCCAAGCCCTAAAATTATTTATTTATTTATTTATTTTTGTCCAGAATTGTTTCATTTTATTTTGTTTTTTTATGTTTTATTTTTACATTTTATTTCATTTCTATTTTATTTTTTTTAATTCATTTTTTGTGGAGTTTTTTTATTTACCTTTAAATTACTACATTTCGTCAATAAATAGTAATTTAAGCACACATTCCTCACAAACTTAAATTCAAAATCACACCCCTTTTAATTCAGCTCTAAATATCGTACATCGGGAGTCTTCGCTGACCTCTTGTGGAAAATAAATAGTATAACATGATATTTCATGACTCTAGGTGGGCTTATATCTGTATGTGCAGAGCCAGAGCCTGTCTGAATAGTCCATATTTGGCCACTGCGTGGGGTCATTAATCCAGTTTTCGACCATTTCAAAGGGACACCTCTGTAACCCCGTATTCAGTAACGTTAGCTTCTGTAAGTTTGTGCCATTTTTGTTATCAATAAACTTTGCAGATCTAGTGCGAGTTCTATTCTCATGGGAATCCGTTTGTTTTCCCATAGACAGTATAGAGGTGTTTTCCCCCAAAAGGGGGCGTTACCGTTCGATGACGCAAAAGTAGCGTTGCCTTATAGAGGTGTTTTCATATGACGTCACGCCACTGCGTTGCCATGGCGCGAAATGCAAATGGAGGGCAGGAAGTGATTTGCTGTATTTTGAAAGTACTATAACATACTCAAAACGCCTGTGTTTATGGTTACTTAAATCGATCAAACCACGAGGAGTTTTTATCGCGTACCAAAAGTTGTTGCACAGACATTTAAAATTTTAGAAAAACAATAGATTCACAAGATACATCACATGTGATATCCAGGCATATTCTGACGCAACATTACGCACATCTGAATCTCACAGGAAATAGGACACCACCCAGGTAATTCTCGCCTACTGTTTTACGAATACTAAAGACCCTGACTATTTGTTCGCCTGCTGTTTTTTTGCCTACTACTGTATGTAGTGGGGAAGAATGCGGTTTCGGATGCAGCCAAAGTATTCTCTAGCAGCAAATTTATTCACAAGTAATCCCAAATCATGAAGTTCTTGTCGTCACCACGAAAAGAAACACATTTGAGAACAGAGTATGATTTCACTAATGTAAGCAATTCAGGGCTTACAGCTTTGGCTTTTCACCGGATGCAGAAGTGAAACAGCATGTCTTAGAAAACAGAAGTGAAAATTGCAGACATTGCATTAATACTACTGAGCAACAGCAGAATAAATGCCCTTTTTTTATTTTACATTCAAGTTACATTCAATGTGACAGAGGTCAGATTAGTCCCATAAGCATGATGAAGTGAGGGTCCCATCATATTCCTCATTTCTTCAGTTTCACTTATTTCAGTCACACCCATCTGTCTCTAAGACCCCGTTTACACCTGGTATTAAAATGCGATCTCTATCCAGATAAGTTATCCGGATGATAAGTGTTCTGATCTTCACCTTTGCGTTTACACCTTGTATTTTTAATGCGTCCTCGTTATCCACATTGAGTTCGGATCTCTGTTCTTCAGAGTGACACCTGTGCGTGAGCACTGAGGTGACGGGATATCAGCTGTAGTTTGTCAACAAGGCAGGTAACGGACGCGAATAGCGCGTCAGGCGCGAGTGATTTCAATGTTAAGTCAATGCAAAGACGCGTTACACGGGTAAAAAAATTCCTGCGGCGCGAATGAGAAGTTGTTCGACTACATCCGCGAGAAGTTGCGGCCTCTGCTGTCACGGAGAAATACTCTGTCGCCGGTGTCTGAGGAGAAGATAGTTGCAGCTGCGCTTTATTATGCCACAGGGTCTGTATCTCTCGTCTTTGGGATAAATACAGCAACTGAATGCCACGGATTCTACCAGGATGACGTTTAGAAGGTACGAATGCGATCACGTTGTACGGATTGCGTTTACACCTTGTAAAGATCCGAACACAATGCGAGCCAGACTACCTCCAGATGTGGTCAGGCAGATCCGATCACAATCCGATCACAACGCGTTTACACCTTGCATTAACATGCGTTTTTTATTATCCGGATAACTTATCTGGATACAGATCGCATTTTAATACCAGGTGTAAACGGGGTCTAAAGCAGATGTGCTTCTGGTGTCGCTGCTTTATAACACGAGACCAGCGTCACACCATGTTTGCTCTGGGTCTGCTCACCTGTATTGTGCTGAGAGCATTCAGTGCTCAGGCAAGAGTGGTCACGAGCTTTGATGACTGTGAAGAGTTTTTTTACAAAGGCAAAGAACCAGGCGGACTGGATGCCACGAGAATCTGTCAGTATACGGCAAGCAGTGGCCCTTTTTACGCTACGCTGTACACGGTTCCTCACAGGATTCCTCTATACAGCGCCTACAGAATTGACCGTGATTGTGCGGCCGACAGTGGAAGATCAAATATCTGGCATTTAGAGCCACAGGTAAGTACATGTGCTTCACTGTCTAACAAAAGAATTTCATCAGCAATTGAAGCACTGCATTTCAGAAGAAATGACACCGTTCTGTTCAGTTAGGTTAATTATTGGTCTCCATTCTGTTTTGCCATTTCAAATAATCTATAAAGTATGCTAGATAGATGGTACTTTACTGGAAGTTCTTACACAGCAACTTTTTCTCTAGATTTCCCAACCTCTATCCGGGACTCATTACATGGTCCGTGAGAATCAAAATGATCAAAACAATTTGAAACAATATCAAGCCGTGAGCAGCGACTACAGTGACACCGGATATGATCGTGGACACCTGAACCCCAACAGCTTCCAATGCGGTGAAGGCCGTACGGCAACAAATACACTGACCAATGCAGCCCCTATGGACGCGTGTTTCAACCGTGACCCCTGGAAGAAGTGGGAGAGCACTCTGAGGAGTTTGTTACTGAGAAAACTTGCCAGTGATGGTTATAAGGCAACAGCCTACATTGTCACAGGTACAGTACCTGATGCGAATCTACGAATACCACAAAGGGAAATCTCTAAGGACCCTGAAAGGGTGACGGTGCCCTCTCACATCTGGACGGCTGTCTGTTATGAACACAATGATATTGAGAAAAATTCTTTCTCCTTTGGCTATATTGGCAAAAACCAGCCAGAGCCTGGCATAAGCCTGATGAGTGTCTCCGACCTGAACATTCGGCTTAACGAACTCTATCGGGATTCTGGCTTCTCGGGAACAGTTGAGATTTTTGTTGATGATTGTTTCGGTGACAATAATAAATTGAGCATGGTTCAGGAAGAGTTTAAGAAAGTAATTGATATACGAGCGAACCAAGGAGTCCAGATGCCCTCAGATGTGCAGAACACGCTCGGTGCGCTAAAGAGGACCACCAGCAGTGACAGCATATCATCTAATACCAATGTCAAGTTGAGGAAGGTGACCGCAGAATTAGGCTTTGACAGCATGCACGCGTATTGTGCTGTGGCAGAGGATCTGAAGATTTTTGCTGGAAGTGCTTGTCTTATAACTCATGTTCAATCATCATTGAGAAGAAAAAGGGAGGTATCCGAGGGGTCCGATGCTGTTCAATGCCTGTTGGTCCCAGAGAATCAGAAGACTACAGCTGATGGATCGCCTTGCTCAAGCTTCAGTGAATCTGTTTACAGCTTTCATTGCGACGCAGGAGACGAACACAAGCCCGGCTGCTCCTCCCCCTGCCTCTACAGGGAGAAACCCAAGGGTTACTGGTGTTACTCAGCCCAGACGCTGATAGAGTGCTCACCACGGTACTCGCTCATCACGGCTGAAGGAGAGAGATGCAAGGATGATCACCCATGCGGCACATATGGCCAGGACTACTACTGGTGTTACAAGGTCGCTGGCAGCTGGGATTACTGCAGCCCTCCACTGTGGAGCAGTAAAGCTAAAAACGGGAAGGACTGCCGCAGCAACCATGCTTGTGCCAAATATGGGTCAGGAGATAAGTGGTGCTACACGGATGATGAAGGCAATTATGACGAATGCTGTACCTCTGATGACTGCTTCTCTGCAGTGAAGGACAAAACCTGCCGTTCTAATCACAAGTGTGGCTACCATGGTGAAGATTACCTGTGGTGCTACACGGATTACGATAACAACTGGGAGTACTGTTGCAAAGCTTGTTGGTAATTGGTTTATGATTGTGAAATACCAATTTTGATTTAGATTGTACTTTGAGCTCTTACTAATAGGGCTGGGTACCGAGTGCGATACTTTTTAAGTACCGACCGAATTGCCTCGATACTATCGAGTATCGAAAAATGACTTCTTGTTCGATACCAGATTTCGATACCCAAGGGGTTAACTCGTTAAATCAGTACTCAAACAAATACATATGAAATGCAGAACGACACAAAATAAAAAATAAAATAAAAATATGTTCCTTTATCCACTGGCGAAGGAGCATGAGTCAAACTGGAAAAAAAAACAAAAACAAAGGTTTTCTGAGGTAATGTGGTTTGTAATCTTGTTAAAATGGATTTCATAAATTTGGTATCGAACCGGTATCGAAATCAAAGTATCGGTATTGGTATCGAAATTTTTTAAACGATACCCAGCCCTACTTACTAACCTACAAACTATCATGAAAAAATGAAGAATCTCATGTGCTTCTGAAATTAACAAGTGCTTAAAATGTAACTCTTCCTGATGATTTCAATGCATGAACAAAAAGCCTAATAAAAAACATCTATGAATCTATAATACATTTGAGGTTTTTTTTACACAAAGTTGTATATTTTGTTTTCATTAAACCCCTCAGACCTGAATTATGTTTCAAGTTTCTGGAAAATGTAAAAGTACATTTTTCCAGCTCATAAAGGCTTCATGAGGCTCATAATGAAAACAAATGAAAAAAAAAAAAAAAAAAAAAAACATTCCAACCATTCTTTTTGTCCATTCCAATGGACATCAAAATGTACCAACATGAAATAAATTAACAAACATAAAATTTGTTGGTCTATACTTTAAGCTTTTTCTCAAGGTCAAAAAAAAAAAATCCAGCAGTATACCATTTTAACTATAATTTTGAGGTTGTTGTTTTACAGATTGCACATTGTTTGTAACAAACTAAATATCTTCGAATCAATCAATCTGGTCATATTAGAGTCATTTTCTGTGTGCATCTTTCTTTTTCTAGAACAAACACTTGAACATTATAACATTACAACTTTAATCGTAAGGTTTTTTCCCTTATATATTGCACATTTGATTCATAACAATTCATAACAAACTAAACGTAGGAATCACTCAACGAATTCATGTTAGAGTCATTTCCTGTGTGCATCGGACGAGTCCCCGGACACGCCCCCGTCCCACGAACCCACTATTTGTCCAATAATCCACTATTTTTGAAAAGTACTAACCCTGGCCTGTAATAAGCTGCAATTGGAAAGAATCCCACCTGCAATCTATTGAATGGGGATTTGGGTAGTGTATTTTTTGGACATTTTAATTTTAATTCCACCGTCCATGAAGCCACTCTTTTTGTAATGGCATAAATGCTACGTGGGATCTCAATACCTCAGCTCAGGAAGGTTCTAGAGCCTCCATTTTTGCACTCAGGTCTAAGTGTCATGGGCCTCTATCAGAATCCAGAGTTTTGAGAAGATTGGAGAAAATTAATTTTTCACCCCCCGAAAAAAAATGTAAGGGGTAACACTGTCATTTTTTTTTTCTGGTCAAAATTTTGAGTTTCAATATTTCAGGTCTGGAAGGGTCTACAGCCTCAATTTTTGCACCCAGGTCAATGTCTCGTGGCCCTCTATCAGAATCCAGAGTTTTGAGAAGATTGGAGAAAATTAATTTTTCACCCCCCGAAAAAAATGTAAGGGGTAACACTGTCGTTTTTTTTTTTCTGGACACTATTTTGAATTTCAATATGTCAGCTCTGGATAATATCTAAACCTATAATATCTACATGTATAATAAAGTCTATATACATAATAAGATCTAAAATATTTACATCTATAATGAAGCATAAGAATCTACATCTATAGTAAAATCTACAATATCTACATATATAATGAAGTGTAAGAATCTACATCAACAATATATACATCTATAACAAAGTGTCAGATTCTAAACATGTACATCTATAATAAAATCTACAATATATACATCTATAATCGTCTCTATACTAGTTCTACTGTGTCTTGTGTCTTGCTCAAGAAAAAATGGAAAAAATAAATTAAAAAAATTAAAATACAATAAATAAAAACAACACAAAAAAATTACTTTAATTTTTACAGATTTTTTAAACTTTATTTTTACAAAGATAACATATCACCACTCAGATGTCTTCCTGACTCCAAGATCCTGAAACCATCAGAACTTTTCACTCCCCATGAACAGCCATTGCTGGAGAAAACTGCACACACCTGAAAAACAGAATAGCCACAAGTCAAACAGCACACTAGCAGCAACTATATTCTCACTGCAAAGAATGCTGTAGACCAGAATCTGCACTGCTGGAGTCAGACACTCACCAACAACTGGAACATCACAGAGCCACAGCTAGAGAGAACTGCAGAGACACATGTCAATTCACACTGGGAAGAATGCTGTACACCAGAATCTGACCTGCTGGAGACAGACACTCACCGACAACTGGAACACCACAGAGACACCTGAAAAATAGAAAAATAGCCACATGTCGAATCTCACTGGGAAGAATTCTGTAGACCAGAATCTCAAGTCACATAGATCTGTTAGGAATGATCAAGGTTAGGAAAGGGAACCATTTGAAAGCTTCAGCGATAAGGGATGACATTTCGCTTACCTTTCCATTAAGCATAGACCCAGGTTTAAAATCAAGTCTTTGGGCCAATTAAGTCACCATTACACCTGCAAGAGAAAATCCAAACAGTGGAGAATATCAACTTTGTCACATGCACAATATGCAGAGCAGTGGGTCATGAGGACAGGAGTTGAGAACCACTGTTTTAGTGTATACAAACCAATCTGAGCCTCTGGATTTAACTTGTGAGAAAGCTGCAACATCAGCCCCATTGAGGAAACGTTTGTCCACTGACCGATCCAGGTTATTATCTTGGTCCAATAAAACAAATTAAAGAGAAAAGTGCAAAAAGCTGCATTGGCTCCATTCAAAGTCTTACACCGAAGCGAACTCTCCTCCACCACGACCAGATCGTACTGCAAGAAAGAAAGGAATAATAAACATTTAAAAGCAGTCATTCAAGTTGAAATTTCTGCATCTTAGAAGAAGCTGCATTTCATTTGCTGAAATGGTGAAACATCTGGTCTTACCATTTGATCAAAAGCCACAAATTTGGGATTCATGGAGACACCTCTGAAACTACCTGCAAAGACACAAACAAAATCACATATGTTGCATTTGAAGATGATAGCTTCAACCAAGGGTCATTCACAGCTCACCTGTTTGTCCTGGATTGGAAATAGGTTTCTCTGTTTGGATCAAGGTCAATATAGGTAAGGTCTGAACATGAATTTGAGCTCTGAAGACCTTGAACTTCAAACCTTCAGCTTCTGCACCAAATCTCCATCTACCCAAGGAGCCTGTAGAGAACTAGTGATGTTACGTCTGACACCGATGCTCCGAAGCTTGCTTCAAACTCGAAAGGTCCTTGTAATGAACCACTGCTTCGGAGCTTGTATCATTACGTCACTAGTCACGTGAAAATGACGGCTGAAGCAAACACACTGCTTCACTCCTGTAGTGAACCGCATGACTGCTTTGACAGCCCGATCCAGTGTTGAGACGTTTGAAACCTGGCGGCTGTATTTCTCATAAAAGTGAAGCCAAACCATGGCAACACCGTGGGTTAGTACTCGGTGTTTGGATTGGCGTTATTATTGAGAGTGGATTGAGTTTATTTTAGTGTTGTGATGGAGCCATCGAGAAAGTCGTTCGCAAGTTTGGGAACACTTTAAACTTATTTTCCCAAATAAGATTAGATCTTTGACATTTCTGCATACAAATATTTTTCATATCTAGTGAATATGGAGAGAGACAGAAACTTTAAAAACCCTCTGCTACATTATTCAAGTTCAACCAGTTACACAAGCACATCCTTTCAACATAAAAAATATCAGTCCCACCAGTAAAGTTACAGATTTCTGGTGGTTCCCAAAGGAAAGAAGCAGTAGCTATGTCATGGTTTCAATACTCATGGAAAACATGGTTTAAATGGTAAAAGAAAATGGTTCCTTATTGGTATTTTAATTGAAACCATTAGAATTTCTGTGACGGTTTCCAATTTTTTTAAGCTGGTCTGATCTTCTGTCCTTGTCTAAAGAAATAATTACACACACTCATCATCATTATTGTTTTATTATCAAGGTGAACACATGAAATTCATCCGTATCTGTAAAATTCACCTACATGAGTTTCACAGCACTGTTTCAGCTTTGATGGCTTCGGTAAACTCGTCATAAACGGGGCGTTAACACACGCCTACTTGCATTTTATGGTTGTCAGCTTTGTTGCATTACATTTACTTCACCAGGAGATGGTGCTGCCATTTCTATCTGAATGAAGCTTCGAGTAATGAACCATTTTCGACACAATAGTATCAGAAAGCAATAATGCTTCGAAAAGCTTCATTTGGCCATCACTATAGAGAACTTCAGTTAACATACAAGAAACCAAGACAAAAAGAGCCACATGCATCAAATGACTATGACCATTACCTACAAAGCAGACCAACAGCAGGAGCAGACTGCAGAGAGCAGTGACTGAACTGATCTAAAACTTGGCTTTTTGAAGAGCCCAGCCACCTGGAGCCACTGACGAGTAGGTGGAGTTCCAAGATCCAATCAGCTGTTGAATCACCAATCAGCTGCTGGAATGGTTACAGAAGCCATCTTATCTTAACCAGTTCTTTGGGCACGTAACAGGGTGAATAAACTCTGAGATTTAATGTTCAGAAATTATGTGTGTGTTAATGAATTCTAACCTGTTGAGCTCTATCCAATGGTGCCAAAAATACCTATCTGAGATCAAACTGTATTGAATAAAGCAACAAAAAGGCGTATCTGACATATTTGATTTTTTTTATTTGAAAATGTTTTAGAGCATGTTCATTGTGTTATTATGCCATCATTTTTTTTACTTAAATACTTATTCATGTCAGTATGCCTGTGGTTGCAATGTTTGTGGTTTAAGGTTAATAATACAGGTGATTGAAGAGTGGTCAAAATTTTTTTTGTCTCTCGTGTAAAGTTTGTTGAAAGCCACTTACACCCCTCTGGCTCCAAGCCCGCGATATAGGCATATATTAAACATTTGATTTGGTTTGTAATATTATTTGTATTGCATTTTCTTGAACATTTACACAACAGTGTACATCACATATCTGTAACATCAAATATAATGTACAAAAATAAAACAAACAACAGAGAATTGGGGAAACTTAATTTTTTGCCAAAAAAATAAAAAAAAAACATAAGGGGTAACATTGTCATTTTTTTTTCTGGTCAAAATTTTGTGTTTCAATATCTCAGCTCTGGAAGGGTCTACAGCCTCAATTTTTGCACCCAGGTCCATGTCTCGTGGCCCTCTATCAGAATCCAGAGTTTTGAGAAGATTGGAGAAAATTAATTTTTCACCCCCCGAAAAAAAATGTAAGGGGTAACACTGTCATTTTTTTTTCTGGTCAAAATTTTGAGTTTCAATATCTCGGCTCTGGAAGGGTCTAGAGCCTCCATTTTTGCGCGCTGGTCGACGTCTCGTGGCCCTCTGTCAGAATCCAGAGTTTCAAGAAGATCGGAGGGGGTCAAAATTTCGGCCAAAAACGACAGTGTTACCCCTTATGTTTTTTTTTCAGGTCAAAACTTTGACATCCGATATCTCGGCTTTGGAAGGGTCTAGAGCCTCCATTTTTGCGCGCTGGTCGAAGTCTTGTGGTCCTCTGTCAGAATCCAGAGTTCCAAGAAGATCGGAGGGGGTCAAAATTTCGGCCAAAAACGACAGTGTTACCCCTTATGTTTTTTTTCGGGTCAAAACTTTGACATCCGATATCTCGGCTCTGGAAGGGTCTAGAGCCTCCGTTTTTGCGCGCTGGTCGAAGTCTCGTGGCCCTCTGTCAGAATCCAGAGTTTCAAGAAGATCAGAGGGTGTCAAAATTTCGGCCAAAAACGACAGTGTTACCCCTTATGTTTTTTTTTCGGGTCAAAACTTTGACATCCGATATCTCGGCTCTGGAAGGGTCTAGAGCCTCCATTTTTGCGCGCTGGTCGAAGTCTCGTGGCCCTCTGTCAAAATCCAGAGTTTCAAGAAGATCGGAGGGGGTCAAAATTTCGGCCAAAAACAACAGTGTTACCCCTTATGTTTTTTTTTCAGGTCAAAACTTTGACATCCGATATCTCGGCTCTGGAAGGGTCTAGAGCCTCCATTTTTGCGCGCTGGTCGAAGTGTCGTGGCCCTCTGTCAGAATCCAGAGTTTCAAGAAGATCGGAGGGGGTCAAAATTTCGGCCAAAAACAACAGTGTTACCCCTTATGTTTTTTTTTTCATGTCAAAACTTTGACATCCGATATCTCGGCTCTGGAAGGGTCTAGAGCCTCCATTTTTGCGCACTGGTCGAAGTCTCGTGGCCCTCTGTCAGAATCCAGAGTTTCAAGAAGATCGGAGGGGGTCAAAATTTCGGCCAAAAACGACAGTGTTACCCCTTATGTTTTTTTTCGGGTCAAAACTTTGACATCCGATATCTCTGCTCTGGAAGGGTCTAGAGCCTCCATTTTTGCGCGCTGGTCGAAGTCTCGTTGCCCTCTGTCAGAATCCAGAGTTTCAAGAAGATCGGAGGGGGTCAAAATTTCGGCCAAAAACGACAGTGTTACCCCTTATTTTTTTTTTTCGGGTCAAAACTTTGACATCCGATATCTCGGCTCTGGAAGGGTCTAGAGCCTCCATTTTTGCGCGCTGGTCGAAGTCTCGTGGCCCTCTGTCAGAATCCAGAGTTTCAAGAAGATCGGAGGGGGTCAAAATTTCGGCCAAAAACGACAGTGTTACCCCTTATGTTTTTTTTCAGGTCAAAACTTTGACATCCGATATCTCGGCTCTGGAAGGGTCTAGAGCCTCCATTTTTGCGCGCTGGTCGAAGTCTCGTTGCCCTCTGTCAGAATCCAGAGTTTCAAGAAGATCGGAGGGGGTCAAAATTTCGGCCAAAAACGACAGTGTTACCCCTAATGTTTTTTTTTTTTCAGGTCAAAACTTTGACATCCGATATCTCGGCTCTGGAAGGGTCTAGAGCCTCCATTTTTGCGCGCTGGTCGAAGTCTCGTGGCCCTCTGTCAGAATCCAGAGTTTCAAGAAGATTGGAGGGGGTCAAAATTTCGGCCAAAAACGACAGTGTTACTCCTTATGTTTTTTTTTCAGGTCAAAACTTTGACATCCGATATCTCGGCTCTGGAAGGGTCTAGAGCCTCCATTTTTGCGCGCTGGTCGAAGTCTCGTGGCCATCTGTCAGAATCCAGAGTTTCAAGAAGATCAGAGGGGGTCAAAATTTCGGCCAAAAACGACAGTGTTACCCCTTATGTTTTTTTTTCGGGTCAAAACTTTGACGTCCGATATCTCGGCTCTGGAAGGGTCTAGAGCCTCCATATTTGCGTGCTGGTCGAAGTCTCGTGGCCCTCTGTCAGAATCCAGAGTTTCAAGAAGATCGGAGGGGGTCAAAATTTCGGCCAAAAACGACAGTGTTACCCCTTATGTTTTTTTTTTCAGGTCAAAACTTTGACATCCGATATCTCAGCTCTGGAAGGGTCTAGAGCCTCCATTTTTGCGTGCTGGTCGAAGTCTCGTGGCCCTCTGTCAGAATCCAGAGTTTCAAGAATATCGGAGGGGGTCAAAATTTCGGCCAAAAACGACAGTGTTACCCCTAATGTTTTTTTTTTCAGGTCAAAACTTTGACATCCGATATCTCGGCTCTGGAAGGGTCTAGAGCCTCCATTTTTGCGCGCTGGTCGAAGTCTCGTGGCCCTCTGTCAGAATCCAGAGTTTCAAGAAGATCGGAGGGCGTCAAAATTATGGCCAAAAACGACAGTGTTACCCCTTATGTTTTTTTTTCGGGTCAAAACTTTGACATCCGATATCTCGGCTCTGGAAGGGTCTAGAGCCTCCATTTTTGCGCGCTGGTCGAAGTCTCGTGGCCCTCTGTCAGAATCCAGAGTTTCAAGAAGATCGGAGGGCGTCAAAATTTCGGCCAAAAACGACAGTGTTACCCCTTATGTTTTTTTTTCGGGTCAAAACTTTGACATCCGATATCTCGGCTCTGGAAGGGTCTAGAGCCTCCATTTTTGCGCGCTGGTCGAAGTCTCGTGGCCCTCTGTCAGAATCCAGAGTTTCAAGAAGATCGGAGGGGGTCAAAATTTCGGCCAAAAACGACAGTGTTACCCCTTATGTTTTTTTTTTCAGGTCAAAACTTTGACATCCGATATCTCGGCTCTGGAAGGGTCTAGAGCCTCCATTTTTGCGCGCTGGTCGAAGTCTCGTGGCCCTCTGTCAGAATCCAGAGTTTCAAGAAGATCGGAGGGGGTCAAAATTTCGGCCAAAAACGACAGTGTTACCCCTTATGTTTTTTTTTCGGGTCAAAACTTTGACATCCGATATCTCGGCTCTGGAAGGGTCTAGAGCCTCCATTTTTGCGCGCTGGTCGAAGTCTCGTGGCCCTCTGTCAGAATCCAGAGTTTCAAGAAGATCGGAGGGGGTCAAAATTTTGGCCAAAAACGACATTGTTACCCCTTATGTTTTTTTTTTTCGGGTCAAAACTTTGACATCCGATATCTCGGCTCTGGAAGGGTCTAAAGCCTCCATTTTTGCGCGCTGTTCGAGGTCTCGTGGCCCTCTGTCAGAATCCAGAGTTTCAAGAAGATCGGAGGGGGTCAAAATTTCGGCCAAAAACGACAGTGTTACCCCTAATGTTTTTTTTTTCAGGTCAAAACTTTGACATCCGATATCTCGGCTCTGGAAGGGTCTAGAGCCTCCATTTTTGCGCGCTGGTCGAAGTCTCGTGGCCCTCTGTCAGAATCCAGAGTTTCAAGAAGATCGGAGGGGGTCAAAATTTCGGCTAAAAACGACAGTGTTACCCCTTATGTTTTTTTTTTCAGGTCAAAACTTTGACATCCGGTATCTCGGCTCTGGAAGGGTCTTGTGCCTCCATTTTTGCGCGCTGGTCGAAGTCTCGTGGCCCTCTGTCAGAATCCAGAGTTTCAAGAAGATCGGAGGGGGTCAAAATTTCGGCCAAAAACGACAGTGTTACCCCTTATTTTTTTTTTTCGGGTCAAAACTTTGACATCCGATATCTCGGCTCTGGAAGGGTCTAGAGCCTCCATTTTTGCGCGCTGGTCGAAGTCTCGTGGCCCTCTGTCAGAATCCAGAGTTTCAAGAAGATCGGAGGGGGTCAAAATTTCGGCCAAAAACGACAGTGTTACCCCTTATGTTTTTTTTCAGGTCAAAACTTTGACATCCGATATCTCGGCTCTGGAAGGGTCTAGAGCCTCCATTTTTGCGCGCTGGTCGAAGTCTCGTGGCCCTCTGTCAGAATCCAGAGTTTCAAGAAGATCGGAGGGGGTCAAAATTTCGGCCAAAAACGACAGTGTTACCCCTTATGTTTTTTTTTCAGGTCAAAACTTTGACATCCGATATCTCGGCTCTGGAAGGGTCTAGAGCCTCCATTTTTGCGCGCTGGTCGAAGTCTCGTGGCCCTCTGTCAGAATCCAGAGTTTCAAGAAGATCGGAGGGGGTCAAAATTTCGGCCAAAAACGACAGTGTTACCCCTTATGTTTTTTTTTTCAGGTCAAAACTTTGACATCCGATATCTCGGCTCTGGAAGGGTCTAGAGCCTCCATTTTTGCGCGCTGGTCGAAGTCTCGTGGCCCTCTGTCAGAATCCAGAGTTTCAAGAAGATCAGAGGGGGTCAAAATTTCGGCCAAAAACGACAGTGTTACCCCTAATGTTTTTTTTTTTCAGGTCAAAACTTTGACATCCGATATCTCGGCTCTGGAAGGGTCTAGAGCCTCCATTTTTGCGCGCTGGTCGAAGTCTCGTGGCCCTCTGTCAGAATCCAGAGTTTCAAGAAGATTGGAGGGGGTCAAAATTTCGGCCAAAAACGACAGTGTTACTCCTTATGTTTTTTTTTCAGGTCAAAACTTTGACATCCGATATCTCGGCTCTGGAAGGGTCTAGAGCCTCCATTTTTGCGCGCTGGTCGAAGTCTCGTGGCCATCTGTCAGAATCCAGAGTTTCAAGAAGATCAGAGGGGGTCAAAATTTCGGCCAAAAACGACAGTGTTACCCCTTATGTTTTTTTTTCGGGTCAAAACTTTGACGTCCGATATCTCGGCTCTGGAAGGGTCTAGAGCCTCCATATTTGCGTGCTGGTCGAAGTCTCGTGGCCCTCTGTCAGAATCCAGAGTTTCAAGAAGATCGGAGGGGGTCAAAATTTCGGCCAAAAACGACAGTGTTACCCCTTATGTTTTTTATTCAGGTCAAAACTTTGACATCCGATATCTCGGCTGTGGAAGGGTCTAGAGCCTCCATTTTTGCGCGCTGGTCGAAGTCTCGTGGCCCTCTGTCAGAATCCAGAGTTTCAAGAAGATCGGAGGGGGTCAAAATTTCGGCCAAAAACGACAGTGTTACCCCTTATGTTTTTTTTTTCAGGTCAAAACTTTGACATCCGATATCTCAGCTCTGGAAGGGTCTAGAGCCTCCATTTTTGCGTGCTGGTCGAAGTCTCGTGGCCCTCTGTCAGAATCCAGAGTTTCAAGAATATCGGAGGGGGTCAAAATTTCGGCCAAAAACGACAGTGTTACCCCTAATGTTTTTTTTTCAGGTCAAAACTTTGACATCCGATATCTCGGCTCTGGAAGGGTCTAGAGCCTCCATTTTTGCGCGCTGGTCGAAGTCTCGTGGCCCTCTGTCAGAATCCAGAGTTTCAAGAAGATCGGAGGGCGTCAAAATTATGGCCAAAAACGACAGTGTTACCCCTTATGTTTTTTTTTTCGGGTCAAAACTTTGACATCCGATATCTCGGCTCTGGAAGAGTCTAGAGCCTCCATTTTTGCGCGCTGGTCGAAGTCTCGTGGCCCTCTGTCAGAATCCAGAGTTTCAAGAAGATCGGAGGGCGTCAAAATTTCGGCCAAAAACGACAGTGTTACCCCTTATGTTTTTTTTTCGGGTCAAAACTTTGACATCCGATATCTCGGCTCTGGAAGGGTCTAGAGCCTCCATTTTTGCGCGCTGGTCGAAGTCTCGTGGCCCTCTGTCAGAATCCAGAGTTTCAAGAAGATCGGAGGGGGTCAAAAATTCGGCCAAAAACGACAGTGTTACCCCTTATGTTTTTTTTTTCAGGTCAAAACTTTGACATCCGATATCTCGGCTCTGGAAGGGTCTAGAGCCTCCATTTTTGCGCGCTGGTCGAAGTCTCGTGGCCCTCTGTCAGAATCCAGAGTTTCAAGAAGATCGGAGGGGGTCAAAATTTCGGCCAAAAACGACAGTGTTACCCCTTATGTTTTTTTTTCGGGTCAAAACTTTGACATCCGATATCTCGGCTCTGGAAGGGTCTAGAGCCTCCATTTTTGCGCGCTGGTCGAAGTCTCGTGGCCCTCTGTCAGAATCCAGAGTTTCAAGAAGATCGGAGGGGGTCAAAATTTCGGCCAAAAACGACAGTGTTACCCCTTATGTTTTTTTTTCAGGTCAAAACTTTGACATCCGATATCTCAGCTCTGGAAGGGTCTAGAGCCTCCATTTTTGCGTGCTGGTCGAAGTCTCGTGGCCCTCTGTCAGAATCCAGAGTTTCAAGAAGATCGGAGGGGGTCAAAATTTCGGCCAAAAACGACAGTGTTACCCTTAATGTTTTTTTTTTTCAGGTCAAAACTTTGACATCCGATATCTCGGCTCTGGAAGGGTCTAGAGCCTCCATTTTTGCGCGCTGGTCGAAGTCTCGTGGCCCTCTGTCAGAATCCAGAGTTTCAAGAAGATCAGAGGGGGTCAAAATTTCGGCCAAAAACGACAGTGTTACCCCTTATGTTTTTTTTTCGGGTCAAAACTTTGACGTCCGATATCTCGGCTCTGGAAGGGTCTAGAGCCTCCATATTTGCGTGCTGGTCGAAGTCTCGTGGCCCTCTGTCAGAATCCAGAGTTTCAAGAAGATTGGAGGGGGTCAAAATTTCGGCCAAAAACGACAGTGTTACCCCTTATGTTTTTTTTCAGGTCAAAACTTTGACATCCGATATCTCGGCTCTGGAAGGGTCTAGAGCCTCCATTTTTGCGCGCTGGTCGAAGTCTCGTGGCCCTCTGTCAGAATCCAGAGTTTCAAGAAGATCGGAGGGGGTCAAAATTTCGGCCAAAAACGACAGTGTTACCCTTAATGTTTTTTTTTTTCAGGTCAAAACTTTGACATCCGATATCTCGGCTCTGGAAGGGTCTAGAGCCTCCATTTTTGCGCGCTGGTCGAAGTCTCGTGGCCCTCTGTCAGAATCCAGAGTTTCAAGAAGATCAGAGGGGGTCAAAATTTCGGCCAAAAACGACAGTGTTACCCCTTATGTTTTTTTTTCGGGTCAAAACTTTGACGTCCGATATCTCGGCTCTGGAAGGGTCTAGAGCCTCCATATTTGCGTGCTGGTCGAAGTCTCGTGGCCCTCTGTCAGAATCCAGAGTTTCAAGAAGATTGGAGGGGGTCAAAATTTCGGCCAAAAACGACAGTGTTACCCCTTATGTTTTTTTTCAGGTCAAAACTTTGACATCCGATATCTCGGCTCTGGAAGGGTCTAGAGCCTCCATTTTTGCGCGCTGGTCGAAGTCTCGTGGCCCTCTGTCAGAATCCAGAGTTTCAAGAAGATCGGAGGGGGTCAAAATTTCGGCCAAAAACGACAGTGTTACCCCTTATGTTTTTTTTTTTCAGGTCAAAACTTTGACATCCGATATCTCGGCTCTGGAAGGGTCTAGAGCCTCCATTTTTGCGCGCTGGTCGAAGTCTCGTGGCCCTCTGTCAGAATCCAGAGTTTCAAGAAGATCGGAGGGGGTCAAAATTTCGGCCAAAAACGACAGTGTTACCCCTTATGTTTTTTTTTCGGGTCAAAACTTTGACATCCGATATCTCGGCTCTGGAAGGGTCTAGAGCCTCAATTTTTGCGCGCTGGTCGAAGTCTCGTGGCCCTCTGTCAGAATCCAGAGTTTCAAGAAGATCGGAGGGGGTCAAAATTTCGGCCAAAAACGACAGTGTTACCCCTTATGTTTTTTTTTCGGGTCAAAACTTTGACATCCGATATCTCGGCTCTGGAAGGGTCTAGAGCCTCCATTTTTGCGCGCTGGTCGAAGTCTCGTGGCCCTCTGTCAGAATCCAGAGTTTCAAGAAGATCGGAGGGGGTCAAAATTTCGGCCAAAAACAACAGTGTTACCCCTTATGTTTTTTTTCGGGTCAAAACTTTGACATCCGATATCTCGGCTCTGGAAGGGTCTAGAGCCTCCATTTTTGCGCGCTGGTCGAAGTCTCGTAGCCCTCTGTCAGAATCCAGAGTTTCAAGAAGATCGGAGGGGTTCAAAATTTCGGCCAAAAACGACAGTGTTACCCCTTATGTTTTTTTTTCAGGTCAAAACTTTGACATCCGATATCTCGGCTCTGGAAGGGTCTAGAGCCTCCATTTTTGCGCGCTGGTCGAAGTCTCGTGGCCCTCTGTAAGAATCCAGAGTTTCAAGAAGATCGGAGGGGGTCAAAATTTCGGCCAAAAACGACAGTGTTACCCCTTATGTTTTTTTTTTCAGGTCAAAACTTTGACATCCGATATCTCGGCTCTGGAAGGGTCTAGAGCCTCCATTTTTGCGCGCTGGTCGAAGTCTCGTGGCCCTCTGTCTGAATCCAGAGTTTCAAGAAGATCGGAGGGGGTCAAAATTTCGGCCAAAAACAACAGTGTTACCCCTTATGTTTTTTTTTCGGGTCAAAACTTTGACATCCGATATCTCGGCTCTGGAAGGGTCTGGAGCCTCCATTTTTGCGCGCTGGTCGAAGTCTCGTAGCCCTCTGTCAGAATCCAGAGTTTCAAGAAGATCGGAGGGGGTCAAAATTTCGGCCAAAAACGACAGTGTTACCCCTTATGTTTTTTTTTCAGGTCAAAACTTTGACATCCGATATCTCGGCTCTGGAAGGGTCTAGAGCCTCCATTTTTGCGCGCTGGTCGAAGTCTCGTGGCCCTCTGTCAGAATCCAGAGTTTCAAGAAGATCGGAGGGGGTCAAAATTTCGGCCAAAAACGACAGTGTTACCCCTTATGTTTTTTTTTTCAGGTCAAAACTTTGACATCCGATATCTCGGCTCTGGAAGGGTCTAGAGCCTCCATTTTTGCGCGCTGGTCGAAGTCTCGTGGCCCTCTGTCAGAATCCAGAGTTTCAAGAAGATCGGAGGGGGTCAAAATTTCGGCCAAAAACGACAGTGTTACCCCTTATGTTTTTTTTTCAGGTCAAAACTTTGACATCCGATATCTCGGCTCTGGAAGGGTCTAGAGCCTCCATTTTTGCGTGCTGGTCGAAGTCTCGTGGCCCTCTGTCAGAATCCAGAGTTTCAAGAAGATCGGAGGGGGTCAAAATTTCGGCCAAAAACGACAGTGTTACCCCTTATGTTTTTTTTTTCGGGTCAAAACTTTGACATCCGATATCTCGGCTCTGGAAGAGTCTAGAGCCTCCATTTTTGCGCGCTGGTCGAAGTCTCGTGGCCCTCTGTCAGAATCCAGAGTTTCAAGAAGATCGGAGGGGGTCAAAATTTCGGCCAAAAACGACAGTGTTACCCCTTATGTTTTTTTTTCAGGTCAAAACTTTGACATCCGATATCTCGGCTCTGGAAGGGTCTAGAGCCTCCATTTTTGCGCGCTGGTCGAAGTCTCGTGGTCCTCTGTCAGAATCCAGAGTTTCAAGAAGATCGGAGGGGGTCAAAATTTCGGCCAAAAACGACAGTGTTACCCCTTATGTTTTTTTTTCAGGTCAAAACTTTGACATCCGATATCTCGGCTCTGGAAGGGTCTAGAGCCTCCATTTTTGCGCGCTGGTCGAAGTCTCGTGGCCCTCTGTCAGAATCCAGAGTTTCAAGAAGATCGGAGGGGGTCAAAATTTCGGCCAAAAACGACAGTGTTACCCCTTATGTTTTTTTTTCAGGTCAAAACTTTGACATCCGATATCTCGGCTCTGGAAGGGTCTAGAGCCTCCATTTTTGCGTGCTGGTCGAAGTCTCGTGGCCCTCTGTCAGAATCCAGAGTTTCAAGAAGATCGGAGGGGGTCAAAATTTCGGCCAAAAACGACAGTGTTACCCCTTATGTGTTTTTTTCAGGTCAAAACTTTGACATCCGATATCTCGGCTCTGGAAGGGTCTAGAGCCTCCATTTTTGCGCGCTGGTCGAAGTCTCGTGGCCCTCTGTCAGAATCCAGAGTTTCAAGAAGATCGGAGGGGGTCAAAATTTCGGCCAAAAACTACAGTGTTACCCCTTATGTTTTTTTTTTCAGGTCAAAACTTTGACATCCGATATCTCGGCTCTGGAAGGGTCTAGAGCCTCCATTTTTGCGCGCTGGTCGAAGTCTCGTGGCCCTCTGTCAGAATCCAGAGTTTCAAGAAGATCGGAGGGGGTCAAAATTTCGGCCAAAAACGACAGTGTTACCCCTTATGTTTTTTTTCGGGTCAAAACTTTGACATCCGATATCTCGGCTCTGGAAGGGTCTAGAGCCTCCATTTTTGCGCGCTGGTCGAAGTCTCGTGGCCCTCTGTCAGAATCCAGAGTTTCAAGAAGATCGGAGGGGGTCAAAATTTCGGCCAAAAACGACAGTGTTACCCCTTATGTTTTTTTTTTCTGGTCAAAACTTTGACATCCGATATCTCGGCTCTGGAAGGGTCTAGAGCCTCCATTTTTGCGCGCTGGTCGAAGTCTCGTGGCCCTCTGTCAGAATCCAGAGTTTCAAGAAGATCGGAGGGGGTCAAAATTTCGGCCAAAAACAACAGTGTTACCCCTTATGTTTTTTTTTTCGGGTCAAAACTTTGACATCCGATATCTCGGCTCTGGAAGGGTCTAGAGCCTCCATTTTTGCGCGCTGGTCGAAGTCTCGTAGCCCTCTGTCAGAATCCAGAGTTTCAAGAAGATCGGAGGGGGTCAAAATTTCGGCCAAAAACGACAGTGTTACCCCTTATGTTTTTTTTTTCAGGTCAAAACTTTGACATCCGATATCTCGGCTCTGGAAGGGTCTAGAGCCTCCATTTTTGCGCGCTGGTCGAAGTCTCGTGGCCCTCTGTCAGAATCCAGAGTTTCAAGAAGATCGGAGGGGGTCAAAATTTCGGCCAAAAACGACAGTGTTACCCCTTATGTTTTTTTTTTCAGGTCAAAACTTTGACATCCGATATCTCGGCTCTGGAAGGGTCTAGAGCCTCCATTTTTGCGCGCTGGTCGAAGTCTCGTGGCCCTCTGTCAGAATCCAGAGTTTCAAGAAGATCGGAGGGGGTCAAAATTTCGGCCAAAAACGACAGTGTTACCCCTTATGTTTTTTTTTCGGGTCAAAATTTTGACATCCGATATCTCGGCTCTGGAAGGGTCTGGAGCCTCAATTTTTGCGCGCTGGTCGAAGTCTTGTGGTCCTCTGTCAGAATCCAGAGTTTCAAGAAGATCGGAGGGGGTCAAAATTTCGGCCAAAAACGACAGTGTTACCCCTTATGTTTTTTTTTCGGGTCAAAACTTTGACATCCGATATCTCGGCTCTGGAAGGGTCTAGAGCCTCCATTTTTGCGCGCTGGTCGAAGTCTCGTGGCCCTCTGTCAGAATCCAGAGTTTCAAGAAGATTGGAGGGGGTCAAAATTTCGGCCAAAAACGACAGTGTTACCCCTTATGGTTTTTTTTTCAGGTCAAAACTTTGACATCCGATATCTCGGCTCTGGAAGGGTCTAGAGCCTCCATTTTTGCGCGCTGGTCGAAGTCTCGTGGCCCTCTGTCAGAATCCAGAGTTTCAAGAAGATCGGAGGGGGTCAAAATTTCGGCCAAAAACAACAGTGTTACCCCTTATGTTTTTTTTTCGGGTCAAAACTTTGACATCCGATATCTCGGCTCTGGAAGGGTCTGGAGCCTCCATTTTTGCGCGCTGGTCGAAGTCTCGTAGCCCTCTGTCAGAATCCAGAGTTTCAAGAAGATCGGAGGGGGTCAAAATTTCGGCCAAAAACGACAGTGTTACCCCTTATGTTTTTTTTTCAGGTCAAAACTTTGACATCCGATATCTCGGCTCTGGAAGGGTCTAGAGCCTCCATTTTTGCGCGCTGGTCGAAGTCTCGTGGCCCTCTGTCAGAATCCAGAGTTTCAAGAAGATCGGAGGGGGTCAAAATTTCGGCCAAAAACGACAGTGTTACCCCTTATGTTTTTTTTTTCAGGTCAAAACTTTGACATCCGATATCTCGGCTCTGGAAGGGTCTAGAGCCTCCATTTTTGCGCGCTGGTCGAAGTCTCGTGGCCCTCTGTCAGAATCCAGAGTTTCAAGAAGATCGGAGGGGGTCAAAATTTCGGCCAAAAACGACAGTGTTACCCCTTATGTTTTTTTTTCAGGTCAAAACTTTGACATCCGATATCTCAGCTCTGGAAGGGTCTAGAGCCTCCATTTTTGCGTGCTGGTCGAAGTCTCGTGGCCCTCTGTCAGAATCCAGAGTTTCAAGAAGATCGGAGGGGGTCAAAATTTCGGCCAAAAACGACAGTGTTACCCCTAATGTTTTTTTTTTTCAGGTCAAAACTTTGACATCCGATATCTCGGCTCTGGAAGGGTCTAGAGCCTCCATTTTTGCGCGCTGGTCGAAGTCTCGTGGCCCTCTGTCAGAATCCAGAGTTTCAAGAAGATCGGAGGGGGTCAAAATTTCGGCCAAAAACGACAGTGTTACTCCTTATGTTTTTTTTTTTCAGGTCAAAACTTTGACATCCGATATCTCGGCTCTGGAAGGGTCTAGAGCCTCCATTTTTGCGCGCTGGTCGAAGTCTCGTAGCCCTCTGTCAGAATCCAGAGTTTCAAGAAGATCGGAGGGGTTCAAAATTTCGGCCAAAAACGACAGTGTTACCCCTTATGTTTTTTTTTCAGGTCAAAACTTTGACATCCGATATCTCGGCTCTGGAAGGGTCTAGAGCCTCCATTTTTGCGCGCTGGTCGAAGTCTCGTGGCCCTCTGTAAGAATCCAGAGTTTCAAGAAGATCGGAGGGGGTCAAAATTTCGGCCAAAAACGACAGTGTTACCCCTTATGTTTTTTTTTTCAGGTCAAAACTTTGACATCCGATATCTCGGCTCTGGAAGGGTCTAGAGCCTCCATTTTTGCGCGCTGGTCGAAGTCTCGTGGCCCTCTGTCTGAATCCAGAGTTTCAAGAAGATCGGAGGGGGTCAAAATTTCGGCCAAAAACAACAGTGTTACCCCTTATGTTTTTTTTTCGGGTCAAAACTTTGACATCCGATATCTCGGCTCTGGAAGGGTCTGGAGCCTCCATTTTTGCGCGCTGGTCGAAGTCTCGTAGCCCTCTGTCAGAATCCAGAGTTTCAAGAAGATCGGAGGGGGTCAAAATTTCGGCCAAAAACGACAGTGTTACCCCTTATGTTTTTTTTTCAGGTCAAAACTTTGACATCCGATATCTCGGCTCTGGAAGGGTCTAGAGCCTCCATTTTTGCGCGCTGGTCGAAGTCTCGTGGCCCTCTGTCAGAATCCAGAGTTTCAAGAAGATCGGAGGGGGTCAAAATTTCGGCCAAAAACGACAGTGTTACCCCTTATGTTTTTTTTTTCAGGTCAAAACTTTGACATCCGATATCTCGGCTCTGGAAGGGTCTAGAGCCTCCATTTTTGCGCGCTGGTCGAAGTCTCGTGGCCCTCTGTCAGAATCCAGAGTTTCAAGAAGATCGGAGGGGGTCAAAATTTCGGCCAAAAACGACAGTGTTACCCCTTATGTTTTTTTTTCAGGTCAAAACTTTGACATCCGATATCTCGGCTCTGGAAGGGTCTAGAGCCTCCATTTTTGCGTGCTGGTCGAAGTCTCGTGGCCCTCTGTCAGAATCCAGAGTTTCAAGAAGATCGGAGGGGGTCAAAATTTCGGCCAAAAACGACAGTGTTACCCCTTATGTTTTTTTTTTCGGGTCAAAACTTTGACATCCGATATCTCGGCTCTGGAAGAGTCTAGAGCCTCCATTTTTGCGCGCTGGTCGAAGTCTCGTGGCCCTCTGTCAGAATCCAGAGTTTCAAGAAGATCGGAGGGGGTCAAAATTTCGGCCAAAAACGACAGTGTTACCCCTTATGTTTTTTTTTCAGGTCAAAACTTTGACATCCGATATCTCGGCTCTGGAAGGGTCTAGAGCCTCCATTTTTGCGCGCTGGTCGAAGTCTCGTGGCCCTCTGTCAGAATCCAGAGTTTCAAGAAGATCGGAGGGGGTCAAAATTTCGGCCAAAAACGACAGTGTTACCCCTTATGTTTTTTTTTCAGGTCAAAACTTTGACATCCGATATCTCGGCTCTGGAAGGGTCTAGAGCCTCCATTTTTGCGCGCTGGTCGAAGTCTCGTGGCCCTCTGTCAGAATCCAGAGTTTCAAGAAGATCGGAGGGGGTCAAAATTTCGGCCAAAAACGACAGTGTTACCCCTTATGTTTTTTTTTCAGGTCAAAACTTTGACATCCGATATCTCGGCTCTGGAAGGGTCTAGAGCCTCCATTTTTGCGTGCTGGTCGAAGTCTCGTGGCCCTCTGTCAGAATCCAGAGTTTCAAGAAGATCGGAGGGGGTCAAAATTTCGGCCAAAAACGACAGTGTTACCCCTTATGTGTTTTTTTCAGGTCAAAACTTTGACATCCGATATCTCGGCTCTGGAAGGGTCTAGAGCCTCCATTTTTGCGCGCTGGTCGAAGTCTCGTGGCCCTCTGTCAGAATCCAGAGTTTCAAGAAGATCGGAGGGGGTCAAAATTTCGGCCAAAAACTACAGTGTTACCCCTTATGTTTTTTTTTTCAGGTCAAAACTTTGACATCCGATATCTCGGCTCTGGAAGGGTCTAGAGCCTCCATTTTTGCGCGCTGGTCGAAGTCTCGTGGCCCTCTGTCAGAATCCAGAGTTTCAAGAAGATCGGAGGGGGTCAAAATTTCGGCCAAAAACGACAGTGTTACCCCTTATGTTTTTTTTCGGGTCAAAACTTTGACATCCGATATCTCGGCTCTGGAAGGGTCTAGAGCCTCCATTTTTGCGCGCTGGTCGAAGTCTCGTGGCCCTCTGTCAGAATCCAGAGTTTCAAGAAGATCGGAGGGGGTCAAAATTTCGGCCAAAAACGACAGTGTTACCCCTTATGTTTTTTTTTTCTGGTCAAAACTTTGACATCCGATATCTCGGCTCTGGAAGGGTCTAGAGCCTCCATTTTTGCGCGCTGGTCGAAGTCTCGTGGCCCTCTGTCAGAATCCAGAGTTTCAAGAAGATCGGAGGGGGTCAAAATTTCGGCCAAAAACAACAGTGTTACCCCTTATGTTTTTTTTTTCGGGTCAAAACTTTGACATCCGATATCTCGGCTCTGGAAGGGTCTAGAGCCTCCATTTTTGCGCGCTGGTCGAAGTCTCGTAGCCCTCTGTCAGAATCCAGAGTTTCAAGAAGATCGGAGGGGGTCAAAATTTCGGCCAAAAACGACAGTGTTACCCCTTATGTTTTTTTTTTCAGGTCAAAACTTTGACATCCGATATCTCGGCTCTGGAAGGGTCTAGAGCCTCCATTTTTGCGCGCTGGTCGAAGTCTCGTGGCCCTCTGTCAGAATCCAGAGTTTCAAGAAGATCGGAGGGGGTCAAAATTTCGGCCAAAAACGACAGTGTTACCCCTTATGTTTTTTTTTTCAGGTCAAAACTTTGACATCCGATATCTCGGCTCTGGAAGGGTCTAGAGCCTCCATTTTTGCGCGCTGGTCGAAGTCTCGTGGCCCTCTGTCAGAATCCAGAGTTTCAAGAAGATCGGAGGGGGTCAAAATTTCGGCCAAAAACGACAGTGTTACCCCTTATGTTTTTTTTTCGGGTCAAAATTTTGACATCCGATATCTCGGCTCTGGAAGGGTCTGGAGCCTCAATTTTTGCGCGCTGGTCGAAGTCTTGTGGTCCTCTGTCAGAATCCAGAGTTTCAAGAAGATCGGAGGGGGTCAAAATTTCGGCCAAAAACGACAGTGTTACCCCTTATGTTTTTTTTTCGGGTCAAAACTTTGACATCCGATATCTCGGCTCTGGAAGGGTCTAGAGCCTCCATTTTTGCGCGCTGGTCGAAGTCTCGTGGCCCTCTGTCAGAATCCAGAGTTTCAAGAAGATTGGAGGGGGTCAAAATTTCGGCCAAAAACGACAGTGTTACCCCTTATGGTTTTTTTTTCAGGTCAAAACTTTGACATCCGATATCTCGGCTCTGGAAGGGTCTAGAGCCTCCATTTTTGCGCGCTGGTCGAAGTCTCGTGGCCCTCTGTCAGAATCCAGAGTTTCAAGAAGATCGGAGGGGGTCAAAATTTCGGCCAAAAACAACAGTGTTACCCCTTATGTTTTTTTTTCGGGTCAAAACTTTGACATCCGATATCTCGGCTCTGGAAGGGTCTGGAGCCTCCATTTTTGCGCGCTGGTCGAAGTCTCGTAGCCCTCTGTCAGAATCCAGAGTTTCAAGAAGATCGGAGGGGGTCAAAATTTCGGCCAAAAACGACAGTGTTACCCCTTATGTTTTTTTTTCAGGTCAAAACTTTGACATCCGATATCTCGGCTCTGGAAGGGTCTAGAGCCTCCATTTTTGCGCACTGGTCGAAGTCTCGTGGCCCTCTGTCAGAATCCAGAGTTTCAAGAAGATCGGAGGGGGTCAAAATTTCGGCCAAAAACGACAGTGTTACCCCTTATGTTTTTTTTTTCAGGTCAAAACTTTGACATCCGATATCTCGGCTCTGGAAGGGTCTAGAGCCTCCATTTTTGCGCGCTGGTCGAAGTCTCGTGGCCCTCTGTCAGAATCCAGAGTTTCAAGAAGATCGGAGGGGGTCAAAATTTCGGCCAAAAACGACAGTGTTACCCCTTATGTTTTTTTTTCAGGTCAAAACTTTGACATCCGATATCTCAGCTCTGGAAGGGTCTAGAGCCTCCATTTTTGCGTGCTGGTCGAAGTCTCGTGGCCCTCTGTCAGAATCCAGAGTTTCAAGAAGATCGGAGGGGGTCAAAATTTCGGCCAAAAACGACAGTGTTACCCCTAATGTTTTTTTTTTTCAGGTCAAAACTTTGACATCCGATATCTCGGCTCTGGAAGGGTCTAGAGCCTCCATTTTTGCGCGCTGGTCGAAGTCTCGTGGCCCTCTGTCAGAATCCAGAGTTTCAAGAAGATCGGAGGGGGTCAAAATTTCGGCCAAAAACGACAGTGTTACTCCTTATGTTTTTTTTTTTCAGGTCAAAACTTTGACATCCGATATCTCGGCTCTGGAAGGGTCTAGAGCCTCCATTTTTGCGCGCTGGTCGAAGTCTCGTGGCCCTCTGTCAGAATCCAGAGTTTCAAGAAGATCAGAGGGGGTCAAAATTTCGGCCAAAAACGACAGTGTTACCCCTTATGTTTTTTTTTCGGGTCAAAACTTTGACGTCCGATATCTCGGCTCTGGAAGGGTCTAGAGCCTCCATATTTGCGTGCTGGTCGAAGTCTCGTGGCCCTCTGTCAGAATCCAGAGTTTCAAGAAGATTGGAGGGGGTCAAAATTTCGGCCAAAAACGACAGTGTTACCCCTTATGTTTTTTTTCAGGTCAAAACTTTGACATCCGATATCTCGGCTCTGGAAGGGTCTAGAGCCTCCATTTTTGCGCGCTGGTCGAAGTCTCGTGGCCCTCTGTCAGAATCCAGAGTTTCAAGAAGATCGGAGGGGGTCAAAATTTCGGCCAAAAACGACAGTGTTACCCCTTATGTTTTTTTTTTTCAGGTCAAAACTTTGACATCCGATATCTCGGCTCTGGAAGGGTCTAGAGCCTCCATTTTTGCGCGCTGGTCGAAGTCTCGTGGCCCTCTGTCAGAATCCAGAGTTTCAAGAAGATCGGAGGGGGTCAAAATTTCGGCCAAAAACGACAGTGTTACCCCTTATGTTTTTTTTTCGGGTCAAAACTTTGACATCCGATATCTCGGCTCTGGAAGGGTCTAGAGCCTCCATTTTTGCGCGCTGGTCGAAGTCTCGTGGCCCTCTGTCAGAATCCAGAGTTTCAAGAAGATCGGAGGGGGTCAAAATTTCGGCCAAAAACAACAGTGTTACCCCTTATGTTTTTTTTTCGGGTCAAAACTTTGACATCCGATATCTCGGCTCTGGAAGGGTCTAGAGCCTCCATTTTTGCGCGCTGGTCGAAGTCTCGTAGCCCTCTGTCAGAATCCAGAGTTTCAAGAAGATCGGAGGGGTTCAAAATTTCGGCCAAAAACGACAGTGTTACCCCTTATGTTTTTTTTTCAGGTCAAAACTTTGACATCCGATATCTCGGCTCTGGAAGGGTCTAGAGCCTCCATTTTTGCGCGCTGGTCGAAGTCTCGTGGCCCTCTGTAAGAATCCAGAGTTTCAAGAAGATCGGAGGGGGTCAAAATTTCGGCCAAAAACTACAGTGTTACCCCTTATGTTTTTTTTTCAGGTCAAAACTTTGACATCCGATATCTCGGCTCTGGAAGGGTCTAGAGCCTCCATTTTTGCGCGCTGGTCGAAGTCTCGTGGCCCTCTGTCAGAATCCAGAGTTTCAAGAAGATCGGAGGGGGTCAAAATTTCGGCCAAAAACAACAGTGTTACCCCTTATGTTTTTTTTTTCGGGTCAAAACTTTGACATCCGATATCTCGGCTCTGGAAGGGTCTAGAGCCTCCATTTTTGCGCGCTGGTCGAAGTCTCGTGGCCCTCTGTCAGAATCCAGAGTTTCAAGAAGATCGGAGGGGGTCAAAATTTCGGCCAAAAACGACAGTGTTACCCCTTATGTTTTTTTTTTCTGGTCAAAACTTTGACATCCGATATCTCGGCTCTGGAAGGGTCTAGAGCCTCCATTTTTGCGCGCTGGTCGAAGTCTCGTGGCCCTCTGTCAGAATCCAGAGTTTCAAGAAGATCGGAGGGGGTCAAAATTTCGGCCAAAAACAACAGTGTTACCCCTTATGTTTTTTTTTCGGGTCAAAACTTTGACATCCGATATCTCGGCTCTGGAAGGGTCTAGAGCCTCCATTTTTGCGCGCTGGTCGAAGTCTCGTAGCCCTCTGTCAGAATCCAGAGTTTCAAGAAGATCGGAGGGGGTCAAAATTTCGGCCAAAAACGACAGTGTTACCCCTTATGTTTTTTTTTTCAGGTCAAAACTTTGACATCCGATATCTCGGCTCTGGAAGGGTCTAGAGCCTCCATTTTTGCGCGCTGGTCGAAGTCTCGTGGCCCTCTGTCAGAATCCAGAGTTTCAAGAAGATCGGAGGGGGTCAAAATTTCGGCCAAAAACGACAGTGTTACCCCTTATGTTTTTTTTTCAGGTCAAAACTTTGACATCCGATATCTCGGCTCTGGAAGGGTCTAGAGCCTCCATTTTTGCGCGCTGGTCGAAGTCTCGTGGCCCTCTGTCAGAATCCAGAGTTTCAAGAAGATCGGAGGGGGTCAAAATTTCGGCCAAAAACGACAGTGTTACCCCTTATGTTTTTTTTTCGGGTCAAAATTTTGACATCCGATATCTCGGCTCTAGAAGGGTCTAGAGCCTCAATTTTTGCGCGCTGGTCGAAGTCTCGTGACCCTCTGTCAGAATCCAGAGTTTCAAGAAGATCGGAGGGGGTCAAAATTTCGGCCAAAAACGACAGTGTTACCCCTTATGTTTTTTTTTTCAGGTCAAAACTTTGACATCCGATATCTCGGCTCTGGAAGGGTCTAGAGCCTCCATTTTTGCGCGCTGGTCGAAGTCTCGTGGCCCTCTGTCTGAATCCAGAGTTTCAAGAAGATCGGAGGGGGTCAAAATTTCTGGACCAAAAACAACAGTGTTACCCCTTATGTTTTTTTTTCGGGTCAAAACTTTGACATCCGATATCTCGGCTCTGGAAGGGTCTGGAGCCTCCATTTTTGCGCGCTGGTCGAAGTCTCGTAGCCCTCTGTCAGAATCCAGAGTTTCAAGAAGATCGGAGGGGGTCAAAATTTCGGCCAAAAACGACAGTGTTACCCCTTATGTTTTTTTTTCAGGTCAAAACTTTGACATCCGATATCTCGGCTCTGGAAGGGTCTAGAGCCTCCATTTTTGCGCGCTGGTCGAAGTCTCGTGGCCCTCTGTCAGAATCCAGAGTTTCAAGAAGATCGGAGGGGGTCAAAATTTCGGCCAAAAACGACAGTGTTACCCCTTATGTTTTTTTTTTCAGGTCAAAACTTTGACATCCGATATCTCGGCTCTGGAAGGGTCTAGAGCCTCCATTTTTGCGCGCTGGTCGAAGTCTCGTGGCCCTCTGTCAGAATCCAGAGTTTCAAGAAGATCGGAGGGGGTCAAAATTTCGGCCAAAAACGACAGTGTTACCCCTTATGTTTTTTTTTCAGGTCAAAACTTTGACATCCGATATCTCGGCTCTGGAAGGGTCTAGAGCCTCCATTTTTGCGTGCTGGTCGAAGTCTCGTGGCCCTCTGTCAGAATCCAGAGTTTCAAGAAGATCGGAGGGGGTCAAAATTTCGGCCAAAAACGACAGTGTTACCCCTTATGTTTTTTTTTTCGGGTCAAAACTTTGACATCCGATATCTCGGCTCTGGAAGAGTCTAGAGCCTCCATTTTTGCGCGCTGGTCGAAGTCTCGTGGCCCTCTGTCAGAATCCAGAGTTTCAAGAAGATCGGAGGGGGTCAAAATTTCGGCCAAAAACGACAGTGTTACCCCTTATGTTTTTTTTTCAGGTCAAAACTTTTACATCCGATATCTCGGCTCTGGAAGGGTCTAGAGCCTCCATTTTTGCGCGCTGGTCGAAGTCTCGTGGCCCTCTGTCAGAATCCAGAGTTTCAAGAAGATCGGAGGGGGTCAAAATTTCGGCCAAAAACGACAGTGTTACCCCTTATGTTTTTTTTTCAGGTCAAAACTTTGACATCCGATATCTCGGCTCTGGAAGGGTCTAGAGCCTCCATTTTTGCGCGCTGGTCGAAGTCTCGTGGCCCTCTGTCAGAATCCAGAGTTTCAAGAAGATCGGAGGGGGTCAAAATTTCGGCCAAAAACGACAGTGTTACCCCTTATGTTTTTTTTTCAGGTCAAAACTTTGACATCCGATATCTCGGCTCTGGAAGGGTCTAGAGCCTCCATTTTTGCGTGCTGGTCGAAGTCTCGTGGCCCTCTGTCAGAATCCAGAGTTTCAAGAAGATCGGAGGGGGTCAAAATTTCGGCCAAAAACGACAGTGTTACCCCTTATGTGTTTTTTTCAGGTCAAAACTTTGACATCCGATATCTCGGCTCTGGAAGGGTCTAGAGCCTCCATTTTTGTGCGCTGGTCGAAGTCTCGTGGCCCTCTGTCAGAATCCAGAGTTTCAAGAAGATCGGAGGGGGTCAAAATTTCGGCCAAAAACTACAGTGTTACCCCTTATGTTTTTTTTTTCAGGTCAAAACTTTGACATCCGATATCTCGGCTCTGGAAGGGTCTAGAGCCTCCATTTTTGCGCGCTGGTCGAAGTCTCGTGGCCCTCTGTCAGAATCCAGAGTTTCAAGAAGATCGGAGGGGGTCAAAATTTCGGCCAAAAACGACAGTGTTACCCCTTATGTTTTTTATCGGGTCAAAACTTTGACATCCGATATCTCGGCTCTGGAAGGGTCTAGAGCCTCCATTTTTGCGCGCTGGTCGAAGTCTCGTGGCCCTCTGTCAGAATCCAGAGTTTCAAGAAGATCGGAGGGGGTCAAAATTTCGGCCAAAAACGACAGTGTTACCCCTTATGTTTTTTTTTTCTGGTCAAAACTTTGACATCCGATATCTCGGCTCTGGAAGGGTCTAGAGCCTCCATTTTTGCGCGCTGGTCGAAGTCTCGTGGC
>CM075875.1:33622842-33934773 GCA_038021265.1 Cyprinella venusta | reverse complement strand
TGGATTCTGACAGAGGGCCACGAGACTTCGACCAGCGCGACAAAAATGGAGGCTCTAGACCCTTCCAGAGCCGAGATATCGGATGTCAAAGTTTTGACCCTGAAAAAAAAACATAAGGGGTAACACTGTCGTTTTTGGCCGAAATTTTGACCCCCTCCGATCTTCTTGAAACTCTGGATTCTGACAGAGGGCCACGAGACTTCGACCAGCGCGCAAAAATTGAGGCTCTAGACCTTTCCAGAGCCGAGATATCGGATGTCAAAGTTTTGACCCGAAAAAAAAACATAAGGGGTAACACTGTCGTTTTTGGCCGAAATTTTGACCCCCTCCGATCTTCTTGAAACTCTGGATTCTGACAGAGGGCCACGAGACTTCGACCAGCACGCAAAAATGGAGGCTCTAGACCCTTCCAGAGCCGAGATATCGGATGTCAAAGTTTTGACCTGAAAAAAAAACATAAGGGGTAACACTGTCGTTTTTGGCCGAAATTTTGACCCCCTCCGATCTTCTTGAAACTCTGGATTCTGACAGAGGGCCACGAGACTTCGACCAGCGCGCAAAAATTGAGGCTCTAGACCCTTCCAGAGCCGAGATATCGGATGTCAAAGTTTTGACCCGAAAAAAAAACATAAGGGGTAACACTGTCGTTTTTGGCCGAAATTTTGACCCCCTCCGATCTTCTTGAAACTCTGGATTCTGACAGAGGGCCACGAGACTTCGACCAGCGCGCAAAAATGGAGGCTCTAGACCCTTCCAGAGCCGAGATATCGGATGTCAAAGTTTTGACCTGAAAAAAAACATAAGGGGTAACACTGTCGTTTTTGGCCGAAATTTTGACCCCCTCCGATCTTCTTGAAACTCTGGATTCTGACAGAGGGCCACGAGACTTCGACCAGCGCGCAAAAATGGAGGCTCTAGACCCTTCCAGAGCCGAGATATCGGATGTCAAAGTTTTGACCTGAAAAAAAAACATAAGGGGTAACACTGTCGTTTTTGGCCGAAATTTTGACCCCCTCCGATCTTCTTGAAACTCTGGATTCTGACAGAGGGCCACGAGACTTCGACCAGCGCGCAAAAATGGAGGCTCTAGACCCTTCCAGAGCCGAGATATCGGATGTCAAAGTTTTGACCTGAAAAAAAAACATAAGGGGTAACACTGTCGTTTTTGGCCGAAATTTTGACCCCCTCCGATCTTCTTGAAACTCTGGATTCTGACAGAGGGCCCCGAGACTTCGACCAGCGCGCAAAAATGGAGGCTCTAGACCCTTCCAGAGCCGAGATATCGGATGTCAAAGTTTTGACCTGAAAAAAAAAACATAAGGGGTAACACTGTCGTTTTTGGCCGAAATTTTGACCCCCTCCGATCTTCTTGAAACTCTGGATTCTGACAGAGGGCCACGAGACTTCGACCAGCACGCAAAAATGGAGGCTCTAGACCCTTCCAGAGCCGAGATATCGGATGTCAAAGTTTTGACCTGAAAAAAAAAACATAAGGGGTAACACTGTCGTTTTTGGCCGAAATTTTGACCCCCTCCGATCTTCTTGAAACTCTGGATTCTGACAGAGGGCCACGAGACTTCGACCAGCGCGCAAAAATGGAGGCTCTAGACCCTTCCAGAGCCGAGATATCGGATGTCAAAGTTTTGACCCGAAAAAAAAAACATAAGGGGTAACACTGTCGTTTTTGGCCGAAATTTTGACCCCCTCCGATCTTCTTGAAACTCTGGATTCTGACAGAGGGCCACGAGACTTCGACCAGCGCGCAAAAATGGAGGCTCTAGACCCTTCCAGAGCCGAGATATCGGATGTCAAAGTTTTGACCTGAAAAAAAAACATAAGGGGTAACACTGTCGTTTTTGGCCGAAAT
Organism: Cyprinella venusta; assembly: GCA_038021265.1. NCBI lineage: Eukaryota > Metazoa > Chordata > Actinopteri > Cypriniformes > Leuciscidae > Cyprinella > Cyprinella venusta. The sequence continues at coordinate 33,932,906 of CM075875.1, read as the reverse complement.
TTTGACCCCCTCCGATCTTCTTGAAACTCTGGATTCTGACAGAGGGCCACGAGACTTCGACCAGCGCGCAAAAATGGAGGCTCTAGACCCTTCCAGAGCCGAGATATCGGATGTCAAAGTTTTGACCTGAAAAAAAAAACATAAGGGGTAACACTGTCGTTTTTGGCCGAAATTTTGACCCCCTCCGATCTTCTTGAAACTCTGGATTCTGACAGAGGGCCACGAGACTTCGACCAGCGCGCAAAAATGGAGGCTCTAGACCCTTCCAGAGCCGAGATATCGGATGTCAAAGTTTTGACCTGAAAAAAAAACATAAGGGGTAACACTGTCGTTTTTGGCCGAAATTTTGACCCCCTCCGATCTTCTTGAAACTCTGGATTCTGACAGAGGGCCACGAGACTTCGACCAGCGCGCAAAAATGGAGGCTCTAGACCCTTCCAGAGCCGAGATATCGGATGTCAAAGTTTTGACCCGAAAAAAAAACATAAGGGGTAACACTGTTGTTTTTGGCCGAAATTTTGACCCACTCCGATCTTCTTGAAACTCTGGATTCTGACAGAGGGCCACGAGACTTCGACCAGCGCGCAAAAATGGAGGCTCTAGACCCTTCCAGAGCCGAGATATCGGATGTCAAAGTTTTGACCCGAAAAAAAAACATAAGGGGTAACACTGTCGTTTTTGGCCGAAATTTTGACCCCCTCCGATCTTCTTGAAACTCTGGATTCTGACAGAGGGCCACGAGACTTCGACCAGCGCGCAAAAATGGAGGCTCTAGACCCTTCCAGAGATGAGATATAGGATGTCAAAGTTTTGACCTGAAAAAAAAAACATAAGGGGTAACACTGTCGTTTTTGGCCGAAATTTTGACCCCCTCCGATCTTCTTGAAACTCTGGATTCTGACAGAGGGCCACGAGACTTCGACCAGCACGCAAAAATGGAGGCTCTAGACCCTTCCAGAGCCGAGATATCGGATATCAAAGTTTTGACCTGAAAAAAAAAACATAAGGGGTAACACTGTCGTTTTTGGCCGAAATTTTGACCCCCTCCGATCTTCTTGAAACTCTGGATTCTGACAGAGGGCCACGAGACTTCGACCAGCGCGCAAAAATGGAGGCTCTAGACCCTTCCAGAGCCGAATTATCGGATGTCAAAGTTTTGACCCGAAAAAAAAACATAAGGGGTAACACTGTCGTTTTTGGCCGAAATTTTGACCCCCTCCGATCTTCTTGAAACTCTGGATTCTGACAGAGGGCCACGAGACTTCGACCAGCGCGCAAAAATGGAGGCTCTAGACCCTTCCAGAGCCGAGATATCGGATGTCAAAGTTTTGACCTGAAAAAAAAACATAAGGGGTAACACTGTCGTTTTTGGCCGAAATTTTGACCCCCTCCGATCTTCTTGAAACTCTGGATTCTGACAGAGGGCCACGAGACTTCGACCAGCGCGCAAAAATGGAGGCTCTAGACCCTTCCAGAGCCGAGATATCGGATGTCAAAGTTTTGACCCGAAAAAAAAACATAAGGGGTAACACTGTCGTTTTTGGCCGAAATTTTGACCCCCTCCGATCTTCTTGAAACTCTGGATTCTGACAGAGGGCCACGAGACTTCGACCAGCGCGCAAAAATGGAGGCTCTAGACCCTTCCAGAGCCGAGATATCGGATGTCAAAGTTTTGACCCGAAAAAAAAACATAAGGGTGTCACTGTCGTTTTTGGCCGAAATTTTGACCCCCTCCGATCTTCTTGAAACTCTGGATTCTGACAGAGGGCCACGAGACTTCGACCAGCGCGCAAAAATTGAGGCTCTAGACCCTTCCAGAGCCGAGATATCGGATGTCAAAGTTTTGACCCGAAAAAAAAACATAAGGGGTAACACTGTCGTTTTTGGCCGAAATTTTGACCCCCTCCGATCTTCTTGAAACTCTGGATTCTGACAGAGGGCCACGAGACTTCGACCAGCGCGCAAAAATGGAGGCTCTAGACCCTTCCAGAGCCGAGATATCGGATGTCAAAGTTTTGACCTGAAAAAAAAAACATAAGGGGTAACACTGTCGTTTTTGGCCGAAATTTTGACCCCCTCCGATCTTCTTGAAACTCTGGATTCTGACAGAGGGCCACGAGACTTCGACCAGCACGCAAAAATGGAGGCTCTAGACCCTTCCAGAGCCGAGATATCGGATGTCAAAGTTTTGACCTGAAAAAAAAAACATAAGGGGTAACACTGTCGTTTTTGGCCGAAATTTTGACCCCCTCCGATCTTCTTGAAACTCTGGATTCTGACAGAGGGCCACGAGACTTCGACCAGCACGCAAAAATGGAGGCTCTAGACCCTTCCAGAGCCGAGATATCGGATGTCAAAGTTTTGACCTGAAAAAAAAACATAAGGGGTAACACTGTCGTTTTTGGCCGAAATTTTGACCCCCTCCGATCTTCTTGAAACTCTGGATTCTGACAGAGGGCCACGAGACTTCGACCAGCGCGCAAAAATGGAGGCTCTAGACCCTTCCAGAGCCGAGATATCGGATGTCAAAGTTTTGACCTGAAAAAAAAACATAAGGGGTAACACTGTCGTTTTTGGCCGAAATTTTGACCCCCTCCGATCTTCTTGAAACTCTGGATTCTGACAGAGGGCTACGAGACTTCGACCAGCACGCAAAAATGGAGGCTCTAGACCCTTCCAGAGCCGAGATATCGGATGTCAAAGTTTTGACCCGAAAAAAAAAACATAAGGGGTAACACTGTCGTTTTTGGCCGAAATTTTGACCCCCTCCGATCTTCTTGAAACTCTGGATTCTGACAGAGGGCCACGAGACTTCGACCAGCGCGCAAAAATGGAGGCTCTAGACCCTTCCAGAGACGAGATATCGGATGTCAAAGTTTTGACCTGAAAAAAAAAAAACATAAGGGGTAACACTGTCATTTTTGGCCGAAATTTTGACCCCCTCCGATCTTCTTGAAACTCTGGATTCTGACAGAGGGCCACGAGACTTCGACCAGCGCGCAAAAATGGAGGCTCTAGACCCTTCCAGAGCCGAGATATCGGATGTCAAAGTTTTGACCTGAAAAAAAAACATAAGGGGTAACACTGTTGTTTTTGGCCGAAATTTTGACCCCCTCCGATCTTCTTGAAACTCTGGATTCTGACAGAGGGCCACGAGACTTCGACCAGCGCGCAAAAATGGAGGCTCTAGACCCTTCCAGAGCCGAGATATCGGATGTCAAAGTTTTGACCTGAAAAAAAAACATAAGGGGTAACACTGTCGTTTTTGGCCGAAATTTTGACCCCCTCCGATCTTCTTGAAACTCTGGATTCTGACAGAGGGCCACGAGACTTCGACCAGCGCGCAAAAATGGAGGCTCTAGACCCTTCCAGAGCCGAGATATCGGATGTCAAAGTTTTGACCTGAAAAAAAAACATAAGGGGTAACACTGTCGTTTTTGGCCGAAATTTTGACCCCCTCCGATCTTCTTGAAACTCTGGATTCTGACAGAGGGCCACGAGACTTCGACCAGCGCAAAAATGGAGGCTCTAGACCCTTCCAGAGCCGAGATATCGGATGTCAAAGTTTTGACCTGAAAAAAAAACATAAGGGGTAACACTGTCATTTTTGGCCGAAATTTTGACCCCCTCCGATCTTCTTGAAACTCTGGATTCTGACAGAGGGCCACGAGACTTCGACCAGTGCGCAAAAATGGAGGCTCTAGACCATTCCAGAGCCGAGATATCGGATGTCAAAGTTTTGACCTGAAAAAAAAACATAAGGGGTAACACTGTCGTTTTTGGCCGAAATTTTGACCCCCTCCGATCTTCTTGAAACTCTGGATTCTGACAGAGGGCCACGAGACTTCGACCAGCGCGCAAAAATTGAGGCTCTAGACCCTTCCAGAGCCGAGATATCGGATGTCAAAGTTTTGACCCGAAAAAAAAACATAAGGGGTAACACTGTCGTTTTTGGCCGAAATTTTGACCCCCTCCGATCTTCTTGAAACTCTGGATTCTGACAGAGGGCCACGAGACTTCGACCAGCGCGCAAAAATGGAGGCTCTAGACCCTTCCAGAGCCGAGATATCGGATGTCAAAGTTTTGACCTGAAAAAAAAACATAAGGGGTAACACTGTCGTTTTTGGCCGAAATTTTGACCCCCTCCGATCTTCTTGAAACTCTGGATTCTGACAGAGGGCCACGAGACTTCGACCAGCGCGCAAAAATGGAGGCTCTAGACCCTTCCAGAGCCGAGATATCGGATGTCAAAGTTTTGACCCGAAAAAAAAACATAAGGGGTAACACTGTCGTTTTTGGCCGAAATTTTGACCCCTCCGATCTTCTTGAAACTCTGGATTCTGACAGAGGGCCACGAGACTTCGACCAGCGCGCAAAAATGGAGGCTCTAGACCCTTCCAGAGCCGAGATATCGGATGTCAAAGTTTTGACCTGAAAAAAAAACATAAGGGGTAACACTGTCGTTTTTGGCCGAAATTTTGACCCCCTCCGATCTTCTTGAAACTCTGGATTCTGACAGAGGGCCACGAGACTTCGACCAGCGCGCAAAAATGGAGGCTCTAGACCCTTCCAGAGCCGAGATATCGGATGTCAAAGTTTTGACCTGAAAAAAAAACATAAGGGGTAACACTGTCATTTTTGGCCGAAATTTTGACCCCCTCCGATCTTCTTGAAACTCTGGATTCTGACAGAGGGCCACGAGACTTCGACCAGCGCGCAAAAATGGAGGCTCTAGACCCTTCCAGAGCCGAGATATCGGATGTCAAAGTTTTGACCTGAAAAAAAAACATAAGGGGTAACACTGTCGTTTTTTGCGGAAATTTTGACCCCCTCCGATCTTCTTGAAACTCGGGATTCTGACAGAGGGCCACGAGACTTCGACCAGCGCGCAAAAATGGAGGCTCTAGACCCTTCCAGAGCCGAGATATCGGATGTCAAAGTTTTGACCTGAAAAAAAACATAAGGGGTAACACTGTCGTTTTTGGCCGAAATTTTGACCCCCTCCGATCTTCTTGAAACTCTGGATTCTGACAGAGGGCCACGAGACTTCGACCAGCACGCAAAAATGGAGGCTCTAGACCCTTCCAGAGCCGAGATATCGGATGTCAAAGTTTTGACCTGAAAAAAAAACATAAGGGGTAACACTGTCGTTTTTGGCCGAAATTTTGACCCCCTCCGATCTTCTTGAAACTCTGGATTCTGACAGAGGGCCACGAGACTTCGACCAGCACGCAAAAATGGAGGCTCTAGACCCTTCCAGAGCCGAGATATCGGATGTCAAAGTTTTGACCTGAAAAAAAAACATAAGGGGTAACACTGTCGTTTTTGGCCGAAATTTTGACCCCCTCCGATCTTCTTGAAACTCTGGATTCTGACAGAGGGCCACGAGACTTCGACCAGCGCGCAAAAATGGAGGCTCTAGACCCTTCCAGAGCCGAGATATCGGATGTCAAAGTTTTGACCTGAAAAAAAAACATAAGGGGTAACACTGTCGTTTTTGGCCGAAATTTTGACCCCCTCCGATCTTCTTGAAACTCTGGATTCTGACAGAGGGCTACGAGACTTCGACCAGCACGCAAAAATGGAGGCTCTAGACCCTTCCAGAGCCGAGATATCGGATGTCAAAGTTTTGACCCGAAAAAAAAAACATAAGGGGTAACACTGTCGTTTTTGGCCGAAATTTTGACCCCCTCCGATCTTCTTGAAACTCTGGATTCTGACAGAGGGCCACGAGACTTCGACCAGCGCGCAAAAATGGAGGCTCTAGACCCTTCCAGAGACGAGATATCGGATGTCAAAGTTTTGACCTGAAAAAAAAAAAACATAAGGGGTAACACTGTCGTTTTTGGCCGAAATTTTGACCCCCTCCGATCTTCTTGAAACTCTGGATTCTGACAGAGGGCCACGAGACTTCGACCAGCGCGCAAAAATGGAGGCTCTAGACCCTTCCAGAGCCGAGATATCGGATGTCAAAGTTTTGACCTGAAAAAAAAACATAAGGGGTAACACTGTCGTTTTTGGCCGAAATTTTGACCCCCTCCGATCTTCTTGAAACTCTGGATTCTGACAGAGGGCCACGAGACTTCGACCAGCGCGCAAAAATGGAGGCTCTAGACCCTTCCAGAGCCGAGATATCGGATGTCAAAGTTTTGACCTGAAAAAAAAACATAAGGGGTAACACTGTCGTTTTTGGCCGAAATTTTGACCCCCTCCGATCTTCTTGAAACTCTGGATTCTGACAGAGGGCCACGAGACTTCGACCAGCGCGCAAAAATGGAGGCTCTAGACCCTTCCAGAGCCGAGATATCGGATGTCAATGTTTTGACCTGAAAAAAAAACATAAGGGGTAACACTGTCATTTTTGGCCGAAATTTTGACCCCCTCCGATCTTCTTGAAACTCTGGATTCTGACAGAGGGCCACGAGACTTCGACCAGTGCGCAAAAATGGAGGCTCTAGACCATTCCAGAGCCGAGATATCGGATGTCAAAGTTTTGACCTGAAAAAAAAACATAAGGGGTAACACTGTCGTTTTTGGCCGAAATTTTGACCCCCTCCGATCTTCTTGAAACTCTGGATTCTGACAGAGGGCCACGAGACTTCGACCAGCGCGCAAAAATTGAGGCTCTAGACCCTTCCAGAGCCGAGATATCGGATGTCAAAGTTTTGACCCGAAAAAAAAACATAAGGGGTAACACTGTCGTTTTTGGCCGAAATTTTGACCCCCTCCGATCTTCTTGAAACTCTGGATTCTGACAGAGGGCCACGAGACTTCGACCAGCGCGCAAAAATGGAGGCTCTAGACCCTTCCAGAGCCGAGATATCGGATGTCAAAGTTTTGACCTGAAAAAAAAACATAAGGGGTAACACTGTCGTTTTTGGCCGAAATTTTGACCCCCTCCGATCTTCTTGAAACTCTGGATTCTGACAGAGGGCCACGAGACTTCGACCAGCGCGCAAAAATGGAGGCTCTAGACCCTTCCAGAGCCGAGATATCGGATGTCAAAGTTTTGACCTGAAAAAAAAACATAAGGGGTAACACTGTCGTTTTTGGCCGAAATTTTGACCCCCTCCGATCTTCTTGAAACTCTGGATTCTGACAGAGGGCCACGAGACTTCGACCAGCGCGCAAAAATGGAGGCTCTAGACCCTTCCAGAGCCGAGATATCGGATGTCAAAGTTTTGACCTGAAAAAAAAAACATAAGGGGTAACACTGTCGTTTTTTGCAGAAATTTTGACCCCCTCCGATCTTCTTGAAACTCGGGATTCTGACAGAGGGCCACGAGACTTCGACCAGCGCGCAAAAATGGAGGCTCTAGACCCTTCCAGAGCCGAGATATCGGATGTCAAAGTTTTGACCTGAAAAAAAACATAAGGGGTAACACTGTCGTTTTTGGCCGAAATTTTGACCCCCTCCGATCTTCTTGAAACTCTGGATTCTGACAGAGGGCCACGAGACTTCGACCAGCGCGCAAAAATGGAGGCTCTAGACCCTTCCAGAGCCGAGATATCGGATGTCAAAGTTTTGACCTGAAAAAAAAACATAAGGGGTAACACTGTCGTTTTTGGCCGAAATTTTGACCCCCTCCGATCTTCTTGAAACTCTGGATTCTGACAGAGGGCCACGAGACTTCGACCAGCGCGCAAAAATGGAGGCTCTAGACCCTTCCAGAGCCGAGATATCGGATGTCAATGTTTTGACCTGAAAAAAAAACATAAGGGGTAACACTGTCATTTTTGGCCGAAATTTTGACCCCCTCCGATCTTCTTGAAACTCTGGATTCTGACAGAGGGCCACGAGACTTCGACCAGTGCGCAAAAATGGAGGCTCTAGACCATTCCAGAGCCGAGATATCGGATGTCAAAGTTTTGACCTGAAAAAAAAACATAAGGGGTAACACTGTCGTTTTTGGCCGAAATTTTGACCCCCTCCGATCTTCTTGAAACTCTGGATTCTGACAGAGGGCCACGAGACTTCGACCAGCGCGCAAAAATTGAGGCTCTAGACCCTTCCAGAGCCGAGATATCGGATGTCAAAGTTTTGACCCGAAAAAAAAACATAAGGGGTAACACTGTCGTTTTTGGCCGAAATTTTGACCCCCTCCGATCTTCTTGAAACTCTGGATTCTGACAGAGGGCCACGAGACTTCGACCAGCGCGCAAAAATGGAGGCTCTAGACCCTTCCAGAGCCGAGATATCGGATGTCAAAGTTTTGACCTGAAAAAAAAACATAAGGGGTAACACTGTCGTTTTTGGCCGAAATTTTGACCCCCTCCGATCTTCTTGAAACTCTGGATTCTGACAGAGGGCCACGAGACTTCGACCAGCGCGCAAAAATGGAGGCTCTAGACCCTTCCAGAGCCGAGATATCGGATGTCAAAGTTTTGACCGGAAAAAAAAACATAAGGGGTAACACTGTCGTTTTTGGCCGAAATTTTGACCCCCTCCGATCTTCTTGAAACTCTGGATTCTGACAGAGGGCCACGAGACTTCGACCAGCGCGCAAAAATGGAGGCTCTAGACCCTTCCAGAGCCGAGATATCGGATGTCAAAGTTTTGACCTGAAAAAAAAACATAAGGGGTAACACTGTCATTTTTGGCCGAAATTTTGACCCCCTCCGATCTTCTTGAAACTCTGGATTCTGACAGAGGGCCACGAGACTTCGACCAGCGCGCAAAAATGGAGGCTCTAGACCCTTCCAGAGCCGAGATATCGGATGTCAAAGTTTTGACCTGAAAAAAAAAACATAAGGGGTAACACTGTCGTTTTTTGCAGAAATTTTGACCCCCTCCGATCTTCTTGAAACTCGGGATTCTGACAGAGGGCCACGAGACTTCGACCAGCGCGCAAAAATGGAGGCTCTAGACCCTTCCAGAGCCGAGATATCGGATGTCAAAGTTTTGACCTGAAAAAAAAACATAAGGGGTAACACTGTCGTTTTTGGCCGAAATTTTGACCCCCTCCGATCTTCTTGAAACTCTGGATTCTGACAGAGGGCCACGAGACTTCGACCAGCGCGCAAAAATGGAGGCTCTAGACCCTTCCAGAGCCGAGATATCGGATGTCAAAGTTTTGACCCGAAAAAAAAAAACATAAGGGGTAACACTGTCGTTTTTGGCCAAAATTTTGACCCCCTCCGATCTTCTTGAAACTCTGGATTCTGACAGAGGGCTACGAGACTTCGACCAGCGCGCAAAAATGGAGGCTCTAGACCCTTCCAGAGCTGAAATATCGAAGGTTAAAATTTGGACCCGAAAAAAAAACATAAGGGGTAACACTGTCTTTTTTTACTTGGCCGAAATTTTGACCTCCTCCGATCTCTGTCAGAATCCAGAGTTTCAAGAAGATCGGAGGGGCTCAAAATTTCGGCCAAAAAAAAAAAAATGACAGTGTTACCCCTTACGTTTTTTTTTTCGGGTCCAAATTTTGACCTTCGCTATCTCGGCTCTGGAAGGGTCTAGAGCCTCCATTTTTCCGCGCTGGTCGAAGTCTCGTGGCCCTCTGTCAGAATCCAGATTTTCAAGAAGATCGGAGGGGGTCAAAATTTCGGCCAAAGAAAAAAAAAAAAAAAAAACGACAGTGTTACCCCTTATGTTTTTTTTTCGGGTCCAAATTTTGACCTTCGATATCTCGGCTCTGGAAGGGTCTAGAGCCTCCATTTTTGCTCTCAGGTCTAAGTGTCATGGCCCTCTATCAGAATCCAGAGTTTTGAGAAGATTGGGGAAACTTAATTTTTCGCCCCCCCCCCCCCCCCCCCAAAAAAAAACGTAAGGGGTAACACTGTCGTTTTTTTTTTTCTGGTCGAAAATTTGAGTTTCCATATCTCAGCTCTGGAAGGGTCTAGAGCCTCCATTTTTGCACTCAGGTCTAAGTCTTTTTTGTGATGTTGTTTGGAATGATGCAATTCATTTTATAATAACTATATGTAAACTGCTTGTAAAGACTTTATAGAACAGTCTTTTATGTAAAACAGCTTTCTATATGAAACGATATGTAAACTGCTTCTAAAGACTTTATAGAACAGTCTTTTATGTAAAACAGTTTTTATATGAAACCATATGTAATAGACTTTATAGATAGTCTTCTGTTATACAGTTTTTATATGTAAACTGTTTATAATAAATACACAGAAACATATTGTAACAAATGTTTATTGGTTTTATAAGAAAGACACAGAAACATATTGTAACAAGAATGCTTTATTAATGGAATGTAACCAGTATTATGCATGTAAGTAGTAAAAGAAAAAATGTATTACCTAAATGTTGTGTTCCAGACTAAAAGGCGAAGGATGCCGAGAAACCGTGTGAGGAGAAGGAAGATCAAGCTAAAGAAGGCCGAGATTGTTGAAGGGACTGAAAGAGTTAAATATGGATCCAGGTCTAGGATTGGACAGATTGTGCATATGACTTGAAAGAGGTGTGACATGTAAATGTATTACAAAAAGTAAAATGAAATGTATGAGGTTAGACTCTGGAAACTGGACCAGACTATCCATTGTTTGATGATCCAAGTCGGACACCTGCTGGTGTAACTTGTGAACTGCATTTATTTTACAAATTTTGTTAACCTGTTTGAAAAAAAAAAACTTTGGAAAACTTTATACAATAAAAATACAAATAATAGATAAAAAAAAGTTTGCCTGCCAAGAGTCACTGCTTGCAGTAAAGAACTTAGCCATGGAGGGGTCTTTCTACTGGGGTGTGAGTATGAATTTGTGAATTATTATCTATTGTAGAATTCAACCATCTTTACCTTACCTGAGAATAAACAAAATAAGGTAGAAGGTGAATGACTTATAACGAAGGTACTAGGATAGATCTAACACCATAGAACAGCATCAAAATTTTGAGTTTCTCTGATCTTCTTGAAACTCTGATTTCTGGTATAGGGCCATGGAACTTAGATCTGGAAGGGTCTAGAGCCTCCATTTTGGCACACAGGTCTGAGATATTGAGATCCCACGTAGCATTTATGCCCTTATAAATAATTTGCAAAAATGGAGGCTCTAGACCCTTCCAGAGCCGAGATATCGAAGGTCAAAATTTGGACCTGAAAAAAAAAAAACATAAGGGGTAACACTGTCATTTTTTTTTTTTTGGCCTAAATTTTGACCCCCTCCGATCATCTTGAAACTCTGGATTCTGACAGAGGGCCACGAGACTTGGACCAGCGCGCAAAAATGGAGGCTCTAGACCCTTCCAGAGCCGAGATATCGAAGGTCAAAATTTGGAACTGAAAAAAAAACATAAGGGGTAACACTGTCATTTTTTTTTTGGCTGAAATTTTGACCCCCTCCGATCTTCTTGAAACTCTGGATTCTGACAGAGGGCCACGAGACTTGGACCAGCGCGCAAAAATGGAGGCTCTAGACCCTTCCAGAGCCGAGATATCGAAGGTAAAAATTTGGACCTGAAAAAAAAACATAAGGGGTAACACTGTCATTTTTTTTTTTTGGCCGAAATTTTGACCCCCTCCGATCTTCTTGAAACTGTGGATTCTGACAGAGGGCCACGAGACTTGGACCAGCACGCAAAAATTGAGGCTCTAGACCCTTCCAGAGCCGAGATATCGAAGGTCAAAATTTGGACCTGAAAAAAAACATAAGGGGTAACACTGTCATTTTTTTTTTGGCCGAAATTTTGACCCCCTCCGATCTTCTTGAAACTCTGGATTCTGACAGAGGGCCACGAGACTTGGACCAGCGCACAAAAATGGAGGCTCTAGACCCTTCCAGAGCCGAGATATCGAAGGTCAAAATTTGGACCTGAAAAAAAAACATAAGGGGTAACACTGTCATTTTTTTTTTGGCCGAAATTTTGACCCCCTCCGATCTTCTTGAAACTCTGGATTCTGACAGAGGGCCACGAGACTTCGACCAGCGCGCAAAAATGGAGGCTCTAGACCCTTCCAGAGCCGAGATATCGAAGGTCAAAATTTGGACCTGAAAAAAAAACATAAGGGGTAACACTGTCATTTTTTTTTTTTGGCCGAAATTTTGACCCCCTCCGATCTTCTTGAAACTCTGGATTCTGACAGAGGGCCACGAGACTTGGACCAGCGCGCAAAAATGGAGGCTCTAGACCCTTCCAGAGCCGAGATATCGAAGGTCAAAATTTGGACCTGAAAAAAAAACATAAGGGGTAACACTGTCATTTTTTTTTTTGGCCGAAATTTTGACCCCCTCCGATCTTCTTGAAACTCTGGATTCTGACAGAGGGCCACGAGACTTGGACCAGCGCGCAAAAATGGAGGCTCTAGACCCTTCCAGAGCCGAGATATCGAAGGTCAAAATTTGGACCTGAAAAAAAAACATAAGGGGTAACACTGTCATTTTTTTTTTTTGGCCGAAATTTTGACCCCCTCCGATCTTCTTGAAACTCTGGATTCTGACAGAGGGCCACGAGACTTGGACCAGCGCGCAAAAATGGAGGCTCTAGACCCTTCCAGAGCCGAGATATCGAAGGTCAAAATTTGGACCTGAAAAAAAACATAAGGGGTAACACTGTCATTTTTTTTTTTTGTCCGAAATTTTGACCCCCTCCGATCTTCTTGAAACTCTGGATTCTGACAGAGGGCCACGAGACTTGGACCAGCGCGCAAAAATGGAGGCTCTAGACCCTTCCAGAGCCGAGATATCGAAGGTCAAAATTTGGACCTGAAAATAAAACATAAGGGGTAACACTGTCATTTTTTTTTTTTTGGCCGAAATTTTGACCCCCTCCGATCTTCTTGAAACTCTGGATTCTGACAGAGGGCCACCAGACTTCGACCAGTGCGCAAAAATGGAGGCTCTAGACCCTTCCAGAGCCGAGATATCGAAGGTCAAAATTTGGACCTGAGAAAAAAACATAAGGGGTAACACTGTCATTTTTTTTTTTTTGGCCGAAATTTTGACCCCCTCCGATCTTCTTGAAACTCTGGATTCTGACAGAGGGCCACGAGACTTGGACCAGAGCGCAAAAATGGAGAATCTAGACCCTTCCAGAGCCGAGATATCGAAGGTCAAAATTTGGACCTGAAAAAAAAACATAAGGGGTAACACTGTCATTTTTTTTTTTGGCCGAAATTTTGACCCCCTCCGATCTTCTTGAAACTCTGGATTCTGACAGAGGGCCACGGGACTTGGACCAGCGCGCAAAAATGGAGGTTTTAGACCCTTCCAGAGCCGAGATATTGAAGGTCAAAATTTGGACCTGGAAAAAAAACATAAGGGGTAACACTATCATTTTTTTTTTTGGCCGAAATTTTGACCCCCTCCGATCTTCTTGAAACTCTGGATTCTGACAGAGGGCCACGAGACTTGGACCAGCGCGCAAAAATGGAGGCTCTAGACCCTTCCAGAGCCGAGATATCGAAGGTCAAAATTTGGACCTGAAAAAAAAAAACTTAAGGGGTAACACTATCATTTTTTTTTTTTGGCCGAAATTTTGACCCCCTCCGATCTTCTTGAAACTCTGGATTCTGACAGAGGGCCACGAGACTTGGACCAGCGCGCAAAAATGGAGGCTCTAGACCCTTCCAGAGCCGAGATATCGAAGGTCAAAATTTGGAACTGAAAAAAAAACATAAGGGGTAACACTGTCATTTTTTTTTTGTCCGAAATTTTGACCCCCTCCGATCTTCTTGAAACTCTGGATTCTGACAGAGGGCCACGAGTCTTGGACCAGCGCGCAAAAATGGAGGCTCTAGACCCTTCCAGAGCCGAGATATCGAAGGTCAAAATTTGGACCTGAAAAAAAAACATAAGGGGTAACACTGTCATTTTTTTTTTTTTGACCGAAATTTTGACCCCCTCCGATCTTCTTGAAACTCTGGATTCTGACAGAGGGCCACGAGACTTGGACCAGCGCGCAAAAATGGAGGCTCTAGACCCTTCCAGAGCCGAAATATCGAAGGTCAAAATTTGGACCTGAAAAAAAAACATAAGGGGTAACACTGTCATTTTTTTTTTTGGCCAAAATTTTGACCCCCTCCGATCTTCTTGAAACTCTGGATTCTGACAGAGGGCCACGAGACTTCGACCAGCACGCAAAAATTGAGGCTCTAGACCCTTCCAGAGCCGAGATATCGAAGGTCAAAATTTGGACCTGAAAAAAAACATAAGGGGTAACACTGTCATTTTTTTTTTGGCCGAAATTTTGACCCCCTCCGATCTTCTTGAAACTCTGGATTCTGACAGAGGGCCACGAGACTTGGACCAGCGCACAAAAATGGAGGCTCTAGACCCTTCCAGAGCCGAGATATCGAAGGTCAAAATTTGGACCTGAAAAAAAAAACATAAGGGGTAACACTGTCATTTTTTTTTTTTTGGCCGAAATTTTGACCCCCTCCGATCTTCTTGAAACTCTGGATTCTGACAGAGGGCCACGAGACTTCGACCAGCGCGCAAAAATGGAGGCTCTAGACCCTTCCAGAGCCGAGATATCGAAGGTCAAAATTTGGACCTGAAAAAAAAACATAAGGGGTAACACTGTCATTTTTTTTTTTTGGCCGAAATTTTGACCCCCTCCGATCTTCTTGAAACTCTGGATTCTGACAGAGGGCCACGAGACTTGGACCAGCGCGCAAAAATGGAGGCTCTAGACCCTTCCAGAGCCGAGATATCGAAGGTCAAAATTTGGACCTGAAAAAAAAACATAAGGGGTAACACTGTCATTTTTTTTTTGGCCGAAATTTTGACCCCCTCCGATCTTCTTGAAACTCTGGATTCTGACAGAGGGCCACGAGACTTCGACCAGCGCGCAAAAATGGAGGCTCTAGACCCTTCCAGAGCCGAGATATCGAAGGTCAAAATTTGGACCTGAAAAAAAAACATAAGGGGTAACACTGTCATTTTTTTTTTTGGCCGAAATTTTGACCCCCTCTGATCTTCTTGAAACTCTGGATTCTGACAGAGGGCCACGAGACTTCAACCAGCGCGCAAAAATGGAGGCTCTAGACCCTTCCAGAGCCGAGATATCGAAGGTCAAAATTTGGACCTGAAAAAAAAACATAAGGGGTAACACTGTCATTTTTTTTTTTGGCCGAAATTTTGACCCCCTCCGATCTTCTTGAAACTCTGGATTCTGACAGAGGGCCACGAGACTTGGACCAGCGCACAAAAATGGAGGCTCTAGACCCTTCCAGAGCCGAGATATCGAAGGTCAAAATTTGGACCTGAAAAAAAAACATAAGGGGTAACACTGTCATTTTTTTTTTTTGGCCGAAATTTTGACCCCCTCCGATCTTCTTGAAACTCTGGATTCTGACAGAGGGCCACGAGACTTCAACCAGCGCGCAAAAATGGAGGCTCTAGACCCTTCCAGAGCCGAGATATCGAAGGTCAAAATTTGGACCTGAAAAAAAAACATAAGGGGTAACACTGTCATTTTTTTTTTGGCCGAAATTTTGACCCCCTCCGATCTTCTTGAAACTCTGGATTCTGACAGAGGGCCACGAGACTTGGACCAGCGCACAAAAATGGAGGCTCTAGACCCTTCCAGAGCCGAGATATCGAAGGTCAAAATTTGGACCTGAAAAAAAAACATAAGGGGTAACACTGTCATTTTTTTTTTTTGGCCGAAATTTTGACCCCCTCCGATCTTCTTGAAACTCTGGATTCTGACAGAGGGCCACGAGACTTCAACCAGCGCGCAAAAATGGAGGCTCTAGACCCTTCCAGAGCCGAGATATCGAAGGTCAAAATTTGGACCTGAAAATAAAACATAAGGGGTAACACTGTCATTTTTTTTTTTTGGCCGAAATTTTGACCCCCTCCGATCTTCTTGAAACTCTGGATTCTGACAGAGGGCCACCAGACTTCGACCAGCGCGCAAAAATGGAGGCTCTAGACCCTTCCAGAGCCGAGATATCGAAGGTCAAAATTTGGACCTGAAAAAAAAACATAAGGGGTAACACTGTCATTTTTTTTTTTTGGCCGAAATTTTGACCCCCTCCGATCTTCTTGAAACTCTGGATTCTGACAGAGGGCCACGAGACTTCGACCAGCACGCAAAAATTGAGGCTCTAGACCCTTCCAGAGCCGAGATATCGAAGGTCAAAATTTGGACCTGAAAAAAAAAAACATAAGGGGTAACACTGTCATTTTTTTTTTTTTGGCCTAAATTTTGACCCCCTCCGATCTTCTTGAAACTCTGGATTCTGACAGAGGGCCACGAGACTTGGACCAGCGCGCAAAAATGGAGGCTCTAGACCCTTCCAGAGCCGAGATATCGAAGGTCAAAATTTGGAACTGAAAAAAAAACATAAGGGGTAACACTGTCTTTTTTTTTTTGGCTGAAATTTTGACCCCCTCCGATCTTCTTGAAACTCTGGATTCTGACAGAGGGCCACGGGACTTGGACCAGCGCGCAAAAATGGAGGCTCTAGACCCTTCCAGAGCCGAGATATCGAAGGTCAAAATTTGGACCTGAAAAAAAAACATAAGGGGTAACACTGTCATTTTTTTTTTTTGGCCGAAATTTTGACCCCCTCCGATCTTCTTGAAACTCTGGATTCTGACAGAGGGCCACGAGACTTGGACCAGCGCACAAAAATGGAGGCTCTAGACCCTTCCAGAGCCGAGATATCGAAGGTCAAAATTTGGACCTGAAAAAAAAACATAAGGGGTAACACTGTCATTTTTTTTTTGGCCGAAATTTTGACCCCCTCCGATCTTCTTGAAACTCTGGATTCTGACAGAGGGCCACGAGACTTCGACCAGCGCGCAAAAATGGAGGCTCTAGACCCTTCCAGAGCCGAGATATCGAAGGTCAAAATTTGGACCTGAAAAAAAAACATAAGGGGTAACACTGTCATTTTTTTTTTTTGGCCGAAATTTTGACCCCCTCCGATCTTCTTGAAACTCTGGATTCTGACAGAGGGCCACGAGACTTGGACCAGCGCGCAAAAAAGGAGGCTCTAGACCCTTCCAGAGCCGAGATATCGAAGGTCAAAATTTGGACCTGAAAAAAAAAACTTAAGGGGTAACACTATCATTTTTTTTTTTTTGGCCGAAATTTTGACCCCCTCCGATCTTCTTGAAACTCTGGATTCTGACAGAGGGCCACGAGACTTGGACCAGCGCGCAAAAATGGAGGCTCTAGACCCTTCCAGAGCCGAGATATCGAAGGTCAAAATTTGGAACTGAAAAAAAAACATAAGGGGTAACACTGTCATTTTTTTTTTGTCCGAAATTTTGACCCCCTCCGATCTTCTTGAAACTCTGGATTCTGACAGAGGGCCACGAGTCTTGGACCAACGCGCAAAAATGGAGGCTCTAGACCCTTCCAGAGCCGAAATATCGAAGGTCAAAATTTGGACCTGAAAAAAAAACATAAGGGGTAACACTGTCATTTTTTTTTTTGGCCAAAATTTTGACCCCCTCCGATCTTCTTGAAACTCTGGATTCTGACAGAGGGCCACGAGACTTCGACCAGCACGGAAAAATTGAGGCTCTAGACCCTTCCAGAGCCGAGATATCGAAGGTCAAAATTTGGACCTGAAAAAAAACATAAGGGGTAACACTGTCATTTTTTTTTTGGCCGAAATTTTGACCCCCTCCGATCTTCT
Source organism: Cyprinella venusta (assembly GCA_038021265.1). Classification (NCBI taxonomy): domain Eukaryota; kingdom Metazoa; phylum Chordata; class Actinopteri; order Cypriniformes; family Leuciscidae; genus Cyprinella; species Cyprinella venusta. The sequence goes on along the minus strand of CM075875.1, from coordinate 33,915,351 downwards.
TGAAACTCTGGATTCTGACAGAGGGCCACGAGACTTGGACCAGCGCACAAAAATGGAGGCTCTAGACCCTTCCAGAGCCGAGATATCGAAGGTCAAAATTTGGACCTGAAAAAAAAAACATAAGGGGTAACACTGTCATTTTTTTTTTTTGGCCGAAATTTTGACCCCCTCCGATCTTCTTGAAACTCTGGATTCTGACAGAGGGCCACCAGACTTCGACCAGCGCGCAAAAATTGAGGCTCTAGACCCTTCCAGAGCCGAGATATCGAAGGTCAAAATTTGGACCTGAGAAAAAAACATAAGGGGTAACACTGTCATTTTTTTTTTTTGGCCGAAATTTTGACCCCCTCCGATCTACTTGAAACTCTGGATTCTGACAGAGGGCCACGAGACTTCGACCAGAGCGCAAAAATGGAGAATCTAGACCCTTCCAGAGCAGAGATATCGAAGGTCAAAATTTGGACCTGAAAAAAAAACATAAGGGGTAACACTGTCATTTTTTTTTTTGGCCGAAATTTTGACCCCCTCCGATCTTCTTGAAACTCTGGATTCTGACAGAGGGCCACGAGACTTGGACCAGCGCGCAAAAATGGAGGTTTTAGACCCTTCCAGAGCCGAGATATTGAAGGTCAAAATTTGGACCTGAAAAAAAAACATAAGGGGTAACACTGTCATTTTTTTTTTGTCCGAAATTTTGACCCCCTCCGATCTTCTTGAAACTCTGGATTCTGACAGAGGGCCACGAGACTTGGACCAGCGCGCAAAAATGGAGGCTCTAGACCCTTCCAGAGCCGAGATATCGAAGGTCAAAATTTGGACCTGAAAAAAAAACATAAGGGGTAACACTGTCATTTTTTTTTTGGCCGAAATTTTGACCCCCTCCGATCTTCTTGAAACTCTGGATTCTGACAGAGGGCCACGAGACTTGGACCAGCGCACAAAAATGGAGGCTCTAGACCCTTCCAGAGCCGAGATATCGAAGGTCAAAATTTGGACCTGAAAAAAAAACATAAGGGGTAACACTATCATTTTTTTTTTGGCCGAAATTTTGACCTCCTCCGATCTTCTTGAAACTTTGGATTCTGACAGAGGGCCACGAGACTTGGACCAGCGCGCAAAAATGGAGGCTCTAGACCCTTCCAGAGCCGAGATATCGAAGGTCAAAATTTGGACCTGAAAAAAAAACATAAGGGGAAACACTGTCATTTTTTTTTTTTTGGCCAAAATTTTGACCCCCTCCGATCTTCTTGAAACTCTGGATTCTGACAGAGGGCCACAAGACTTGGACCAGCGTGCAAAAATGGAGGCTCTAGACCCTTCCAGAGCCGAGATATCGAAGGTCAAAATTTGGACCTGAAAAAAAAACATAAAGGGTAACACTGTCATTTTTTTTTTGGCCGAAATTTTGACCCCCTCCGATCTTCTTGAAACTCTGGATTCTGACAGAGGGCCACGAGACTTGGACCAGCGCGCAAAAATGGAGGCTCTAGACCCTTCCAGAGCCGAGATATCGAAGGTCAAAATTTGGACCTGAAAAAAAAACATAAGGGGTAACACTGTCATTTTTTTTTTTGTCCGAAATTTTGACCCCCTCCGATCTTCTTGAAACTCTGGATTCTGACAGAGGGCCACGAGACTTCGACCAGCGCGCAAAAATGGAGGCTCTAGACCCTTCCAGAGCCGAGATATCGAAGGTCAAAATTTGGACCTGAAATAAAAACATAAGGGGTAACACTGTCATTTTTTTTTTTTTTGGCCGAAATTTTGACCCCCTCCGATCTTCTTGAATCTCTGGATTCTGACAGAGGGCCACGAGACTTGGACCAGCGCGCAAAAATGGAGGTTTTAGACCCTTCCAGAGCCGAGATATTGAAGGTCAAAATTTGGACCTGGAAAAAAAACATAAGGGGTAACACTATCATTTTTTTTTTGGCCGAAATTTTGACCCCCTCCGATCTTCTTGAAACTCTGGATTCTGACAGAGGGCCACAAGACTTGGACCAGCGTGCAAAAATGGAGGCTCTAGACCCTTCCAGAGCCGAGATATCGAAGATCAAAAATTGGACCTGAAAAAAAAACATAAGGGGTAACACTGTAATTTTTTTTGGCCGAAATTTTGACCCCCTCCGATCTTCTTGAAACTCTGGATTCTGACAGAGGGCCACGAGACTTGGACCAGCGCGCAAAAATGGAGGCTCTAGACCCTTCCAGAGCCGAGATATCGAAGGTCAAAATTTGGACCTGAAAAAAAAAAACTTAAGGGGTAACACTGTCATTTTTTTTTTTGTCCGAAATTTTGACCCCCTCCGATCTTCTTGAAACTCTGGATTCTGACAGAGGGCCACGAGACTTCGACCAGCGCGCAAAAATGGAGGCTCTAGACCCTTCCAGAGCCGAGATATCGAAGGTCAAAATTTGGACCTGAAAAAAAAACATAAGGGGTAACACTGTCATTTTTTTTTTTTGGCCGAAATTTTGACCCCCTCCGATCTTCTTGAAACTCTGGATTCTGACAGAGGGCCACGAGACTTGGACCAGCGCGCAAAAATGGAGGCTCTAGACCCTTCCAGAGCCGAGATATCGAAGGTCAAAATTTGGACCTGAAAAAAAAACATAAGGGGTAACACTGTCATTTTTTTTTTGGCCGAAATTTTGACCCCCTCCGATCTTCTTGAAACTCTGGATTCTGACAGAGGGCCACGAGACTTCGACCAGCGCGCAAAAATGGAGGCTCTAGACCCTTCCAGAGCCGAGATATCGAAGGTCAAAATTTGGACCTGAAAAAAAAACATAAGGGGTAACACTGTCATTTTTTTTTTTGGCCGAAATTTTGACCCCCTCCGATCTTCTTGAAACTCTGGATTCTGACAGAGGGCCACGAGACTTCAACCAGCGCGCAAAAATGGAGGCTCTAGACCCTTCCAGAGCCGAGATATCGAAGGTCAAAATTTGGACCTGAAAAAAAAACATAAGGGGTAACACTGTCATTTTTTTTTTTGGCCGAAATTTTGACCCCCTCCGATCTTCTTGAAACTCTGGATTCTGACAGAGGGCCACGAGACTTGGACCAGCGCACAAAAATGGAGGCTCTAGACCCTTCCAGAGCCGAGATATCGAAGGTCAAAATTTGGACCTGAAAAAAAAACATAAGGGGTAACACTGTCATTTTTTTTTTTTGGCCGAAATTTTGACCCCCTCCGATCTTCTTGAAACTCTGGATTCTGACAGAGGGCCACGAGACTTCAACCAGCGCGCAAAAATGGAGGCTCTAGACCCTTCCAGAGCCGAGATATCGAAGGTCAAAATTTGGACCTGAAAAAAAAACATAAGGGGTAACACTGTCATTTTTTTTTTGGCCGAAATTTTGACCCCCTCCGATCTTCTTGAAACTCTGGATTCTGACAGAGGGCCACGAGACTTGGACCAGCGCACAAAAATGGAGGCTCTAGACCCTTCCAGAGCCGAGATATCGAAGGTCAAAATTTGGACCTGAAAAAAAAACATAAGGGGTAACACTGTCATTTTTTTTTTTTGGCCGAAATTTTGACCCCCTCCGATCTTCTTGAAACTCTGGATTCTGACAGAGGGCCACGAGACTTCAACCAGCGCGCAAAAATGGAGGCTCTAGACCCTTCCAGAGCCGAGATATCGAAGGTCAAAATTTGGACCTGAAAATAAAACATAAGGGGTAACACTGTCATTTTTTTTTTTTGGCCGAAATTTTGACCCCCTCCGATCTTCTTGAAACTCTGGATTCTGACAGAGGGCCACCAGACTTCGACCAGCGCGCAAAAATGGAGGCTCTAGACCCTTCCAGAGCCGAGATATCGAAGGTCAAAATTTGGACCTGAAAAAAAAACATAAGGGGTAACACTGTCATTTTTTTTTTTTGGCCGAAATTTTGACCCCCTCCGATCTTCTTGAAACTCTGGATTCTGACAGAGGGCCACGAGACTTCGACCAGCACGCAAAAATTGAGGCTCTAGACCCTTCCAGAGCCGAGATATCGAAGGTCAAAATTTGGACCTGAAAAAAAAAAACATAAGGGGTAACACTGTCATTTTTTTTTTTTTGGCCTAAATTTTGACCCCCTCCGATCTTCTTGAAACTCTGGATTCTGACAGAGGGCCACGAGACTTGGACCAGCGCGCAAAAATGGAGGCTCTAGACCCTTCCAGAGCCGAGATATCGAAGGTCAAAATTTGGAACTGAAAAAAAAACATAAGGGGTAACACTGTCTTTTTTTTTTTGGCTGAAATTTTGACCCCCTCCGATCTTCTTGAAACTTTGGATTCTGACAGAGGGCCACGGGACTTGGACCAGCGCGCAAAAATGGAGGCTCTAGACCCTTCCAGAGCCGAGATATCGAAGGTCAAAATTTGGACCTGAAAAAAAAACATAAGGGGTAACACTGTCATTTTTTTTTTTTGGCCGAAATTTTGACCCCCTCCGATCTTCTTGAAACTCTGGATTCTGACAGAGGGCCACGAGACTTGGACCAGCACGCAAAAATTGAGGCTCTAGACCCTTCCAGAGTCGAGATATCGAAGGTCAAAATTTGGACCTGAAAAAAAAACATAAGGGGTAACACTGTCATTTTTTTTTTGGCCGAAATTTTGACCCCCTCCGATCTTCTTGAAACTCTGGATTCTGACAGAGGGCCACGAGACTTGGACCAGCGCACAAAAATGGAGGCTCTAGACCCTTCCAGAGCCGAGATATCGAAGGTCAAAATTTGGACCTGAAAAAAAAACATAAGGGGTAACACTGTCATTTTTTTTTTGGCCGAAATTTTGACCCCCTCCGATCTTCTTGAAACTCTGGATTCTGACAGAGGGCCACGAGACTTCGACCAGCGCGCAAAAATGGAGGCTCTAGACCCTTCCAGAGCCGAGATATCGAAGGTCAAAATTTGGACCTGAAAAAAAAACATAAGGGGTAACACTGTCATTTTTTTTTTTTGGCCGAAATTTTGACCCCCTCCGATCTTCTTGAAACTCTGGATTCTGACACAGGGCCACGAGACTTGGACCAGCGCGCAAAAAAGGAGGCTCTAGACCCTTCCAGAGCCGAGATATCGAAGGTCAAAATTTGGACCTGAAAAAAAAAACTTAAGGGGTAACACTATCATTTTTTTTTTTTTGGCCGAAATTTTGACCCCCTCCGATCTTCTTGAAACTCTGGATTCTGACAGAGGGCCACGAGACTTGGACCAGCGCGCAAAAATGGAGGCTCTAGACCCTTCCAGAGCCGAGATATCGAAGGTCAAAATTTGGAACTGAAAAAAAAACATAAGGGGTAACACTGTCATTTTTTTTTTGTCCGAAATTTTGACCCCCTCCGATCTTCTTGAAACTCTGGATTCTGACAGAGGGCCACGAGTCTTGGACCAACGCGCAAAAATGGAGGCTCTAGACCCTTCCAGAGCCGAAATATCGAAGGTCAAAATTTGGACCTGAAAAAAAAACATAAGGGGTAACACTGTCATTTTTTTTTTTGGCCAAAATTTTGACCCCCTCCGATCTTCTTGAAACTCTGGATTCTGACAGAGGGCCACGAGACTTCGACCAGCACGGAAAAATTGAGGCTCTAGACCCTTCCAGAGCCGAGATATCGAAGGTCAAAATTTGGACCTGAAAAAAAACATAAGGGGTAACACTGTCATTTTTTTTTTGGCCGAAATTTTGACCCCCTCCGATCTTCTTGAAACTCTGGATTCTGACAGAGGGCCACGAGACTTGGACCAGCGCACAAAAATGGAGGCTCTAGACCCTTCCAGAGCCGAGATATCGAAGGTCAAAATTTGGACCTGAAAAAAAAAACATAAGGGGTAACACTGTCATTTTTTTTTTTTTGGCCGAAATTTTGACCCCCTCCGATCTTCTTGAAACTCTGGATTCTGACGGAGGGCCACGAGACTTCGACCAGCGCGCAAAAATGGAGGCTCTAGACCCTTCCAGAGCCGAGATATCGAAGGTCAAAATTTGGACCTGAAAAAAAAACATAAGGGGTAACACTGTCATTTTTTTTTTGGACGAAATTTTGACCCCCTCCGATCTTCTTGAAACTCTGGATTCTGACAGAGGGCCACGCGACTTGGACCAGCGCGCAAAAATGGAGGCTCTAGACCCTTCCAGAGCCGAGATATCGAAGGTCAAAATTTGGACCTGAAAAAAAAACATAAGGGGTAACACTGTCATTTTTTTTTTGGCCGAAATTTTGACCCCCTCCGATCTTCTTGAAACTCTGGATTCTGACAGAGGGCCACGAGACTTCGACCAGCGCGCAAAAATGGAGGCTCTAGACCCTTCCAGAGCCGAGATATCGAAGGTCAAAATTTGGACCTGAAAAAAAAACATAAGGGGTAACACTGTCATTTTTTTTTTTTGGCCGAAATTTTGACCCCCTCCGATCTTCTTGAAACTCTGGATTCTGACAGAGGGCCACGAGACTTCAACCAGCGCGCAAAAATGGAGGCTCTAGACCCTTCCAGAGCCGAGATATCGAAGGTCAAAATTTGGACCTGAAAAAAAAACATAAGGGGTAACACTGTCATTTTTTTTTTTGGCCGAAATTTTGACCCCCTCCGATCTTCTTGAAACTCTGGATTCTAACAGAGGGCCACGAGACTTCGACCAGCGCGCAAAAATGGAGGCTCTAGACCCTTCCAGAGCCGAGATATCGAAGGTCAAAATTTGGACCTGAAAAAAAAACATAAGGGGTAACACTGTCATTTTTTTTTTTTGGCCGAAATTTTGACCCCCTCCGATCTTCTTGAAACTCTGGATTCTGACAGAGGGCCACGAGACTTCGACCAGCGCGCAAAAATGGAGGCTCTAGACCCTTCCAGAGCCGAGATATCGAAGGTCAAAATTTGGACCTGAAAATAAAACATAAGGGGTAACACTGTCATTTTTTTTTTTTGGCCGAAATTTTGACCCCCTCCGATCTTCTTGAAACTCTGGATTCTGACAGAGGGCCACCAGACTTCGACCAGCGCGCAAAAATTGAGGCTCTAGACCCTTCCAGAGCCGAGATATCGAAGGTCAAAATTTGGACCTGAGAAAAAAACATAAGGGGTAACACTGTCATTTTTTTTTTTTGGCCGAAATTTTGACCCCCTCCGATCTACTTGAAACTCTGGATTCTGACAGAGGGCCACGAGACTTCGACCAGAGCGCAAAAATGGAGAATCTAGACCCTTCCAGAGCCGAGCTATCGAAGGTCAAAATTTGGACCTGAAAAAAAAACATAAGGGGTAACACTGTCATTTTTTTTTTTGGCCGAAATTTTGACCCCCTCCGATCTTCTTGAAACTCTGGATTCTGACAGAGGGCCACGAGACTTGGACCAGCGCGCAAAAATGGAGGTTTTAGACCCTTCCAGAGCCGAGATATTGAAGGTCAAAATTTGGACCTGAAAAAAAAACATAAGGGGTAACACTGTCATTTTTTTTTTGTCCGAAATTTTGACCCCCTCCGATCTTCTTGAAACTCTGGATTCTGACAGAGGGCCACGAGACTTGGACCAGCGCGCAAAAATGGAGGCTCTAGACCCTTCCAGAGCCGAGATATCGAAGGTCAAAATTTGGACCTGAAAAAAAAACATAAGGGGTAACACTGTCATTTTTTTTTTGGCCGAAATTTTGACCCCCTCCGATCTTCTTGAAACTCTGGATTCTGACAGAGGGCCACGAGACTTGGACCAGCGCACAAAAATGGAGGCTCTAGACCCTTCCAGAGCCGAGATATCGAAGGTCAAAATTTGGACCTGAAAAAAAAACATAAGGGGTAACACTATCATTTTTTTTTTGGCCGAAATTTTGACCTCCTCCGATCTTCTTGAAACTTTGGATTCTGACAGAGGGCCACGAGACTTGGACCAGCGCGCAAAAATGGAGGCTCTAGACCCTTCCAGAGCCGAGATATCGAAGGTCAAAATTTGGACCTGAAAAAAAAACATAAGGGGAAACACTGTCATTTTTTTTTTTTTGGCCAAAATTTTGACCCCCTCCGATCTTCTTGAAACTCTGGATTCTGACAGAGGGCCACAAGACTTGGACCAGCGTGCAAAAATGGAGGCTCTAGACCCTTCCAGAGCCGAGATATCGAAGGTCAAAATTTGGACCTGAAAAAAAAACATAAAGGGTAACACTGTCATTTTTTTTTTGGCCGAAATTTTGACCCCCTCCGATCTTCTTGAAACTCTGGATTCTGACAGAGGGCCACGAGACTTGGACCAGCGCGCAAAAATGGAGGCTCTAGACCCTTCCAGAGCCGAGATATCGAAGGTCAAAATTTGGACCTGAAAAAAAAACATAAGGGGTAACACTGTCATTTTTTTTTTTTGTCCGAAATTTTGACCCCCTCCGATCTTCTTGAAACTCTGGATTCTGACAGAGGGCCACGAGACTTCGACCAGCGCGCAAAAATGGAGGCTCTAGACCCTTCCAGAGCCGAGATATCGAAGGTCAAAATTTGGACCTGAAATAAAAACATAAGGGGTAACACTGTCATTTTTTTTTTTTTTGGCCGAAATTTTGACCCCCTCCGATCTTCTTGAATCTCTGGATTCTGACAGAGGGCCACGAGACTTGGACCAGCGCGCAAAAATGGAGGTTTTAGACCCTTCCAGAGCCGAGATATTGAAGGTCAAAATTTGGACCTGGAAAAAAAACATAAGGGGTAACACTATCATTTTTTTTTTGGCCGAAATTTTGACCCCCTCCGATCTTCTTGAAACTCTGGATTCTGACAGAGGGCCACGAGACTTGGACCAGCGCGCAAAAATGGAGGCTCTAGACCCTTCCAGAGCCGAGATATCGAAGGTCAAAATTTGGACCTGAAAAAAAAAAACTTAAGGGGTAACACTGTCATTTTTTTTTTTGTCCGAAATTTTGACCCCCTCCGATCTTCTTGAAACTCTGGATTCTGACAGAGGGCCACGAGTCTTGGACCAGCGCGCAAAAATGGAGGCTCTAGACCCTTCCAGAGCCGAGATATCGAAGGTCAAAATTTGGACCTGAAAAAAAAACATAAGGGGTAACACTGTCATTTTTTTTTTTGGCCGAAATTTTGACCCCCTCCGATCTTCTTGAAACTCTGGATTCTGACAGAGGGCCACAAGACTTGGACCAGCGTGCAAAAATGGAGGCTCTAGACCCTTCCAGAGCCGAGATATCGAAGGTCAAAATTTGGACCTGAAAAAAAAACATAAGGGGTAACACTGTCATTTTTTTTTTGGCCGAAATTTTGACCCCCTCCGATCTTCTTGAAACTCTGGATTCTGACAGAGGGCCACGAGACTTGGACCAGCGCGCAAAAATGGAGGCTCTAGACCCTTCCAGAGCCGAGATATCGAAGGTCAAAATTTGGACCTGAAAATAAAACATAAAGGGTAACACTGTCATTTTTTTTTTTTTGGCCGAAACTTTGACCGCCTCCGATCTTCTTGAAACTCTGGATTCCGACAGAGGGCCACGATACTTGGACCAGCGTCGCAAAAATGGAGGCTCTAGACCCTTCCAGAGCCGAGATATCGAAGGTCAAAATTTGGACCTGAAAAAAAAAACATAAGGGGTAACACTGTCATTTTTTTTTTTTTGGCCGAAATTTTGACCCCCTCCGATCTTCTTGAAACTCTGGATTCTGACAGAGGGCCACGAGACTTGGACCAGCGCGCAAAAATGGAGGCTCTAGACCCTTCCAGAGCCGAGATATCGAAGGTCAAAATTTGGACCTGAAAAAAAAACATAAGGGGTAACACTGTCATTTTTTTTTTTGTCCGAAATTTTGACCCCCTCCGATCTTCTTGAAACTCTGGATTCTGACAGAGGGCCACGAGACTTCGACCAGCGCGCAAAAATGGAGGCTCTAGACCCTTCCAGAGCCGAGATATCGAAGGTCAAAATTTGGACCTGAAAAAAAAACATAAGGGGTAACACTGTCATTTTTTTTTTGGCCGAAATTTTGACCCCCTCCGATCTTCTTGAAACTCTGGATTCTGACAGAGGGCCATGAGACGTGGACCAGCGCGCAAAAATTGAGGCTCTAGACCCTTCCAGAGCCGAGATATCGAAGGTCAAAATTTGGACCTGAAAAAAAACATAAGGGGTAACACTGTCATTTTTTTTTTTTGGCCAAAATTTTGACCCCCTCCGATCTTTTTGAAACTCTGGATTCTGACAGAGGGCCACGAGACTTCGACCAGCGCGCAAAAATGGAGGTTTTAGACCCTTCCAGAGCCGAGATATTGAAGGTCAAAATTTGGACCTGGAAAAAAAACATAAGGGGTAACACTATCATTTTTTTTTTGGCCGAAATTTTGACCCCCTCCGATCTTCTTGAAACTCTGGATTCTGACAGAGGGCCACGAGACTTGGACCAGCGCGCAAAAATGGAGGCTCTAGACCCTTCCAGAGCCGAGATATCGAAGGTCAAAATTTGGACCTGAAAAAAAAACATAAGGGGAAACACTGTCATTTTTTTTTTTTGGCCGAAATTTTGACCCCCTCCGATCTTCTTGAAACTCTGGATTCTGACAGAGGGCCACAAGACTTGGACCAGCGTGCAAAAATGGAGGCTCTAGACCCTTCCAGAGCCGAGATATCGAAGATCAAAAATTGGACCTGAAAAAAAAACATAAGGGGTAACACTGTAATTTTTTTTGGCCGAAATTTTGACCCCCTCCGATCTTCTTGAAACTCTGGATTCTGACAGAGGGCCACGAGACTTGGACCAGCGCGCAAAAATGGAGGCTCTAGACCCTTCCAGAGCCGAGATATCGAAGGTCAAAATTTGGACCTGAAAAAAAAAAAACTTAAGGGGTAACACTATCATTTTTTTTTTTTGGCCGAAATTTTGACCCCCTCCGATCTTCTTGAAACTCTGGATTCTGACAGAGGGCCACGAGACTTGGACCAGCGCGCAAAAATGGAGGCTCTAGACCCTTCCAGAGCCGAGATATCGAAGGTCAAAATTTGGAACTGAAAAAAAAACATAAGGGGTAACACTGTCATTTTTTTTTTTGTCCGAAATTTTGACCCCCTCCGATCTTCTTGAAACTCTGGATTCTGACAGAGGGCCACGAGTCTTGGACCAGCGCGCAAAAATGGAGGCTCTAGACCCTTCCAGAGCCGAAATATCGAAGGTCAAAATTTGGACCTGAAAAAAAAACATAAGGGGTAACACTGTCATTTTTTTTTTTTGGCCGAAATTTTGACCCCCTCCGATCTTCTTGAAACTCTGGATTCTGACAGAGGGCCACGAGACTTGGACCAGCGCGCAAAAATGGAGGCTCTAGACCCTTCCAGAGCCGAGATATCGAAGGTCAAAATTTGGACCTGAAAAAAAAACATAAGGGGTAACACTGTCATTTTTTTTTTGGCCGAAATTTTGACCCCCTCCGATCTTCTTGAAACTCTGGATTCTGACAGAGGGCCACGAGACTTCGACCAGCGCGCAAAAATGGAGGCTCTAGACCCTTCCAGAGCCGAGATATCGAAGGTCAAAATTTGGACCTGAAAAAAAAACATAAGGGGTAACACTGTCATTTTTTTTTTTTGGCCGAAATTTTGACCCCCTCCGATCTTCTTGAAACTCTGGATTCTGACAGAGGGCCACGAGACTTGGACCAGCGCACAAAAATGGAGGCTCTAGACCCTTCCAGAGCCGAGATATCGAAGGTCAAAATTTGGACCTGAAAAAAAACATAAGGGGTAACACTGTCATTTTTTTTTTGTCCGAAATTTTGACCCCCTCCGATCTTCTTGAAACTCTGGATTCTGACAGAGGGCCACGAGACTTCGACCAGCGCGCAAAAATGGAGGCTCTAGACCCTTCCAGAGCCGAGATATCGAAGGTCAAAATTTGGACCTGAAAAAAAAAACATAAGGGGTAACACTGTCATTTTTTTTTTGGCCGAAATTTTGACCCCCTCCGATCTTCTTGAAACTCTGGATTCTGACAGAGGGCCATGAGACGTGGACCAGCGCGCAAAAATGGAGGCTCTAGACCCTTCCAGAGCCGAGATATCGAAGGTCAAAATTTGGACCTGAAAAAAAACATAAGGGGTAACACTGTCATTTTTTTTTTTTGGCCAAAATTTTGACCCCCTCCGATCTTTTTGAAACTCTGGATTCTGACAGAGGGCCACGAGACTTCGACCAGCGCGCAAAAATGGAGGCTCTAGACCCTTCCAGAGCCGAGATATCGAAGGTCAAAATTTGGACCTGAAATAAAAACATAAGGGGAAACACTGTAATTTTTTTTTTTTGGCCAAAATTTTGACCCCCTCCGATCTTCTTGAAACTCTGGATTCTGACAGAGGGCCACAAGACTTGGACCAGCGTGCAAAAATGGAGGCTCTAGACCCTTCCAGAGCCGAGATATCGAAGATCAAAAATTGGACCTGAAAAAAAAACATAAGGGGTAACACTGTAATTTTTTTTTGGCCGAAATTTTGACCCCCTCCGATCTTCTTGAAACTCTGGATTCTGACAGAGGGCCACGAGACTTGGACCAGCGCGCAAAAATGGAGGCTCTAGACCCTTCCAGAGCCGAGATATCGAAGGTCAAAATTTGGACCTGAAAAAAAACATAAGGGGTAACACTGTCATTTTTTTTTTTTGGCCAAAATTTTGACCCCCTCCGATCTTCTTGAAACTCTGGATTCTGACAGAGGGCCACGAGACTTGGACCAGCGCGCAAAAATGGAGGCTCTAGACCCTTCCAGAGCCGAGATATCGAAGGTCAAAATTTGGACCTGAAAAAAAAACATAAGGGGTAACACTGTCATTTTTTTTTTGGCCGAAATTTTGACCCCCTCCGATCTTTTTGAAACTCTGGATTCTGACAGAGGGCCACAAGACTTGGACCAGCGTGCAAAAATGGAGGCTCTAGACCCTTCCAGAGCCGAGATATCGAAGATCAAAAATTGGACCTGAAAAAAAAACATAAGGGGTAACACTGTAATTTTTTTTTGGCCGAAATTTTGACCCCCTCCGATCTTCTTGAAACTCTGGATTCTGACAGAGGGCCACGAGACTTGGACCAGCGCGCAAAAATGGAGGCTCTAGACCCTTCCAGAGCCGAGATATCGAAGGTCAAAATTTGGACCTGAAAAAAAACATAAGGGGTAACACTGTCATTTTTTTTTTTTGGCCAAAATTTTGACCCCCTCCGATCTTCTTGAAACTCTGGATTCTGACAGAGGGCCACGAGACTTCGACCAGCGCGCAAAAATGGAGGCTCTAGACCCTTCCAGAGCCGAGATATCGAAGGTCAAAATTTGGACCTGAAAAAAAAACATAAGGGGTAACACTGTCATTTTTTTTTTTTGGCCAAAATTTTGACCCCCTCCGTTCTTCTTGAAACTCTGGATTCTGACAGAGGGCCACAAGACTTCGACCAGCGCGCAAAAATGGAGGCTCTAGACCCTTCCAGAGCCGAGATATCGAAGGTCAAAATTTAGACCTGAAAAAAAAACATAAGGGGTAACACTGTCATTTTTTTTTTTTGGCCGAAATTTTGACCCCCTCCAATCTTCTTGTAACTCTGGATTCTGACAGAGGGCCACGAGACTTGGACCAGCGCGCAAAAATGGAGGCTCTAGACCCTTCCAGAGCCGAGATTTCGAAGGTCAAAATTTGGACCTGAAAAAAAAAAACATAAGGGGTAACACTGTCATTTTTTTTTTTTTGGCCGAAATTTTGACCCCCTCCGATCTTCTTGAAACTCTGGATTCTGACAGAGGGCCACGAGACTTGGACCAGCGCGCAAAAATGGAGGCTCTACACCCTATCAGAACCGAGATTTCGAAGGTCAAAATTTGGACCTGAAAAAAAAAACATAAGGGGTAACACTGTCATTTTTTTTTTTTTGGCCGAAATTTTGACCCCCTCCGATCTTCTTGAAACTCTGGATTCTGACAGAGGGCCACGAGACTTGGACCAGCGCGCAAAAATGGAGGCTCTAGACCCTTCCAGAGCCGAGATATCGAAGGTCAAAATTTGGACCTGAAAAAAAAAAACATAAGGGGTAACACTGTCATTTTTTTTTTTTTGCCCGAAATTTTGACCCCCTCCGATCTTCTTGAAACTCTGGATTCTGACAGAGGGCCACGAGATTTCGACCAGCGCGCAAAAATGGAGGCGCTAGACCCTTCCCGCCTTCCTAGCCTTCCTGATACGGTCCGAGGCTCTGACTCGCTGGCACAATTTAAAACTAGATTAAAGACGCATCTCTTTAGTCAAGCATTCACATAATGCTTACCTTTCAGTCCTCTGTTATGCCATACGGAACCGTTCGCCACTGAAATTGCTTAACGCACCAGTGGGGCTCGACAGCCTTTTAGACAAACGGTTCGGTCCGTATGGTTGCGTTGCGGAGAGTTTGGGTTGCGGAGAGTTCGTGAGATAGTGGTTTTCTAACACCGACACCCGTACAATGTAAATTATTATGAACATCAGCTATGCTAATTATGAACATCAGCTATGCTAATTATTTCCCATCTGCCTTTCTGCTGTTATCTCGGGACGCTTGTCCCGAGAAAAATGGCGTTCGTCAGGTCCAGTCTTCTATCCAGCATCTCGCGGGGGTTTCGGATGCCCCACCGCCTGTGATGAGAAGACCAACGCCTGTGAAGAGACGACTCACTGCCTGCAATATGTTATGGCGCTGTTTTATACATAAACACTATTTATATTTAATAGTTATAAATAAACAATATGAATGTCAGCCAGAGGAGAACTGGCCCCGACTGAGCCTGGGTTCTCCCAAGGTTTTTTTCTCCATCCAATCTGATGGAGTTTTGGTTCCTTGCCACTGTCGCCTTGCTTTTGGCTTGCTTGGCTTGCTTAGTCGGGATTATTTAGGATTATTTAGGATTATTTAATATTTAACAATATTATTGATCTGTGTTGTACTACTTTCATGTTATCACTGTGAAGCTGCTTTGATACAATCTGTATTGTGAAAAGCGCTATATAAATAAATGTGACTTGACTTGACCTTCCAGAGCCGAGATATCGAAGGTCAAAATTTGGACCTGAAAAAAAAAACATAAGGGGTAACACTGTCATTTTTTTTTTTTGGCCGAAATTTTGACCCCCTCCGATCTTCTTGAAACTCTGGATTCTGACAGAGGGCCACGAGACTTCGACCAGCGCGCAAAAATGGAGGCTCTAGACCCTTCCAGAGCCGAGATATCGAAGGTCAAAATTTGGACCTGAAAAAAAAAACATAAGGGGTAACACTGTCATTTTTTTTTTTGGCCGAAATTTTGACCTCCTCCGATCTTCTTGAAACTCTGGATTCTGACAGAGGGCCATGAGACTTGGACCAGCGCGCAAAAATGGAGGCTCTAGACCCTTCCAGAGCCGAGATATCGAAGGTCAAAATTTGGACCTGAAAAAAAAACATAAGGGGTAACACTGTCATTTTTTTTTTTGGCCGAAATTTTGACCTCCTCCGATCTTCTTGAAACTCTGGATTCTGACAGAGGGCCACGAGACTTCGACCAGCGCGCAAAAATGGAGGCTCTAGACCCTTCCAGAGCCGAGATATCGAAGGTCAAAATTTGGACCTGAAAAAAAAAACATAAGGGGTAACACTGTCATTTTTTTTTTTGGCCGAAATTTTGACCTCCTCCGATCTTCTTGAAACTCTGGATTCTGACAGAGGGCCATGAGACTTGGACCAGCGCGCAAAAATGGAGGCTCTAGACCCTTCCAGAGCCGAGATATCGAAGGTCAAAATTTGGACCTGAAAAAAAAACATAAGGGGTAACACTGTCATTTTTTTTTTTGGCCGAAATTTTGACCCCCTCCGATCTTCTTGAAACTCTGGATTCTGACAGAGGGCCACGAGACTTCGACCAGCGCGCAAAAATGGAGGCTCTAGACCCTTCCAGAGCCGAGATATCGAAGGTCAAAATTTGGACCTGAAAAAAAAACATAAGGGGTAACACTGTCATTTTTTTTTTGGCCAAAATTTTGACCCCCTCCGATCTTCTTGAAAGTCTGGATTCTGACAGAGGGCCACGAGACTTCGACCAGCGCGCAAAAATGGAGGCTCTAGACCCTTCCAGAGCCGAGATATCGAAGGTCAAAATTTGGACCTGAAAAAAAAACATAAGGGGTAACACTGTCATTTTTTTTTTTTTGGCCGAAATTTTGACCCCCTCCGATCTTCTTGAAACTCTGGATTCTGACAGAGGGCCACGGGACTTCGACCAGCGCGCAAAAATGGAGGCTCTAGACCCTTCCAGAGCCGAGATATCGAAGGTCAAAATTTGGACCTGAAAAAAAAACATAAGGGGTAACACTGTCATTTTTTTTTTTGGCCGAAATTTTGACCCCCTCCGATCTTCTTGAAACTCTGGATTCTGACAGAGGGCCACGAGACTTCGACCAGCGCGCAAAAATGGAGGCTCTAGACCCTTCCAGAGCCGAGATATCGAAGGTCAAAATTTGGACCTGAAAAAAAAAACATAAGGGGTAACACTGTCATTTTTTTTTTTTGGCCAAAATTTTGACCCCCTCCGATCTTTTTGAAACTCTGGATTCTGACAGAGGGCCACGAGACTTCGACCAGCGCGCAAAAATGGAGGCTCTAGACCCTTCCAGAGCCGAGATATCGAAGGTCAAAATTTGGACCTGAAAAAAAAACATAAGGGGTAACACTGTCATTTTTTTTTGTCCGAAATTTTGACCCCCTCCGACCTTCTTGAAACTCTGGATTCTGACAGAGGGCCATGAGACTTGGACCAGCGCGCAAAAATGGAGGCTCTAGACCCTTCCAGAGCCGAGATATCGAAGGTCAAAATTTGGACCTGAAAAAAAAAAACATAAGGGGTAACACTGTCATTTTTTTTTTTTTTGGCCAAAATTTTGACCCCCTCCGATCTTCTTGAAACTCTGGATTCTGACAGAGGGCCACGAGACTTCGACCAGCGCGCAAAAATGGAGGCTCTAGACCCTTCCAGAGCCGAGATATCAAAGGTCAAAATTTGGACCTGAAAAAAAAACATAAGGGGTAACACTGTCATTTTTTTTTTTTGGCCGAAATTTTGACCCCCTCCAATCTTCTTGAAACTCTGGATTCTGACAGAGGGCCACGAGACTTGGACCAGCGCGCAAAAATGGAGGCTCTAGACCCTTCCAGAGCCGAGATTTCGAAGGTCAAAATTTGGACCTGAAAAAAAAAAACATAAGGGGTAACACTGTCATTTTTTTTTTTTTTGGCCGAAATTTTGACCCCCTCGGATCTTCTTGAAACTCTGGATTCTGACAGAGGGCCACGAGACTTCGACCAGCGCGCAAAAATGGAGGCTCTAGACCCTTCCAGAGCCGAGATATCAAAGGTCAAAATTTGGACCTGAAAAAAAAACATAAGGGGTAACACTGTCATTTTTTTTTTTTGGCCGAAATTTTGACCCCCTCCAATCTTCTTGAAACTCTGGATTCTGACAGAGGGCCACGAGACTTGGACCAGCGCGCAAAAATGGAGGCTCTACACCCTATCAGAACCGAGATATCGAAGGTCAAAATTTGGACCTGAAAAAAAAACATAAGGGGTAACACTGTTATTTTTTTTTTGGCCAAAATTTTGACCCCCTCCGATCTTCTTGAAACTCTGGATTCTGACAGAGGGCCATGAGACTTGGACCAGCGCGCAAAAATGGAGGCTCTAGACCCTTTCAGAGCCGAGATATCGAAGGTCAAAATTTGGACCTGAAAAAAAAAAACATAAGGGGTAACACTGTCATTTTTTTTTTTGGCCGAAATTTTGACCCCCTCCGATCTTCTTGAAACTCTGGATTCTGACAGAGGGCCACGAGACTTGGACCAGCGCGCAAAAATGGAGGCTCTAGACTCTTCCAGAGCCGAGATATCGAAGGTCAAAATTTGGACCTGAAAAAAAAAAACATAAGGGGTAACACTGTCATTTTTTTTTTGGCCAAAATTTTGACCCCCTCCGATCTTCTTGAAACTCTGGATTCTGACAGAGGGCCACGAGACTTGGACCAGCGCGCAAAAATGGAGGCTCTAGACCCTTCCAGAGCCGAGATATCGAAGGTCAAAATTTGGACCTGAAAAAAAAAACATAAGGGGTAACACTGTCATTTTTTTTTTTGGCCGAAATTTTGACCCCCTCCGATCTTCTTGAAACTCTGGATTCTGACAGAGGGCCACGAGACTTGGACCAGCGCGCAAAAATGGAGGCTCTAGACCCTTCCAGAGCCGAGATATCGAAGGTCAAAATTTGGACCTGAAAATTAAATATAAAGGGTAACACCGTCATTTTATTTTTTTGGCCGAAATTTTGACCCCCTCCGATCTTCTTGAAACTCTGGATTCTGACAGAGGGCCACGAGACTTCGACCAGCGCGCAAAAATTGAGGCTCTAGACCCTTCCAGAGCCGCGATATCGAAGGTCAAAATTTGGACCTGAAAAAAAAAACATAAGGGGTAACACTGTCATTTTTTTTTTTGGCCGAAATTTTGACCCCCTCCGATCTTCTTGAAACTCTGGATTCTGACAGAGGGGCACGAGACTTCGACCAGCGCGCAAAAATGGAGGCTCTAGACCCTTCCAGAGCCGAGATATCGAAGGTCAAAATTTGGACCTGAAAAAAAAAACATAAAAGGTAACACTGTCATTTTTTTTTTTGGCCGAAATTTTGACCCCCTCC
Organism: Cyprinella venusta; assembly: GCA_038021265.1. NCBI lineage: Eukaryota > Metazoa > Chordata > Actinopteri > Cypriniformes > Leuciscidae > Cyprinella > Cyprinella venusta. The sequence continues at coordinate 33,896,658 of CM075875.1, read as the reverse complement.
GATCTTCTTGAAACTCTGGATTCTGACAGAGGGCCACGAGATTTCGACCAGCGCGCAAAAATGGAGGCTCTAGACCCTTCCAGAGCCGAGATATCAAAGGTCAAAATTTGGACCTGAAAAAAAAACATAAGGGGTAACACTGTCATTTTTTTTTGGGCCAAAATTTTGACCCCCTCCGATCTTCTTGAAACTCTGGATTCTGACAGAGGGCCACGAGACTTCGACCAGCCCGCAAAAATGGAGGCTCTAGACCCTTCCAGATCCGAGATATCGAAGGTCAAAATTTGGACCTGAAAAAAAAAACATAAGGGGTAACACTGTCATTTTTTTTTGGCCGAAATTTTGACCCCCTCCGAACTTCTTGAAACTCTGGATTCTGACAGAGGGCCACGAGACTTCGACCAGCGCGCAAAAATGGAGGCTCTAGACCCTTCCAGAGCCGAGATATCGAAGGTCAAAATTTGGACCTGAAAAAAAAAAACATAAGGGGTAACACTGTCATTTTTTTTTTTTTGGCCAAAATTTTGACCCCCTCCGATCTTCTTGAAACTCTGGATTCTGACAGAGGGCCACGAGACTTCGACCAGCGCGCAAAAATGGAGGCTCTAGGAAGGGTCAACAGCCTCAATTTTTGCACCCAGGTCCATGTCTCGTGGCCCTCTATCAGAATCCAGAGTTTTGAGAAGATTAGAGAAACTTAATTTTTCACCCCCCGAAAAAAAAATGTAAGGGCTAACACTGTCATTTTTTTTCTGGTCAAAATTTTTAGTTTCAATATCTCAGCTCTGGAAGGGTCTACAGCCTCAATTTTTGCACCCAGGTCCATGTCTCGTGGCCCTCTATCAGAATCCAGAGTTTTGAGCAAGCGGGAATGCTGCATTCATCTGCAAACAAATCCTCTCCCATGTCTCACGCTTAGTTTTGCTTGATATCCCAGAGCCGAATTTCACTTATATTATGCTTTTGTTTTTTCTAGCACCAACTGGGCCAAAAGCAGATCCTGCATCCAGTTGGGCTTTCTTTCCATTTTGGCGAGTTCATAATCCACTGTCATTCAAATATTACATTACTTCAATAGGAGCAACATTTCCTTGCTTTAAATCGTCTAGTTAGGCTAATAGAATGTCAATTAACCAAGCAAGTGTTAATGCAAGTGTCGTTTTCTTGATTACTGGGCAAGTGAAGGTTTTCATTACGGTATTAGGCGCCATTCACACATAGCGCCTAAAAACGCAAGGCGCGCCGCGTTCTCCCGCTGGCCGCGCTCCGGTTGGTTCTTGTCACGTGACCTACGGTGCTCTCCATACCGAAGCGCTTAAAAAAAACTGACGCCTATACAGGGGCGTAGGAGCAATTCTGAACCTGGAGGGGACAGTAAATGCTAGGGGGGTCCGGGGGTATGCCCCCCCGGGAATTTTTTTTGAAAAATAAACCATTAAATGACACTTTCTGGAGAGTTTTGTGCAAATAAATGGAGAAATTGAGTCTTACATGATATCTGAAAAACTGCAAGGATAAAAGCATATACTTTGCATTGTTGTAGTATCAACATGTATTAGGGTATTTAGCATTTACCTTACTGTTTATCAGTCATGTACTGATTAATTCAAATAAATGGTTATTTGATTTCCATTAACTATAAAATACTAAAAAATAAAATCAATCTATCCCTTATGGAAAGGTTGCTTGGTAGCTAAAAGTAGGTCTAGCAATTATATTTCAAGTTTTTCACACAGATCAAACACAAATATGCTGACTGAATAGAATGCTAGTTTATTTTGAGTAACGTTAGACAGCTAGCAGTTCTCTTGGCAGTTTGCTGATAATCCGGTGTCTGTCTGTCTGTCTGACTGTCTGTCTTACTTAACCAAAACTGTCTTTCATATTGAAAACATTCAAACTTCATGCTTTTAAAACTTCTTCAAACTTTCTGGTTAGGCTTTTTAAAGAAAACTTAATGTTTGTCTACAAACTTTTTTAATCTAATTGTAAATGTTACCTTATTATATGGTAAACATCATGTACACATGTTACAAGTCAAGTGCAACGCTGCATGATTCAAGCAAATAAGTTAGATAATGGCAGAAAATTAGGCAAAGTTATTCATCAATGACAATGAGCAACCAAATTCGGATACCACATTACAACTTACAGTTCTTGACTTTTTTGCGAAAAAAGTGTGAAGCGTTTTTTGCCGTTTTGAATTCATTTCGACCTTCGACGATGGATTCAGTGCGGGTGCGAGCACGGGCGTGTGGCGATGCAAGAGCGCGAGTGACTGATTACCATGGCAACGTGAAAGTCACGTGTAGATACAATAGAGAGACGATCTTTTCTCTTTGAATTTTAAATCTGTATCTATAAATACACATTGGCTTGCGAAAACCTCAACATGTCGTGAACACTTCCCCTATGAAAAAAGTGCGTGGGACAAATTTACTTTTTATAAAACGTGGGGGGGACACGTCCCCCGCGTCATCTACGCCCTTGCGCCTATACCCCGCGCCTACATTTAAAATAACGAACTTGAGCGCGCAAAAGACGCGATATGTTAACACTGCAGGCCCTTAGGCTACCTTGAATAATTTCATTCATGACTTTTCTCTCTCTGCCTATTTAGAATTTCTTCACTGGGGCGTGCACAAACATGTCATTATATAGCCTATGCATTTCGATGACATTACCTTTTTTCATTTATTATTATGTTGTGTAGGACACAGACATATTTAGATGTCATAATTCCATGATTTGTTGTTGTGTTACGTTCCGCATGATGGCCCTGTCATCTAACAACCAATCACCGTGATCATTGCGAGGAAGCTCGCGCATGAAAATCGACGTCATCCATAGCAACGAAGACTCACTCTTAGTTTAGGAGTTGTCATTTTTCCTTACTAAGAGTAGGTCTGAAAGGCGTTGTGAATAACTTTTAAGAGAAAACCCCTAGCTAAATTATTTTAGTGCGATTTAGGAGTACTCCTAGCGGTACGATAAAATTCTTTGTGAATACGGCCCCTGATCTTTAGCAAGCTTCCTCTGTTCCTCGACAGCAGCAGATCGGATGCCAACGTCAGCATACTCTCTATGCACATGGAACACAATTGTGAGTATGGAGTCTAATGGTTACTAACCAGCTCTTTCTCTTCTCAGGGCAACGATTCACAGGGTCTCTCAGCTCGTAGAATGGCAGCAGTCAGCAGACTATGGGCTCAATGGTTCCTCCAGCTCTGAACATCAGTAATAGCTCAAAGCTTCTCCTTTCTCCAACGTAGCATCAGGAGGTTAGGAACCTGGACACGGCTTTACCATCAGATTACAGATCCGATTACATTTGAGACCCCACTGGTTGGCTTCCTATAAAGCCCAGTTCTTTCCTTGGTCTCTGAGACTCACATTGAGAGAAACACAGACTGCCAGCCAGCGCAAGCCAGTATTCAGAATGTTCTTGGTAAATCTTCATAACATCACTCTTTAGTACGTTGTTGATAAGTGTACTTAACTTCTCTCCTTGGCAACAGCATGGATCTTCGGAGCTGCCCTTAATCACTATAGCTGCGTTCCATTCGACAGGGTCCCTACGCAGTGTTCACTGCTCCCTACTCCCTGAACACGGTACATCAGTTGAAGTGGACTTCGAATGCCCTGCAAACGTCATCAGTTAAGTTAAGTTAACGTACGGGGTTCCGCAGATTATGATAATAAAACAAATAGATATAGGCTTACATTAATATTTCAATTGAATTTAATATCACATTTGAAATATATATATAATATACAATAATAAATAAAAATATGATAAGGTAAATTCTGAGGTAAATGGTTGTGGTAATCGTTTATAAAGTCCCAAAATAGCATATGTAAATGTAATATTCACCCCAATAACCGTTAAAAAATACTTAGTTAGTATAACAATGACAAAATGTATGCATACTTACACACAAACAAACTCCTCCATCGTTATTTACGACCGCTCTGACTGGTGATGACGTGACGCGCAATGACAGTTAGGTGATTCCGCTCTCCACTTCCTGTGAAGTGATGTATCGATGTTCACTTATTCCCTACGCCGTTTGCAGTGCCCTGCCAACTGAACATGTTCGTTCCCTTCGGATTGGAATCTCACTTAAGATGGCGAAATACCCTGTGAAGTCCACTTCGCAGTTCACTAACGGTCGAATGGAACGCACCTTATGTTCTCTCAGTTCCATGTCTCAGGCACTCACCCCTCTTCAATGTATAGACATTCCCAAACTTGTATTCACTGCAGTTGCTGCTTTCTGCTGACAAAGACGCCATGGGGAACCCAACGTGAGACCAAAACACCACCAGTGAACCCTCTCCTGTGTCTTCAAACTTCTCTTTCTATCCTTTTCCTGCATGTGCTCACTGACTACGTTTACATGCAGCCGATTTTCGGGTTAGGGTCACTTTTCGGGTTTCTGAAACATTAGGGATAACCCGTTTACATGCGTGAGCAGAGAGAGTTTCTCCTGTTTACATGGAATTGCAATATCACGATGTAAACGGCGACGCGCGGTTAGCGTCTGGACGTACGGGCAACCTTAAGACGCAAAATGCGTCATTTCCGATTATTCTTCCTGTAGCTAAAGACAACAACAACAGCAGTATGCGGATAATGAATAGTTCGGTGCAGATAGCGATAGCCTTTGTTTGCGCTTAGATGCTGGTAACGTTACTGAGCTCGCTCCAAAAGTATGCTGTGCTGTGTCTCGCCTGGTCTCGCCATGTTTACTTCCGGTATACTGCACGCGGATTTTTGTATGCGCCGAGAAGTTTCTCTACTCAAAAGACCAAGATTCCTTGCGAATAGAACATGCGCAGAACACAAATCACAAATCCGGTTTTTTAAATCCGGGATATGAGCATTTTTCGGGTTTTTGCCGGTGTTTACATGGACGTTCGCGACCGGGTTATAGAGAGCCTAAGTCCCTCCCCTTCCGGTCGACCACCATGGGACCTAACTTCGAAAAAATATTGAATGGTAGTCAATGGCAAGAGACAACAAATATTTTGATCTGGTTTGAATTGTGCCCTGAATCACACATATGATGTTTGTCAATTTAAAAGATACATTTTAAAGTAAAGAAAGTCGCAGTTTGATGTAAAACCGTTGAGGTAAGACTGTGAAAATACGTAATTACAAAGACTACAAACCCCAAAGGCGCACATTTTCTCTCAATGAATAAAGCTAACTTTACTGAGGATGTCTGTCATTATTTCTACAGTCTTACGTCATAATCGTAACGTTACGCCGTCCTACCTGAGTGTTTTGTACCAGACTGCACACACACGAGCAGCGGATCTCGTTTCTCTTCCCGGGAGATGTAGTTCACAGAGCGATTTTCACATAAAACTAAATGTTACTCTTCTGCTGTATGACAAACTGCGACGTTTTTGACTTTGAGAATTATCTTTTAAATTGACAAACATCATATGTGTAATTCAGGGCACAGTTCAGACGGAATAAAAAGATAAGTTATCTCTCCCCATTGACTTCCATTCATATTTTTTCCGAAATAAGGTCCCATGACCCGGAAGCGAAGGGGCGGGACTTAGGCTCTCAACTTATCTTTTTATTCCGTCTGAACTGTGCCCTGAATTACACATATGATGTTTGTCAATTTAAAAGATAATTCTGAAAGTCAAAAACGTCGCAGTTTGTCATACAGCAGAAGAGTAACATTTAGTTTTATGTGACAATCGCTCCGTGAACTACATCTCCCGGGAAGAGAAACGAGATCCGCTGCTCGTGTGCGTGCAGTCTGGTTCAAAACACTCAGGTAGGACAGCGTAACGTTACGATTATAACGTAAGACTGAAGAAACAAGCTAGCTGCCATTTTGTAGCAGAACTTCACTTGCGTTAGCATTTCCATTGACTCCCATTCATTTTGGCGCCACTTTGACAGCGAATAACTTTACATCTGAGGTGTTTGAAGACCACATTCGTCCATTATTTATTTCTAAAGAAACACAACAATGTATAAAACGCTCCATTACCTTGAAGCTTATATATGTTATGGCCCCGTGGAAGCAGTTTTAGTGATGTTTGTACAAAATACACAAAGCCTTCTCATCTTTGCACCAATAAAATGTGCAACACTTGGTTTTACCACCAAATTAAAATCATTTTGAGATCATTTTAGAAGAAAATTTCAAAATTTGTGTTGGACACCATTGAATCTCATTGGACGCCACTGACTCATTGCATGATCAAAAAGTTTAGTGTTCCACAGATGAAAGAAGTCATACAGGTTTGGAAAGACACAAGGGTGAGTAAATAATGACACAGTTCATTTGGGGGTAAACAATCTCTTTAAATAGTGATGACTTAGATTGTCCTGAGTTCCCTACAACCGTTCTAAATGAAGTAGTTACTCGAACTGTCAGTAAGTCAGAAGAACCTGGCGATCGCCGTCATTGATCTGTCATTGATGGGTCTTTAGGCTGGAAAGTGTTTGACTGTTAATAGATAATCTCTAATGCACACTGAACTTTGTCTCTGCAAACAGTCAGAACACAACAGACAACACAAGATCAGCGGTCAGTCGTGAGTATAAATGTTATTTAACGTGTATAATTATAGTTTGCATTTTCAGATGTTAGGGGTATTAGATGTTTTTTTTTTATTGTTCAGGGTTTTGACACCATGTTTGATGCCTTTAAGACTTCCGTTAGTTTTGCAAACCATATTTTATTCGCAAAATAAAAACATTCTGTTGTTGTAAAAAGCATGCTAACAGTACTAATGTCTCAGTGGGTCGTCTTGACTGCATTGATTTTTAAATCTCAATCATAGTCTTCTCTTTTTTATTTACAAGGCAAGGTCATAAAATGGAGTTAAAAGTGCTGTTCACCCTCATTTTCTCATCTGGGTTTCTGAGCGTTCTCAAAAGTCAAGAGCCCAAAACTCCTGATGTCACTGATCTGGCCTTCAAAAATGTTGACTTTGCCATGAACCTCTATCGCAAGATATCAAGTTATCATGACAAAAACGTCTTCTTCTCACCGCTAAGTGTGTCCACGTCTTTCGCCACGCTCTTACTGGCTGCCAAGGGCTCGACACGCAGTCAGATCTTGAAGGGACTGAATCTGGACTCTCTGGATGGAAGCGGAGACGCCTCGCTCGTCCCACGGCTCTTTGAGCAGCTGCAGAAGAACATCTCGCAGGACAGGAGACTCCAGATGGAGCAGGGCACGGCACTCTTCGTAGACGAGCGCTTTCCAGTCGAGAGCCTCTTCAGCGAGCAGATCAAGACGTTCTTTGGTGCTGATGTCAACAATGTGGATTTCAGTAAAGCCGAGCTCAGCAAGAGCATCGTCAATGAGTACGTGAGCAGGAAGACCGGCAATAAAGTGAATGAAATGGTGACGAGTATCGAACCATTGACGAAGATGATGCTCCTCAACACCATTTTCTATCAGGGTGAGTTTCTCTGCGCATGCACTGCAAAATATGATGTTCTTCCTCAGTATTTTTGTCAAGTTTTCCAGTACAAATATTCAGCGGCGGCTCAACAAGGGAGGCACAGCTTACCCACAACTTTGAGCTGAAAATGGGAGAAGGATGATATCTCTCCTCAAAAATGGACAACTTTAACATGCTGTGCAAAATTATCTATGGAGGGTGTTTAGAGCTAAAACTTCAAATACACACTCTGGGGGCAACAGAGGTGTATTTTAAATATTGTAAAAAGGGGCATTACCATCCCTTTAAGGGAAGGAGAGGATGCACCCAATAGTGTAGCTTGCTATGTTGAGAGACCGAATCAAAAGGGAACAAGATTATTTTTCTGACCCCTATTGCAGATATTTGTTCTTGGTTTGAGTAAAAACTCTCTTTACTCTTTCCCCACCAGCATTTCTTTTAAGTTGCCAGTCAGCACCAGCTTTTAATGAAACTTCCCTCATTCATGAAGCAAAACCTTTGCGAATCTTTTTTATATCATCTAAAACTCTTTGTTCAAGGTGAATGGGATCATCCGTTCAACCCCAACAGCACGGAAATGAGTCGCTTTTATGTCGACAAGTACAAGATTGTTCAAGTCCCCACGATGTTTCAGGAGGGTAAATTCTCCACGGCTGAAGACAGTGAGTTACGCGCTCGAGTGCTGCGTCTGCCGTACCGCGGTGGAGCGGCTCTGCTCATCGTCCTGCCCGACGCCACTGCTGACTACACCGTCATAGATGACGAGATCAACGCTGAGCGATTCTTCGGCTGGATCAAAAAGATGAGGCGAATGTGAGCGGCAGACTTGGGGGACGTTCACACAGAGCGCGTTTTTGCTTTTCACTGTGGTACTTTTACATTGTTTTGTAATGTAAATGCGCTAGACAAACGTGTTTGACCGCTGTGCTCAAGTGTTTTGAGCATCTCGCACATGACAAGGCATTCCTTAAATCTGCTATTCAAGTTAAAAGAAGTTTAACTTTTTTAGAAAAAACACATTGAATACTGTTTTTTATTATTTTGAACAACAAAAATGTGTTCTGTGTGAATGACCCCTTTTGCAGCTTTGCTTTTTACTTTGCGCACTATTAGTGTGTGCGTAACCATTTACAAGGGCTAATAACAAAAAAAAATTGCTTGAAATGATAGATAGATAGATAGATAGATAGATAGATAGATAGATAGATAGATAGATAGATAGATAGATAGATAGATAGATAGATAGATAGATATTTTAATGCTTGTCAAAGCATTTGAGACAATAGTGCACTCAGCAACTGACAAAAATAATCTCTATCAACTGCTGTTGTGAGGAAAGGACAGACAGGAGAGTAAGGCTGCGTCTCATTTCTCTGTCTTACCCCTTACTCTTACCCCTTCCCCTCGAATTTGCGCGTTCATGTGAGGGGAAGTGGCGTCTTAATTCTCATTTTGATTAAGGGCTAGGGCCAAGGCGTAGGGCTACATAGCCCTTGAAACGAAGTTTGCAGAGGACCACACTTGAAACAGAGGGGTAACAAAAGTGCCGGCATCAAGTTTTTTTATTATGGCTGAACGTCGAACTGTTAAGCAGTCGCACAAATGTAAGAATTAGGACCCTCGAGTTTTATCATACTTTTAATAAAATGTTGAATAAAATGTTGTTCAAGCGGTTATAATTGTAATATTTTTGTTTTGAATCGGTAGAAAACTGCTAGTAGCTATGCGCTATTTGTCGAGCTCGAGCTATCTGATAATCCTTTTTATTTTATGAAGTTTGCGCGGCCGTTAAACGCAATGAAACGTACGTACCATTTGATCCGTAAGCAGTCGTAAGCGTCTGAGAAACAATTTTCTTTAGATGGCACCCAAGCGTGCAAAGAGAGAGCCCAGGCAATTAATAACGACGGCATCTTCGTTTGTTTACCGGTATGTCAACGCTTGTCGCCTCTGTTGATGCCGACGACAGCTAATAGCGGCGAGGGAAGACGACGCAAACGGTAATCGAGTGGTGTCTCATTTCTTAGAGGAACGTTCTCACCCCTAACCCCCTTCACTCGGTATCGAGGGGCAAGGGGAAGACGCAGACATAGGGGTAGGGGTAGGGGAAGAGGTAAGACAGAGAAATGAGATTGGCCCTAAATGAATTCTCAAATTTGGTGGAAATCTTTATTTAACCTCTATTTTAACCATCATGATTGACTTTTAAAAATGTTGTACTGTTTTTTCTCTCTAACTCTCTCTTTCTCTCGTTCAGGAGAATGGAGGTTCACCTGCCCAAGTTCAAGATGGAGCAGTCTTACAACATGCATGAAATTCTGCCACATCTGGGCATCGACAGTGTTTTCCTCGATTCAGCCAACCTGACGGGGTTAAGCAAAGAGGGGCATCTGAAAATCTCACAGGTTACTGTAGCCTCACACATTCTGGCATTAACCGTGTTTTTATGTGAATCTTGGGTTATCGCATAAAATATTGCATGCTAGATGGAAACGCCAAGATGCGCATAAATGTAAAAAAAAAATGTGCATAAAAACATTTGCGGTTCAATTGAGGCGGGCCATTTTTTTTTCATCAAGAAGACACTCAGTCCAGACACATTTGCTGAATAAATCCCTCAAAGTTTCATGTCACTTTTCCTCAGCAGAGGCTGTGATTGGAGAACTGGAGTAACCAGTGGACCAATGGCATCGCAGTGTCTCTAATGTTGGTTTGGTGTTTGTGAAACGCCGGAGTCAAAGTCAGTGATCAGAATGATTTGGTTTAACTCCCTCCAGAAGCGTCTCACACAATTGTGTACCCAAACACCAGCATCCAAACGCAAGAGAGCATGACAGCGTTTATTGCGTTTTGTCTGACACTCTGAGACAAACTAATTTATGATGGAGGGAAAAAAGCCCGATTGCAGAAACATCCCTTTCTTTCAATCACTGCGAGTTATGTCAGTGATGATGAAATGGGGGTTTCGCTTAGAATCCCATCACCTTCGAGTTCTACAAAACGAGCCAACGGCAAGGAAATTCCATTCATCTGTGGAATTTACATAGCGCAACTGAGTGGCGCTTGCAATCTTGCATTATGTTTTTGCCTCTGAGCCAAGAGCTTCTCTTGCGAGCCTCATCACAAGGTGGGCTGGAGTCTAGAAATAAAGACCCAGCTGTGCTGCCTCCTTCGGGTTTGCCAGCATTGCCCTAGTCTGATCCAGAATTGACAGCCATGCTCTCCCGGGCAGCCGTGAACATTGGGCTGCAATGGAATACGCCACCCTGTCCCGAGTGCTCGCGGGTAGATGATTGGTTTTTGTGGGCGGCGAGTGCTGACGGCCGTCAGCGCCCGACCCCAATACCTTTCTTCCCGGAGGAGGTCACAAGGTCCTGGAAGTCACTATTGTCTGCTCGCTGCCGAAGGTGCCCTCCTGCCGCTCCCGCTCCTCCCGTCCGGCCCTAGCAGCAGCCTTTACCCGGGCCACGCCGTGGAGGTGGCCGCAGGAAAACACCCCAGTCCACTTCAGCCCTGTAGCCTGCCAAACGCCAGGCGAAGTGGCACTTCTGATGCGGACTGCTCAGATACCCCTTTTCCACCGAAAAAAGAACTGGTTCGGAACTGGTGCTGGTTCAAAGTTAGTTCGGAGCTGGTTCAACTTGCGAACCCGTTCAGAACCTGTTTGCTTTTCCACTGACTAGAGCGCCCAGGGAACGACGTCGTTACGTCACTGTTTACGTCGCTTGCAAGTAGGCTACATTGCTTTGGGATTATCTCCAACTCGTGTACCAAGAAAACTTTAAAAACAATTGAAATATGTAAGTCTCTTAATCTTTTCGTTTGATATGTAATCTTTTCTGATAAGTTATGTACCCATGTCTTGTGTCTTTTTTCCTTCCATTCATTTGTTCAATCACGACTGTTTTCTTCTTTGCTTATGTTTAAATAAATAAATAAAAACGCTTGCGTGTTTCTGCAGTTTCTCATGGCTTCGTGATGGTCAGAAAATATGTTTAGAACACATCTGAAGCCGCCCCTGCCCCCGACGTAAACATGACGTGCTAAAAGAACGGTTCTAGTCCAGCAAAGAGTTGGTGCCGCTTTGGAACCAGTTCTCGCGGCCGCGAACCGGTTCTTTGGCCTTCGAAACACAAGCGCAGATCGCACAATTCGAACTGGTTCGCGCGCAGGCACCGGCTCCGAACCGGCTCTCAAAATGCGTTGGTGGAAAAGGGGCTAGAGAGAGGGCTGCAGTTCTTTCCAGGAGATGGTAACAGGGCCACTCCTTCCCCTGGTGGAGAGCTTGGGGAGAATCTTTGTTCCCCATACCCCACTGCTGGACTCACGGCCGGCAACACCCTGAAGTGGTTAAAGAAAGAACCGACACCCCAATCTCTGTACTCCCAGAGGCCCCGGATGGCAGTGTGCGATAATCCGCTTCGCCACTCTCGCCCCCCTCTGTCGCCAGACCCCTGTCAGAGCAGGTCCCCGCTGAACGCTCGTCCTTCCCTAGCCTGCTCTGTCAGGACGCGCAATGTGACTTTGCACAACATTGGATGTAAACGTAACCATTAGTGCTTTACCACATGTGTTTGTGTTGAGCAGGTGCTGCATAAAGCCGTCATCGAGGTGGATGAGAAAGGCACCAGCGCAGCCTCCGCCACATCAGTGGGAATCACGGCTTATTCTCTGCCAGCCACTTTCATCATCAACAGGCCCTTCTTCTTCTTTCTGTACCATGAAGCCACTTCTAGCCTGTTGTTCATGGGGAGAGTGATCGACCCCACACAGAACTGAGAACACAAACACTGGACGCCAATAAACACAAACATGCTTTCAACAAATGCAGACAAAGGGTCAATCACACACTAATGACAAACATTATCACATTGAAATTGCACAAATAGTGCACTTGTCTATAATCGTTTCTGGATGAACAGTATGTGGGTGAACGCAGTGAACATATTCTGAGAAATAAAGTGAGGAAATTGTGTTTTACCCTCTCTACTTTCTTTCCACTGAAGGCGAGGGATTTGTGTCCTGTGTAGACATTGAAAAGATGATGAAATATGATGAGGTATACAGTATCTCGGCCTTGGGTGCACCAGTATAACGTGAGTAATGGAGAGAGAACACCCGTGCCTCAAAATATGATCTTCTGACAGCATGAAGCCGGACAAGTGTTGCTGTTTGAACATAAACAACATCTGCAAAGTTACAACATTCAAAGTTCAAAGCAAAGGGATATATTTGCTTTTACAGAAATCTCTTTATAAGGACTACAACAAACAGCTGGTAGGGACTACAATGAGCTAAATTTACATAAACCCCACCCCTGGGAACACATTTAGAGATTATTATGACAGAATATGCTAATCAAAGACTTGACGATAGTTAACTCCACATCAGTACATAAAATTAATCAAACCAAGTACTGAATGGTCCTGGAAAATACATCCTGCAAACTCTCCTCATAGGAATCCTCCATCAGAGGCTGCTGTTCGCATAGTAAAGTGAGCCCTTCCTTGGGAGGCAATTGTATCTTAACGTGGGGTGAGTTTCAAACCTTCCGTTACATGCCAGCCAATCTGGCGAATGAGAGACCTATAGATGCGAGAACCCAGAGCAAAGAGGATTGCATAGACTATGTCACTCCTAACTCTCTCTTGCTAGGAAGGTCAGGTCCAAAGGGAGACCCAGGTGACTGTGATTCTGTAGGTTATCCCTGCACAAGATTACAGACCATTCAGGGAGAAGTTTAGCCTGGATGCCAGCACGAACTCCGCCCACAACATTTTTTGGACGGGAAGTTCGGTCTGGACTCAATCCATTGAGGAGAAATTATGATCGGTTCAGAAATCATTGGGCCAATCAAATTGCCAGGGCGGGCTTTATACGATGATTGACAGGTGGTCTTCAGTAACGTAATCCTCACGTCGTCAAAGAGCGCTTGTCAAAGATGAGTGCAGCTGGAGAATTGAGATGTATAGATTCCGCTGTCGCGTCTTTTGTAAAATAAATCGACAGCGCATTCATTTTAATAGACAAAGAGAGAACTGCAATCAAGGCATTTGTCGATCGGAAATATATTTTTGGCGTCCTTCCTACATGATTCGGGAAAAGTGTAACTTATCAGCTGGCTCTGACGGTCGCTAAGAAGATGGGACGTAATGAAAAGCCTGTGGTCGTTGTGGTTTCTCCTTTGGTGGCACTCATGGAAAAGTAAGTAAAAGAAGTAACACTCATTATTTAACTTCTAAAATAAATAAAGTAGGCTACGTTCTGTATTTGAAAACTGCGCTATGCAAAGGAATTGACTTATGCGTTGCTCTGATTGGTTGGTTGGTCTACCGACTATCCAATTGAGTGCAGGGTTTTTTTTTGTCCTGGTTCGGTTACGACACGCCTCATAATTAAAGTTCAATTGAGTGATTTCAGACTCATATTGTCATTAGAATATGAGTATGACGAAGTCAGGCTAGGAGAAGTTAACAAATTTTGGAAGAAATGGAGTCAGCAGGTCCAAATTTGTTTGTGAGAAGCAAGTGGCACACGAAGGAACGGAATGTTGCTGTGGGAGACATGGTCTGGTTGGCTGACCAAAACGCATTAAGAAGTCAGTAGAAGTTGGCCAGAGTCAGACTGATCTCATGAAGTAGCGTGTGTATGACACGCCAATTCGTATTTCCATTTTTGGCATGCTATCAACACGCATAATCGCTTTTCAGCGTTTTTATGAACGCCGTTGACTTAACGTTATTACTGTATATATAAATATATGACTTACCTCAACCCCGTCCCTAAACCTACTGGGGTTAATGGCATTTATGACTGTTCCCTTACTATCCTAGGAAAGAAAAAGATAGCTCCGCAGATGTAGATGAACATTTTGCTTCGTTTCGCTCGGACATTTGACGGCGTGTACAGACACGCGGAATGACGGGGATGTTAATGGCGTAGACATACACGCGGATAAAGATAACTCGACAATAATGTGAAAATTAGTGACAAACTTCACAATTGTTTATTGATTTGTTAAAGCAACATGCACACAGTGTGTGTTGCTGTAGTGCTGGATATCAGTCATGTGATCATCACGGCCCAATCTCAGCAGCCGTACTGATACTCAGATCTACAGCACTCTTACTCATGGGATATGGAGTAAATATTGGAAACATGATGAAAGCAGGAAGATCCAGATCTACAAGAGTCACTTTACTGAGTGTTGACTGGTAAGATCCTCAGAGAGGGATAACACCAGAAGAATGGAAAGATTGTGTGGTGAGTGAAGGTGTTTGTGATTGTGTGTAGATGTGTGTTAGTTACAGGATCAGAGAACGACACCGTTCCTCCATCATAGTCCAGATTCACTCTCACACGATCAAGCTTCTGTTCAATAAGAAAACCAGCACCTAAATATCCGTAAGACACTCTCCAGACACTCTTTTCAGTTTTGAAGAAAACGGCTCCCTTCCTCTGGGCTGAAGCTGAAGTTACTCCAAGAGTCCAGCATAAACTCTCTTTAACGTCCACATCCCAGCAGTGTGTTCCTGAGTTAAAGCCCTCTGAACCCAGAACACAGGAATACCAGTCAAATCTCTCTGGATTATCAGGAAGGGTTTGTCTGGACCCTCTGAGTCTCACATTGGTCAGATCATCAGACAGGATGAGATGTGGATTCGCAGTGTTTGGATCCAGAATCACAGGAGCTGATGAGACACAATCAACACATGCTTTAATTCTGATCCAACGCATTTTCTCTGGCTCTTGTTTTAAATTCTTTTGTTCTGTTATTAAGCTTGTTGTCCTCTGGTGATGTTGTACAAGCAGAATGTGGCGGTTTGTCGGTGTGGTATAAGCCCCGCCCCTCTTCACTGTGAGTGGACGGCTGTTTAAAAAGGGACAGTGATGGGCGCTGCGTTTTACCTAAAGTTGAACATTCTTCAGCTCTTGGCAACAAGTAAAAAACTGAAACAGTCTTATCCCAAAAAGTCATATAACTGACGTCTTGGGACGTCTTTTGACCATATGTCAATATCCGCCTTTTTAGGGCCCCCTTAAACGTCGGTAGATGGCAATCCCGGGCTGTCATACAACTGACGCTTTACCTGTAGAGATAGGATCCCATAACCTCATCTACAGGCGTTTAAGGGGGCCCTAAAAAGGCGAATATTGACGTATGGTCAAAAGACGTCCCAAAACGTCTGATATATGACGTCTTGGGATGAGACTGCGCTGCGGCCGCTCACAGCACCTCGTTACACTCATGGTGTTTAAAAATGCTGCGCTCCCATTGAAAACAATTGGAAAAATACACCAGCCGCATGAAAAGCGTTTTGGTGGACACCTGGCTTAAATGATCTAATTATATGTCCTCCCAACAACCTCCAAACTCGGCACAGACCTTAAGATGGTTCTGACTCCGGCTTTATCTTTTATAACTGATCAGACTTACAGTTTTCCTAAAAACGATCAAAACTCATTATCTCTGATTATGTCTAATTATAAATAATCTCATTGACTGTCTTTGACAGAATCTTCAAATCTTTGTCAGAATCTGACAAAAAAATCTGTTTGTCTGTCTATCAGTTTGTGTCATGAAGATCTCCAGCTCAGATCTCCGCCGTCAGACTCACTGTTTTGGACGATGTCCTCCATCTTCTTCCAGACTCTGAACGGCAGGTTGCCCAAGTATCGTGGCACATTAATCAAAGCTCCAGACGCCATCTGTGGATCCGGCCGTAAGCTCTGGACTCTGGAAGAACATTCAGGAGTCAGAACTGCAGTGGCTTTGGATCAGAACCAGAGAGACCAGAGACAGGAGCAGATCACTCACCTTTCCATTGAGACTGGAAACTCCTGCAGAACAAACACACCATTATCATCAAGAACTCAATCAATCAACCAATGATCAACCAATGATCTGACCTTCAGAAAGCAGACGTCACTGGTTTGCATCATCTCCTCCATGTCTTTGATTTTGTGTGAAAGAGCTGAGATGTGTCTGTTCATCTCCTCCAGCTTCTCCTTCATCCTCTGCTGCTTCTGCTTCTCTTCCTCCCTCAGTGCAGTGACTGTAACTCGTTCTTCTTTCCTGAGAAACCGATGAAGCTTCTCAAACTGCAGTTTAATCTGACGCTCTGTGTGGTCAGCTTGAGCCTGAAATCACATCACATTCACTTCAATCATCTCAATCCACACACATCAACACTCGATCCCGACATATAACGGATCCAGAAGCAGACTGATGCTCGTCATTTACAGAAATAATCAACTGGAATCCATTATATTAAATCATAACTGTATACGGTGATACTATACATGACTCTTGATTCTGTTTCCTCACCTTGATGAATGGAACTGTTTTCTCAAACTCTACTTTCATTTTTTCATTGTGTTTAAGTTTCTCTTGTAAGGACTTCAGTGCTGTATTGAACTCCTCCTAGAATTGGACAAAAAACATAAAAACAAAAGATTATAGTGAAGAGAAGACAATACAGTGATATGATCATATAATACAGTAAAAAAAAGTATGAGCCCTCATTCTGATTTCTTACGGTACATTTTTGAGTACGTCTCGCACTAAATTGATTCAGAAATAATCCAAAATAAACCTGTGGTAAAACATTGATTCTTGGGTTTTCTTTGGATAATAAGGTGTGTGTGTGTCTGTGAGTATGGGTATTTTAAGGATCTAAGCGCACGGTCTAAAGCGAGTCCACTTTTGCTAGTTTAAAGACAGGGAAAATGGTTGGCGCTCCCGGCGCATGATCTAAAAGGGTCGTCACTATTCTTTTAATGAGTAATGGGTGTGTTTTGGGTCTAACATGCAATAAACCAATCAGAGGCTCTTTAGACCAGTTTTTTCTTTAGACCAGCTTTCTCCACTGTCAAAAAAAAGTGTGTGCCAGGGCCAGTCGCGTTTCCACTGTCACTTCTGGGTCTTGACCGGGTCTCGTCAGGGCTTTCTCGGGGCCAACAGCGAGGGTTTTCTGGCCTGCTGAAGGAGGGGTTTTGAACAAAAGCGAAGTTTTCCCGAGTCTAGAGATGACTCCATCAGCTAACATCTGCATTAAAGACTTTTAAAATAATTTACCTCAAAACTCAAAACTTAAACTTTGGACAACTTTGTGGGTTTGAAATATATGGGGGCACGGAATGGGCAGTGAAAATAACTGACATATCTACAAAAAGTCAAGGTTAAAGTCTATCAAAATATTTTTGGAGGAAAAGGGCGAAAATACATACATTAACGGCATACATTAACATTGATATGTTGGTCTAGGCTATCAATGAGCTATAAAGTAGTTTGATTATAAAAGAAATCGAACGAGTAGCCTAGCCTACGATTCGCTAAATAAAATCGACGATACTCACCTTTCGCCTTAAGTTCTTCACATGTTTATCCAATACAATTTGATAGGAGTCGCAGTCTCGAAAAACGAGGGGTCTGAGAAAGCGGGACTCTGGGTGGGGGACTGGATAGATATCCATAATAAAGGCTAGATGTCTTACGGCGGAGTCTCTATCGTCATCACCGGCGGCCATCTTGTCACCGGCAAGCTTTCTGGCGGGCTCTGTGGTTCCTGATGTAAGATGAGTGATCTAACACAGTCTCATCCCAATTCGTCATATAACTGACGTTTTGGGACGTCTTTTGACCATTCGTCAATATACGACTTTTTAGGGCCCCCTTAAACGTCGGTAGATGACGATCCCGGGTCGTCATACAACTGACGCTTTACCTTTAACGTCAGTTAGGTGACGAGTTGGGTTTAGGGTTAGGTTTAGGTCTGGGGTAGAGTTAGGATCCCATAACCTCATCTACTGACGTTTAAGGGGGCCCTAAAAAGTCGTATATTGACGAATGGTCAAAAGACGTCCCAAAACATCAGTTATATGACGAATTGGGATGAGACCGGGTTGAGTGATCAGCATGAACACAAATATTCTCATCTCGTTGAAATCTTGACGGATTTACAAACGGTTTGGTTTCTTACCAACGTTAACGTGGCTATTATTCTGGACGATTATTTATTGATACACTTTTTATTCATAAGTGTGCACCGTCATATCTACATCTCTGATGTTTATAACAAACCAAACGGTTTGGAAATCGGTAGAAAATTGAGCAAGTTATGGTTATTTAAAAAAAGAATATGCACCATTAAAACATATTATACCATGGTCTGGGTGAATACTCGATTCTGATTGGCTGCAGGGTGTCCGTTAAAAAGTGATAATGGACACCTAGTAAAGTAGTTCTGGCGAAACTGCCTGTTTACCATTCGAAATTAATAAATAAATGCGCTGCCTACAACGGCTGTGAGTAACCATAGCAACAGGCAGTCACATGCTCTATCATCTAACGTTAGATATTATAGCCTAATACAACAATGAGCGACTTCGTGCTATTTCTTTTAACATTTATGGAGAATATGGCAACTTTGACGACTGGTATGCTGCTGAAGAAAGAAAAAAAAGTAAATAAAATGGAGAAAATTACACCGCTGCTGCTCTAACGACGTAACTTGCGACCATAGTTGGAACGATGCTTTCGGGGAAACGCACCCCTGAATGAGACCCTGCGGGAGTTTTACGCAGCTGTCCAGACAACCAAGGCAGGAGAAGGCTGAACGTTATAGCGTTTCAAGCCTAAGGAGTCTGAGGCAAATGACCCTCTCTTTGATCTGATTCATTTATTGCCCTCTATAACGTTAAGCGCAAATCGCTGGAGCTCAGAGCTAATTGTTTTTTTATTGTTGTTTGATTAATTGTTTTATGTGTAATAAAAAAAACTATGCCTACCTTTGTGTTTCATGAAAAAAAATGCATTTGTGAACCTGAAGAGATACGAGCTAAGCGGACTATAAATATCTCCGGTTGCTAAACAGTCAAGCAAGGCAAGTTATTATTTGTAAAAACTATATTTAGCCTAATTAAAATATAAACTAATGTTTTAAAAATGTTTTATTTGGCAAGTGACCATGGTATAAGCGGGTTAATGCCCTCCGAGGTGTCCGTTGTCAGGTTTTAATGGGCTTCGGCGGAGGCAACCGCTGCGCGTCGGCCGGTTTACGCCTCGCCGTCGTCCATTAAAAACTGACAACGGACACCTCGTCGGGCATTAACCCTTACATGTTACGAATGAGCGAGCTGCCTGTGACAAGATGGCCGCCAGGTGCGTACGTCAACCTCAATTGGCCAGCAGCGCGGACGAGACATCTAGCCTTTATTATGGATATATGGGGGACTGTCCATGCAGGCTCTGAGTCTGCAGCTTCATACTACTCCAATTTGTGAGCTATGTTTAACAGGTTTTAAAACGGTTTAAACCCCTAAAATATGTGTATTGTTAATATTATAATGATATATACTTAAAGCCACACTGTGGAACTCTTCAACCTTTATAATATATTACCAAAAACCCATTGAGATGGTACATCGACTTACAATAGGTTGAATGACACGTCTGCCGTAGCCAGTGTCTGTATCGCTTTTACGAGCACTTCAACATGACATCATGACTTTTGCGTAAACATACACGCCACTTTCGAGTCAAATGGCGTGTTATCTCTACGCAGTTTGAGCTATCCGCGTGTATCCGCATGTATGCGTGTATGTCTACGCCATTAATGTTCGCGTCATTCCGCGTGTCCGTACACGCCGTCACATGTCCAGTCATAAATGCCATTAACCCCAGTGACGGTTAGGTTTAGGGAAGGGGTTGAGGTAAGTCATATATTTATATAACGTTAAGTCAACGCCGTTCATAAACACGCTGAAAAGCCATTATGCGTCTTGATAGCACGCCAAAAATGGAAATACGAATTGGCGTGTCATACACACGCTACTTCATAAGATCAGTCTGAGCACTTTGTAACTTCGGGTTTCGGGTAGGAACCCGATCACAAAAAGAACTACAAAATTCGACCGCATTCCGGCATACGTCACTTCCCCCACCACCCACAACTCCCTCAGATTCTGACGTTAGTGCTCAACTCGCGTTTGATTGCCGTCTGTATGTTTTCATCACGGCCGAACAACAGCTACAAAGGAAGAAGGCAACGGTTTTATCAGAGGAAACTAAAAAAAGAAAAGGGGAGAGTGACAAATTAAAAGCCAGGACGAGGATGAACATTGGATTAACAGTGCTGCGGAGCTTGTGGCCTCTAGGGACGCTAGACGTGAAAGCTACAGGTCGAGTTACAAGCACTGCTCTGGGTGTGGGGGTGTGTGTGTGCTACTCTCTTCATGTCACTTTCAGTTTAATTTACATGTGAAATGAGATATTTGTCTTACCTTATATGATGAAACCACTTCACTGCTGGGTTTGACTTTATGATTGTCGTGTTGTGAATCTCTACACACTAAACACACAGCCTGTTCGTCCTCCAGACAGAAGAGTTCGAGTTTCTCGCTGTGTAAACTGCAGATCTCCTCAGATCCTGATGAACGAGGCTCATTTCTCTCCTTCTGGATTGACTCGCACAAGTTTTTTAATGCCAGATTATATGGAGGTTCTTCTTTTGAGGATCTTCTCCTGCAGACAGGACACTCCTGAGTTTTCGTGGTTCTCCAGAACTGTTGAAGACACTCTTTACAGACACTGTGACTACAGGATAACAGAACAGGAGTCTTGAAGATGTCACAGCACACGGGACAAGAAAGCTCTTCTGCAGACACATTTAGTGAAGCCATTTCCACAGTTTGAGCTCCAGCAACACAAACTTTACTTTCACTTTCTGAACGACGGGTTTAAGAGTGAATCGCCTTGAGAATGACAACGATCTGCTCTCTGTTCAGAAACAAATGTCTCAAATCCTTCTTGAAAGTAGGGGTGGCTGACTTGAAACAGTTGTCCGAAGCTTTGCGAGATCCCGAAGCACAGATGACTCGAAACACTGATCCGAAGCTTGATTCAAAACACCCACGTCACGTGACTACGGCTAAATTAAGCTTCTGAGTGTTTGGTTTCAACAGGTGGCATGGTCCACCGAGTCAGGGTTTGACTGATGGGTCGGTCGGGAACAAATCACACAGTGAAGTCAATGCAGTTTCACATCGAGTTTTTGAGATAGCAGATTTTAGGTGATATAATGACATTTATTGTGGGATTTGTTTAGTTATATTTAGGCTTCCATTTAAATTTACACATTGACTGAGAGACAGAGTACAGTGACACATTAATAGATGCATAGATAGAAAGATAGATAGATAGATAGATAGATAGATAGATAGATAGATAGATAGATAGATAGATAGATAGATAGATAGATAGATAGATAGATAGATAGATAGATAGATAGATAGATAGATAGATAGATAGATAGATAGATAGATTCAGCTTCAACATTCTAACTGCATCAGTTCAGTATTTATATAATTCCAGATCACTTTTCCCATAGGTAACCAAAAGACATTAGCTGTGTCTGACACTGATTTGGTCCAGATCTGCAATATGACTCTGAGCCGATACTGTTTACACATAGGCTACAGTGTGGCTAAAAACTGCTCTGGCCCATATCTGCAAAACGGATTTGAGCCAACACTGTTTGACAGATTACCTCTGAAATGCTCTGTAGGTTTGCTCTCCACGGCCCGAGACTGGGTGATGACAGTAGACCTGGAAAGGCAGCTGAATATTCCATCACACATCACCCAGTCCAAATTGAGAACTGACATCCTCTTGGTCTCTGAGGTCACCAAACAGCTGATATTCTTAGAGCTGGCCGTGCCCTGGGAGGAGAGGATGGAGGACGCTCAAGAGAGAAAAAGGGAGAAATGCCAAGAACTGATACTTACAAAGTATGTGCACAAATCACACCTCATAGTTAACACACTAATAAAACAAACCCTTGTTAAACTGCACTCATAAGGGAAGGAGGAAAACTATAGAAATAAATTATAAACATGAAAAGAGCCTTAAAATAAATAAGGTTTTGAGCTGCAGATTATCTTCACATCGTTTAAATTGCCCTGTGACATCCATCCTGTGACGAGATTGAACAAGAGAAAAAGCTAATATGACTTTTAATACAGAAAATTCATTTCCACAATGAAATACATGTACATATTTCATGTATATTAAATTATATTACATTAGGGACGTCTCTACAATTATTAACCCAGAAACACAAACAGAATCTTTGCTTGACATGCTTGAGTTTTCTCAATTCCTCATTAATAATTAACCATTAAAAAATGTCAAGCTCTAAACCAGCGAGAGTCTTAATAATTTCAGACTGAACCTTTTTCATAATCCACATAAATCATAAACCGCTGAAATCGGTTGAGAAATATAAACGTCGTCTTCCTATAATGTTTATCATTTATTTTACATCCATGTACTTAATTGAGAAAATAATAATTAAAACTGAATTTAACTATTATTTATTTACAAATTCATTGAGTAGAATTAGGCTCAGTTTATAGACAAAACTATTATATAATAATGTGAAAATTAGTGAGAAACTTCACAGTTGTTTATTGATCTGTTAAAGCATGAGAGTGTGTGTGTTGCTGTAGTGCTGGGTATCAGTCATGTGATCATCATGGCCCAATCACAGCAGCCGTACTGATACTCAGATCTACAGCACTCTTACTCATGAGATATGGAGTAAATATTGGAAACATGATGAAAGCAGGAAGATCCAGATCTACAGGAGTCACTTTACTGAGTGTTGACTGGTAAGATCCTCAGAGAGCCAGAAGAACCATAATAGAAGAATGGAAAGAGTGTGTGAGTGAAGGTGGTTGTGAATGTGTGTAGATGTGAGTTAGTTACAGGATCAGAGAACGACACCGTTCCTCCATCATAGTCCAGATTCACTCTCACACGATCAAGCTTCTGTTCAACATGAAAACCAGAATGTACAGTAGCTCCGTACCACACACTCCAGATATCAGCGTTAAAGAAAACACATCCCTTCCTCTGGTTTGATGATGTAGTTACTCCAAGAGTCCAGCCTGAACTCTCTTTAACCTCCACATCCCAGCAGTGTGTTCCTGAGTTAAAACCCTCTGAACCCAGAACACAGTAAAAATAGTCAATTCTCTCTGGATTATCAGGAAGGGTTTGTCTGCTCCCACTGTCTCTCACACTGGTCAGATCATCAGACAGGACGAGACGTGGATTCACAGTGTTTGGATCCAAAATCACAGGAGCTGATGAGACACAATCAACACATGCTTTTATTCTGATCTTCATCTAATGATCAACAGTGAACCCAACACAGATTATTATGAATTATGACACTCGTCCTGTTGATCAAACTCATTTTCCTCTGATCACTGTCAGTGCTGTCATTAGTTTCACACTCGTTTTTATCATCAGCGTTTAACGGCATCAACTACAAACATTAAATATGGGATTCAGACATTTGTGTCCATCAAGAGAAACTGATACTTTGGGAAATTCCTGCATGTTTTATTTCCCAAACTCTCTAAAAAGAGGATTAGCGCACCACTAGCATAGAGTGTTTATGACCGTTACCATGGAAACATCCGGTTCCGGTGTGGTGAAGCGCCGAGTCCCAGCTTAAGACCCCAGTAATATGCCTGATCTAAAACTGTTTTTGAGATTCTTGATGTAATCAATCAAACTTCAATTTATGTAATAATGTTTTATTTCTTATCCTGATAAAAACTAGAGTAAAAGAAATTGCATTTTTAGGTATGTTTTGCGACATTGTTAATAAGCAATAAGGTATAATATATATAAATATTTTTTTAATTACAAGCATGTCATAATTAACATGCTTAATTGTAAACAGAATTATACTTGTATCATATTTTGTTATCAAAGTTTTTTATCGAAATAATTGCATATGGTGAAAAAACATTATCTCTAATCATTTAGGTTAGATGCATGCTACGCTACTATCTAAGCTGACAAAAAAATACTTAGAACAAGAAATGTTTAATTTAACAATCTACATGTATTATAGCTTCGGTAATATACTAGTATATGAAACATACGTTCATGGTCGTTAAAACGTAGTTCAAACGTATAATAAAGATATATCTGATTTGTAAGCAGGCACTAAAGCGATTACCTATAAACATAATTCACACGAGAAAATGGAATCATGGGAGCTGGAAATAAGGTGGACAGTCTGTGTGTCGGTTAAAAAACTTTATTCTTACGGCCTGTTGTGTTTAACTAATTATTTCGGATTGAGAAATAAATTACTATTATTCACAGACTAAATTTTCTAATTTTCTAAAACTCCTCCTAACAGCCTCCAAACTCGGCTCAGACCTTCAGACTGTTCTGACTACAGCTTTATCTTTTATAACTTATCAGACTTACTTTCTGTTATAATGGATCTTATTTACTTTATTCTCATCGACTGTCTTTGACAGACGCTGAACAGTTTGCCAGAATCTCTTCCAGGCCAGCCGATAGTCCTTCTCCATGATCTCACCGACCTCCTCCCTGGCCCGAGTTTTTGCCTCCACAACCACACGGGCTGCAGTCTGCCTTGGCCTGCCAGTACCAGTCAGCTGCCTTTAGAAGCCAACCAGGCCTGATAGGACTTCTTCCACAGCTTCCGGCATCCTTTATTTCCGGTGTCCACCAACGGGTTCAGGGATTGCCCCCTCGACAGGCACAGGAGACCTTAGGTCCACAGCTCAGAGCAGCCGCTTCGACAATGGAGGTGGAGAACATGGTCCACTCGGACTCAATATCTCCAGCCTCCCTCGGGATCTGGTCGAGTCTCTTCCGGAGGTGTGAGTTGAAGCTCTCTCTGATAGGAGACTCTGCCATCCTCACCCTAACAGTATGCTTGGGTCTGCCAAGTCTGTCCAGCTTCCTCCCCAGCCATCGGATCCAACTCACCACCAGGTGGTGATCAGTTGACAGCTCTGCCTCTCTCTTCACCCGAGTGTCCAAGACATATGGCCGAAGGTCAGATGAAATAACCACGAAGTCGATCATCGACCTATGGCCTAGGGTGTCCTGGTGCCACATGCACTGATGGACACCCTTATGCTTGAACATGGTGTTCGTTATGTACAAACTGTGACTAGCACAGAAGTCCAATAACTGAACACCACTCAGGTTCAGGTCAGGGAGGCTGTTCCTCCCAATCATGCCCCTCCAGGTGTCACTGTCGCTGCCCACGTGAGCGCAGAAGTCCCCCAGTAGAACGATGGAGTCCCCAGTCGGAGCACTTTCCAGCACCCCTCCCAGAGACCCCAAGAAGGCTGAGTAATCTGCACTGCCGTTTAGCCCGTAGGCACACACGACAGTAAGAGACCTGTCCCTGACCCGTAGGCGCAGGGAAACGACCCTCTTGTTCACTGGGGTAAACTGCAACACATTGTGGCTGAGATGGGGACTATAAGCAAACCCACACCTGCCCGTTGCCTCTCACCATGGGCAACTCCAGAGTGGTGAAGAGTCCATCCTCTCTCAAGGAGTGTGGTTCCAGAGCCCAAGCCATGCGTAGACGTGACTATCTCTAGGTGGAACCTCTCAATCTCACACACAATCTCAGGCTCCTTACCCGCCAGCGAGGTGACGTTCCAAGTCCCTAGAGCTAGTTTCCCGTGTCCAGGGATCGGGTTGTCGAGGCCCCCGCCTTCGACTGTCGCCAGATCCTCTCAGCACTGGCCCATTACGGTTCCTCCTGCAGGTGGTGAGCCCACAGGAAGGCAGCCTCCATGTCGCTCCTTTGGGCTGAGCCCAGCCGGACCCCGTGGGGGGAGGCTCAGCCACCAGGCGCTCGCACACAAGCCCTAACCCCGGGCCTAGCTCCAGGGTGGGGTCCGGCTGCGCCCTTGTTTTTTCTTCACTCATAAGGTTTTTTGAACCGCTCTTAGTATGACCCGTCACCTAGGACCTGTTTGCCTTGGGAGACCCTACCAGGGGCATATAACCCCGGACAACATAGCTCCTAGGGTCGTTCGGTTACTCAAACCCCTCCACCAAGTTTTTTATTCCGAAAGAAATTCCCTTCATAAATCTTAATTCCCTTCTTAAATCATTCTCCAGTACATATATCTCAGCCTATGTAGCACCTATGTACACCAAACTTTCCAGTTATACACTTATTTATTCTGAAGATATTTTCAGAGGGATTTGTTAATAGATCATTACTGGCCTGATTTATGTGACATTTTAATAAATAAAAAAATATATATATGGCGAAAATCGTTTTTTTTTTAAGTGTATGGACAGTCTATTTTGATTTCCTAGGTAATTAAACTTTTTTCAGCTTGTGCGTAAAAATGAAAAAAAAAAATATTTTGCACCTTGCTTTATCATATGTTCAGATCTATCTACCAAAAATATATGCAAAATTGCACATATTTAATGAGCTAAAGCCTAATTTGCATAATTAAATATACAAATTTCAAAAACTTATAATACAATTTTTTTATACTTGTTGTAAGTAATCAACTGAGGAAGTTTCATGGTGATATCTATTATTTAAAAATTTTACCCTATTAACCTAGTGTCTCACCTTAAAAGTTGGTATCTATCTATCTATCTATCTATCTATCTATCTATCTATCTATCTATCTATCTATCTATCTATCTATCTATCTATCTATCTATCTATCTATCTATCTATAGCTCAGATCTCCGCCGTCAGACTCACTGTTTTGGACGATGTCCTCCATCTTCTTCCAGACTCTGAACGGCAGGTTGCCCAAGTATCGTGGCACATTAATCAAAGCTCCAGACGCCATCTGTGGATCCGGCCGTAAGCTCTGGACTCTGGAAGAACATTCAGGAGTCAGAACTGCAGTGGCTTTGGATCAGAACCAGAGAGACCAGAGACAGGACCAGATCACTCACCTTTCCATTGAGACTGGAAACTCCTGCAGAACAAACACACCATTATAATCAAGAACTCAATCAATCAACCAATGATCAACCAATGATCTGAAATCTGACCTTCAGAAAGCAGACGTCACTGGCTTGCATCATCTCCTCCATGTCTTTGATTTTGTGTGAAAGAGCTAAGATGTGTCTGTTCATCTCCTCCACCTTCTCCTTCATCCTCTGCTGCTTCTGCTTCTCTTCCTCCCTCAGTGCAGTGACTGTAACTCGTTCTTCTTTCCTGAGAAACCGATGAAGCTTCTCAAACTGCAGTTTAATCTGACGCTCTGTGTGGTCAGCTTGAGCCTGAAATCACATCACATTCACTTCAATCATCTCAATCCACACACATCAACACTCGATCCCGACATATAACGGATCCAGAAGCAGACTGATGCTCGTCATTTACAGAAATAATCAACTGGAATCCATTATATAAAATCATAACTGTATACAGTGATACTATACATTACTCTTGATTCTGTTTCCTCACCTTGATGTGTTGGACTGTTTTCTCAAACTCTACTTTCATTTTTTCATTGTGTTTAAGTTTCTCTTGTAAGGACTTCAGTGCTGTATTGAACTCCTCCTAGAATTGGACAAAAAACATAAAACACTAGATTACAGTGAAGAGAAGAAGAGAAGACAATACAGTGGTATGATCATATAATACAGTGAAAAAGTATGAGCCCTGATCCTGATTTCTTACATTTTTGTGCACAACTCATACTAAATTCTTTGGTTCAAACAAAGTGGGCCAACTCAGGATAGAGACTGATAGAACACATGGATATCAGTCCGCCTCAGCTCGAGCCAGTCTGAGCTCCTCGACCGAAAAACACATGGACATCAGTCCGCCTCAGCTCGAGTCAGTCCGGGCTCCTCGACCGAGAACACATGGACATCAGTCCGCCTCAGCTCGAGCCAGTCTGGGCTCCTCGACCGAGAGCACATGGACATCAGTCTGCCTCAGCTCGAGCCAGTCTGAGCTCCTCGACCGAGAACACATGGACATCAGTCCGCCTCAGCTCGAGCCAGTCTGGGCTCCTCGACTGAGAACACATGGACATCAGTCCGCCTCAGCTCGAGTCAGTCCGGGCTCCTCGACCGAGAACACATGGACATCAGTCCGCCTCAGCTCGAGTCAGTCCGGGCTCCTCGACCGAGAACACATGGACATCAGTCTGCCTCAGCTCGAGCCAGTCTGGGGTCCTCGACCGAGAACACATGGACATCAGTCCGCCTCAGCTCGAGTCAGTCCGGGCTCCTCGACCGAGAACACATGGACATCAGTCCGCCTCAGCTCGAGTCAGTCTGAGCTCCTCGACCGAAAAACACATGGACATCAGTCCGCCTCAGCTCGAGTCAGTCCGGGCTCCTCGACCTAGAACACATGGACATCAATCCGCCTCAGCTCGAGTCAGTCCGGGCTCCTCGACCTAGAACACATGGACATCAATCCGCCTCAGCTCGAGTCAGTCCGGGCTCCTCGACCGAAAAACACATGGACATCAGTCCGCCTCAGCTCGAGTCAGTCCGGGCTCCTCGACCTAGAACACATGGACATCAGTCCGCCTCAGCTCGAGTCAGTCTGAGCTCCTCGACCGAGAACACATGGACATCAGTCCGCCTCAGCTCGAGCCAGTCTGGGCTCCTCGACCGAGAACACATGGACATCAGTCCGCCTCAGCTCGAGTCAGTCCGGGCTCCTCGACCGAGAACACATGGACATCAGTCCGCCTCAGCTCGAGTCAGTCTGAGCTCCTCGACCGAAAAACACATGGACATCAGTCCGCCTCAGCTCGAGTCAGTCCGGGCTCCTCGACCGAGAACACATGGACATCAGTCCGCCTCAGCTCGAGTCAGTCCGGGCTCCTTGACCGAGAACACATGGACATCAGTCCGCCTCAGCTCGAGCCAGTCTGAGCTCATCGACCGAGAACACATGGACATCAGTCCGCCTCAGCTCGAGTCAGTCCGGGCTCCTCGACCTAGAACACATGGACATCAATCCGCCTCAGCTCGAGTCAGTCCGGGCTCCTCGACCGAAAAACACATGGACATCAGTCCGCCTCAGCTCGAGTCAGTCCGGGCTCCTCGACCTAGAACACATGGACATCAGTCCGCCTCAGCTCGAGTCAGTCTGAGCTCCTCGACCGAAAAACACATGGACATCAGTCCGCCTCAGCTCGAGTCAGTCTGGGCTCCTCGACCGAGAACACATGGACATCAGTCCGCCTCAGCTCGAGTCAGTCCGGGCTCCTCGACCGAGAACACATGGACATCAGTCCGCCTCAGCTCGAGTCAGTCCGGGCTCCTTGACCGAGAACACATGGACATCAGTCCGCCTCAGCTCGAGTCAGTCTGGGGTCCTCGACCGAGAACACATGGACATCAGTCCGCCTCAGCTCGAGTCAGTCTGGGCTCCTCGACCGAGAACACATGGACATCAGTCCGCCTCAGCTCGAGTCAGTCCGGGCTCCTTGACCGAGAACACATGGACATCAGTCCGCCTCAGCTCGAGTCAGTCTGAGCTCCTCGACCGAAAAACACATGGACATCAGTCCGCCTCAGCTCGAGTCAGTCTGGGCTCCTCGACCGAGAACACATGGACATCAGTCCGCCTCAGCTCGAGTCAGTCCGGGCTCCTCGACCGAGAACACATGGACATCAGTCTGCCTCAGCTCGAGCCAGTCTGAGCTCCTCGACCGAGAACACATGGACATCAGTCCGCCTCAGCTCGAGTCAGTCTGAGCTCCTCGACCGAAAAACACATGGACATCAGTCCGCCTCAGCTCGAGTCAGTCCGGGCTCCTCGACCGAGAACACATGGACATCAGTCCGCCTCAGCTCGAGTCAGTCTGAGCTCCTCGACCGAAAAACACATGGACATCAGTCCGCCTCAGCTCGAGTCAGTCCGGGCTCCTCGACCTAGAACACATGGACATCAATCCGCCTCAGCTCGAGTCAGTCCGGGCTCCTCGACCGAAAAACACATGGACATCAGTCCGCCTCAGCTCGAGTCAGTCTGAGCTCCTCGACCGAAAAACACATGGACATCAGTCCGCCTCAGCTCGAGTCAGTCCGGGCTCCTCGACCGAGAACACATGGACATCAGTCCGCCTCAGCTCGAGTCAGTCCGGGCTCCTTGACCGAGAACACATGGACATCAGTCCGCCTCAGCTCGAGCCAGTCCGGGCTCCTCGACCTAGAACACATGGACATCAGTCCGCCTCAGCTCGAGTCAGTCTGGGGTCCTCGACCGAGAACACATGGACATCAGTCCGCCTCAGCTCGAGTCAGTCTGGGGTCCTCGACCGAGAACACATGGACATCAGTCCGCCTCAGCTCGAGTCAGTCTGGGGTCCTCGACCGAGAACACATGGACATCAGTCCGCCTCAGCTCGAGCCAGTCTGGGCTCATCGACCGAGAACACATGGACATCAGTCCGCCTCAGCTCGAGTCAGTCTGGGCTCCTCGACCGAGAACACATGGACATCAGTCCGCCTCAGCTCGAGCCAGTCTGGGCTCATCGACCGAGAACACATGGACATCAGTCCGCCTCAGCTCGAGTCAGTCTGGGCTCCTCGACCGAGAACACATGGACATCAGTCCGCCTCAGCTCGGGCCAGACCGGGCTCCTCAACCGACAGCCAGCTGCCTCCTGTTCCTCCATCAGCCTCAGCTATTCTGCAGCTCGTAAAGATAGCCACGAACATCGGATTTGAGCAGCAGAACTTCAAAATCCTCTTCTTCCATATTATGTTTAGTTTCCTCCGTCATTGTCATAACTTACTCTCCACATCTCCACAGCCCTTGTTAGCTTAGCTTCCAAACAAGATGGCGGATATTTGTGTTACTGTGTGCGTTACTCTATTCATGTCACTTTCACTTACATGTAAAACAAGAGATATTTGTCTTACCTTATATGGAGAAACCTCTTCACTGATGGGTCTGAATTTATGATTGTCGTGTTGTTGTGAAGTAATACACACTAAACACACAGGCCGTTTGTCCTCCAGACAGAAGAGTTTGAGTTTCTTATTGTGTAAACTGCAGATCTCCTCAGATCCTGATGAACGAGGCTCATTTCTCTCCTTCTGGATTGACTCGCACAAGTTTTTTAATACCAGATTAATAGGAGGATTGCTTTTTGAGGATCTTCTCCTGCAGACAGGACACTCCTGAGTTGTCGTGGTTCTCCAGAACTGTTGAAGACACTCTTTACAGACACTGTGACTACAGGATAAAACAACAGGAGCCTTGAAGATGTCACAGCACACGGGACAAGAAAGCTCTTCTGCAGACACATTTAGTGAAGCCATTTCCACAGTTTGAGCTCCAGCAACACAAACTTTACTGTCACTTTCTGAACGACGGGTTTAAGAGTGAATCGCCTTGAGAATGACAACGATCTGCTCTCTGTTCAGAAACAAATGTCTCAAATCCTTCTTGAAAGTGTTTGTCTTCATTCTCCACTGATCGCTGCTTCTTTAATGCTTTTGTCGAGAGAGAAGAGAGTCATCATGACAGAAAAGAGAAATAACTCAGTCTCTTCCTGGTGAGAGTTGTAAGAGCAAGGAGTTCATGAGTTTATGATCACATTTGGTTCAAAGAACAACATCAGGATTTCTTCAGGTTAAAGTTTAACTTCCCTTTTCTAAAACTTCCATTAAAAACTTTCTCAGGTAGTGCTATAAATTAAAACCTTGAATCAAACATTAAAGAACAATGAAAACAAATATTGACAAAAAGACACTTCACTTTGTTTTGTTTTTATTGCTCTTTATTTTTTACATAAATTATTTGTTCAAGTATCCAATGACTTATCTGAGTTTTGTTCATCCTTTTGTTATTTAAACCATTTTGTAACTCTTCCTCATCATCATTTGACTGTTACATGTCAATTCACAGCTCTTTTTGAAAAAATATTTTGAATGTTTTTTGAATGCATTCAAGAAATTGAAAGTTTTTTTTGTTTTTTTTTTACAATGTGGATACAATAAATATAAAGTTTGTGGTGGTCAACAATAAAGTGTTTCAATAAAAAAGTAAAAACTTGAAAGGAATAGTTCACTTTTAAAAAAATGTTTGCTGATAATTTACTCACCCCCAGGTCATCCAAGATGTCCACGTCTTTCTTTCTTCAGTCGAAAAGAAATTAAGGTTTTTGATGAAAACATTCCAGGATTTTTCTCCATATAATGGACTTCAATGGGAACCAAACGGTTCAAGGTCCAAAAGACAGTTTCAGTGCAAACTGTTCAAAGGGCTTTAAACGATTCCAGACGATAAATAAGGGTCTTATCAAGTGAAACGATCGCTCATTTAATAAATAAATAACAAAGTTCAAGTTTTATAAGTTGCTCTGTTCTGTGATGCGTGTTCGTGACTCTCCTGTTCGAACTCGTTCATCAAAATGAACAAATCTTTTTTTGTGTCATTTGGTTCATTCAGCGAAAGAAATGAACGAGTTGACTCAGAAAAAGATTCGTTCATTTTGGAAAAAAAAATGCTGTTTTACAAACCCTGCGAATAATGTGTGCTCTCTGTGAACTCCAGAAGATTTCTGGGAATCTGGTGGATGTCATCTGCATAATTAATAAACCAAATGCGTCAGTATTTAAACTAAAAGCAAAAACAACATCAGCACTTGCAGTTATTTATTTACGTCTGATCAAAATAGAAATTCAAAACCAAAACAAAAGAAATACAAAAAGTGTCTCATAAATGCAAGTGCATTTTGATTTCAACTACTGGAACGGTAAACGGTGCATCATCAAATGCCATGCTGGAGAATATTCACACGTTCTGTTACGGAATAGAAAACTAAATATTCATCTGACCAAAGATGTATTTTTGCCATTTACAATCCAATTAGAGCGATAAAGACAAACAGTCCTTACACTCGATGACTGTCAGAGCCGGAGCTTGACCAGCAGACTGAGGTGATCGGAGGGGAAGGTGTGGTTGGGAAGACCCTTCAGAGACCAGAGATCAGCCTCCGACAGCAGAGACAGACGACCCAACATCTGCAAACCGCCCGCGCTCTCTGTGCGACAACACACACACACACGCTGACATCATCAGTCATGTGTGTGAAGTCATCAGTCAAGTGTGTGATGTCATCAGGTGTGTGAAGTCATCAGTCATGTGATGTCAACAAACAATAATCCCATCAAATGATAGAAAGAAAAAAAGAAAAAATATAGTAGCCAACATTTGAAGTGGATCAAAAAAGACCAGAACGGGTTTTGTTCGAAACTCATGTATAACTTTGATGAAAGGTTTTGATCCACTTCAAATGTTGACTACTGTATATTGACAGTTTATAGAACCTTTAACCAAAACATTAAAAAATAAGTTTGCATATGTTTTTCTTGAGTATCATATTTGATAGGCCCAAACTGAGCAAAAATATGCAGTTGGCTGCAGATGCTCATATTATTATGAACAAAAGATGAACTTCTGATGCTTGTGATCAATAAGATCTTTATAACAGATAGTTACAGAAAATAATTAAAAATACCAATATGTGCCAATAATGTCTTAGTAAGCTGATATTAAACATGCTTAGTTTTATGATCAAATTTATGTAGTTTTAAATCATATAATGCAATGCAATGATGATCGAGAGATGAACTAATAAACCTGATGATCATATTTGATACGCATGATTTTTCTATAAATGACGTATGATAATCAAGTAGAGCGATATAATACTAACAATATCAAAGTTCTTCCTGCGTTTCCTTGATAAATCAGGGCAGATTTGACACAGAAAGACTCGAGCTGAAGGAGGACGTTTGTACAATTACACTTTAAGACTTTTACAAGATAAAAGAGTGTAAACTCTCAGGACTGAGGAGATCGAGAGCGACAGGTTTATCAGATCATGTTCAGCATTAAATGCTAATTTAAATGACAATGTTTGATTTGG
The DNA here is from genome assembly GCA_038021265.1 of Cyprinella venusta. Lineage (NCBI taxonomy): Eukaryota > Metazoa > Chordata > Actinopteri > Cypriniformes > Leuciscidae > Cyprinella > Cyprinella venusta. The sequence goes on along the minus strand of CM075875.1, from coordinate 33,862,449 downwards.
GGCAGATCTAAATCAGTGTGTTTACAGACATTTAATGGCTTTAGGCCTTGTCCATATGAAAACACATCATCTTCTACTCTCAGTTTTGGTCTTCCGTCCACACACAGACTGCATTTTTATTAATGAAAATGAAGCTTTTTGAAAACGCTCTCCAGAGTCGACACATTTGAAAACACGGCAAAACTGAGGTATTGGGGTTTAGTTTAGTCATGTGACTGTACCCACAGATATTAATGTTTATAGCGGTATTGTCCCTGTTATGTGCGGTTCACTTTCACACAGTTGCTAAAATATGTTCCTTCACACACTCTTCATATCACAGTCCTGCAAAGATGACAGAATACACCCGCGTTTGCAGTTTTAGTGTTTTAGACACACACATATAACGGTGAGTGAGAGTGACCTGACCCGTCAGTGAACGCTGAGATATTCGGATAAATAAAATTATCCTGCCAGAAGAATTACGCGATACGTTTATTATTCATTTCCCTGTCTGTATCATCTCAGAGAGCTTCTGTGAGGGTTTACCCACGCGCAGTAAAGGGGAATTTAGCGGTTTTTCGACTTTTCAGTGTGGATGAGAAACATTTGGGAAACGCCAGAAAACGCCAGTGTGGACGGAGAGTGTTTTGAAACGAAAATGTCAAAATGTAACGGGATTAACGTGTTAAACGGAGCTCATCTTCATGCTGGGATGATGTTCATTACCTTCCTCTCCAGCAGACCCGCTCCTCCAGGTGGAGTAGAAGATGTAGTCGACCATGGCCGCCCCGTCTGAGTTCAGTGTGGAGACCGCAGGCGTGTGTGTGTCAGGACGCACCTCACTGTAAGCCGACGCCAGGCTCAGTGAGTGATGTAACGTGTGCCCGAACCTGCAAACACACAATCAGACTAACGTGAGAATCGGCAGATGAAGATCTGGGCACCTATTATGCAAAATTCACTTTTACATGGTGTTTGAACATAAATGTGTGTTGGCCGTGTGTGAGCAAAACCACCCTAGAATGATAAAAATCCACCCAGTGTTTTTTTTACAATCTCAATAAATCATCTGCACTGTCGAACGAGCCGTTCGAAGATTCAGCGCTTTGTGACGTAGGATTGAGAGAGGGGTTTGATTGATTGACAGTGTAATTGAGGCATAGACCCCGCCCTCGGTGACGCGATTACAACTTTATAAACATAAACGCATCAAGTAACCATACCGAGACGTCCTGGTCCATTCTCGTTTGTGTTTATTCTGCCGGAGTCTCTTCGTCATCTGGGTCTGATCAGAGACTATTTAAATATTCAGATTTAAACACGTACGGCTGAATGACGTTCAATACAGCGGGTCTCTCACTCATCCATTCTGCTTACCGACCGCAGTTACGCCCTCATCCAAAGGCAGGGCGGGAATATGCAGCTCATTTACATTTAAGGTGGTATACACCAAAACAGCTCATTTTTAAACAAGCCCCAAAAATGACATTTTCAAACGGTTGTAATCAATGAACTGTGGGGTATTTGGAGCTGAAACTTCACAAATACATTCTAGGGATAAATGAGACCAATATTACATCTTGTTAAAAGGGGCATATTAGGTGCCCTTTAAGACGTGGAATAACTGTAAGAACTGCTTTTACATGAGCTGAATTAAAATCTATGCTTAAAACTCATCTTTTTATTGTGCTTTCAATTATTTGTAATTCTACTGCGTTTCTTGTCTTCATTATTATTTTTATTTTTCTATCCATTTTTGCCTGTTTAATGTACAGAACTTTGGCCAACTAAGCTTGATTTTAAATGTGCTCTATAAATAAAATTTGATTTGATGACTTGTCGAGGCATCTGTGCCTGTGTTCATATGGACATCCGAGTGCTAAGTAGGTTTGTGCTAACCCTTACTTTACAGAAGGGCAGGGAAGAATCTGTAAATGGAGAATCTCCATAAGTGTCTTTAGTGCATGATGCTCGATGATCACTGAAATACGCGATTGGAAAAAAAAGGCAATTTAAAGAGTCGATTCTCAAATTAATGCTGTTATTTTCAGGATCATGACTTGTTAAACCTGAACACCAGCTGACTCACCTTCTACTGAACACGTCCATGTCTTCTGGGTCTGGAAATAAACACAAGAAATACCGTCATTGCACACACTTCACACACACCCAGAACCCATCCACAGTTACGCTTTAACCCTTATGTGCTGTTGTGGCTTTTTTCAGCCACTATGGGGTATTTTTTAGTCTTAATTTGGCCATAACTTTTTCCTTGTTTCAGTAAATGGAATGATTTTTGGTGACAAATCTTATTTTGACACATATTTTGGGAAAATGCTTTGAAATTTTTCAAAAACTCAACAGTACACTCTAGGCAAATTCACTACCCTTTCTTACACACACACATATACATATACACACTGTAATATGCTATTATACTCCATATAACTCCATGTAAAAGCCAGAAACTAAGTTTTTTTTTCTTGCACAGGCTTGTCTAAAGGGTTAATGGTTCCACCCGGTTATCAACAGTAAAAATGACCTCTTCCCAAGAGGAAAAAACCATCAACAATCAAAAATACATGATTTTATGGTGTCATGGCTTTGCAATCAAAAAATGTGGTTATAATGAAAGTCAATGGGGCAAAAACAGCCACGGACAGTAAATGAGGGAGAAAAAAATCAAATCTGATGCTGCACAAAAACTAACAATGCATCAAAACCAATGTTGTTTCTAATCTTTGACAAGTCCAAGACTGTGATAAAAGGTGTAAAAAAATCCAGTCCACAATCATATTTTATATTGAAAATAAGTCATTTTGTCTGTATTTTTCCCCAAATCAGTGACATCATCTATGAATTTGGCAATTAAAGAGTTAAAATCCTGATTTTTTTTTTAAATATTTAGTAGTTTTGATCATGAATGAGGGTAATTAATAGACTTATGCAAAAAAAATTTGAAAAAATATTTATCCGATACATTTTTACAGCAGTTTAAAGTAGTGGCTTTTTTCAGCCACGAACATAACGAAAGGCTAGTGAATTTGATCAAAGCACAAGGGTAAAGTTCATAAACTGGAATGTAAAATCCACTCTAGAGACTAAGTAACTACTAGTTAATTCGTTTTTAACCAACTCTGTGCATTTGATGCACCATTTCCTCTTAAATCAACTCGTAATTCAAACAATCTGCTGTTTTATTTCAGCATCCTGTAAATATTTGGTTAAAATGAAGAATTGAGTTTCTTTAAGAATTACGCAACGCTCAAATACTGAATAGTGCATAAACTGTATGTTAATGCTAAGCCTCGGTCTGACATGGATCATCACTAACTGGAGCGCCGCCGGTGTGGATGGATCACCTGGTGTTTTGTCGGTGACCCCTGGGATGAGCTCCAGGTCCGCGGGCCGCACACACGCCGCCGGACAGTAACGTAGCTTTAGCATAGACTCATGGCTGTACTGCCGATTATCCACTGGGAAAATACCTGTACGCACACAATTAAACACATGCATGATGGGAATCAAAACCAACTGATGATTTGGTACATTATACACTGAACAAAAACAATGCTATGTTTGATCACATATCTTAAAGGAGTAGTTCACTTCAGAATTAAAATTTCCTGATAATTTACTTTTCCCACGTTATACAAGATGACTTTCTTTGGCCTTTCTTGTGACCTTTCAACCTGGCATCACAGCGAGAGCAAGATCATTAGTGGTTAAAGTATATAAATGTGTGTTTTGTTGTAAATGTCGGCTGGTTTGTCTAGATCAGACTCTTATTCCTCGTCTGGAACGTGTCGAGACTCTGAAGCTGATTTCGCCCTTATGGACACTTGGTCTTCCCAGTATTGTTTGTTTGATAATTTTGATTGTGTTAATGCCAAATGCACACAATTTGGTACAGATGTGAATTTTCATTGGAATTTTACTATTTCACCCCTATTTCCTTTAATAAATCTATTTTGCACTAGAAACACAAAATAGTTCCACCCAGGACTTTAAGGACAAAAGCGTCCACCATTGAAACCCATTAAAACCCCCACAGGAGTATTTAACTACAGAAATATGCAATCTTTAATAATAGTAGAAATTCAAAATGTTAAGCCTTGCCAACAGATTGAAAGCCTATTTTTTTACAAGATGGTGCCATTTCCTTGGGTTTTGCCAACAAAGCAAACACTCGCTTTATTCCCGTTTTCTGCTTCTGCACATTATAGAGCCAATTGGATAAATTACGCAGCGATGATTATGTGAGTGTGTGAAAATGAGGGCAAACTTAAGTCTTTCCTCCCAAGCTTCACTTTTTCAGGGTTTTTTGTCCACTATGTGGCCTATGTGTAACTTTTGTGGCCTATGTGTAACTTTCTATGGTTTAAAGGTAATAAAAATAGACAGTATTTTGAATTTCAAGTAACGGCAGAAAGACGTGATCTGGCACGGACCTGAAGCTGCGGTCTGCGATTCAGACTTGTACTGACAGCGGTCAGTGACGCCGAGGCTGCTGGGCCACAAGGGGGCGAAAAGCCTCGCGTGATGGACTTTATGTGACAAATCCGTCTGTCCTGAAATCTGCAAAGGCAAACAATACACTCAGTAAACAGTGATCAGAATCACTGTATGCATATCGCAAACAAGAAGTACACAGCAGGAAATGAAGAGTTCAGATGCAGAAGCCTCTAAGTGCCATTTGAAATGATCATTTTTACTAGTAACAATTGAATTGTTGATATCAAGAATAGACATTTCAACTTGTAACACTAAGATCAAATGTCACATAAATAAATGAGGCGGGCTCAATCACCATTTTGCCAGCAATTATATTCCACTGAGGTCAAGTATACATTTTATCACCATACACCAAGCTAAAGCTCATAAATGTGCACCAACTCAACATCCAGAGTTACCCCCAATTGTCCATGGTCCATCACCATTGTAGGTGTTTAAGATATTAGAAGTCAATCCTCCTTCTGTACTCGCCAAGGGTTAATTCCACAGAAAAAGTGTCTCTTGTTCAGAAATCCAGATATACTTCCATGTTGAAGACAACAACCAGAGCTTGAACAAGTTTGAGAACCCTCAATATCAAGCGGTCAAGCAGGTACCAAAACCCTCTGGTCAAAATAAAACAAACAATATACCATGAAGTTCAGCAAGCAAAACACTTTTGCACAGTATACATTTGTTAATAATAAAGGAACAAATACAAGTAACTCACATTGAGAAGTTGAACACAAATATTCCTCAACAGGGTTTTCCAAGCAAGGAAAGAGCATGTGCTCTCAGCTAACAGGTATACCTAATACACATCTCCCTCTTCCTTTTACACTCTTGTATAGAGATAAGGGCTCCCTGGTGCCCTCTAATGGCTTGGAGTAAAATTGCAACTATGAGGAGACACTAGACAGGTGACACTAGAAGTGTTACAAACTAGTGACATTTTAACTATTGATATCAGGAATTCACATTTTTACTAGTAACAATGTATTTATTGATATCAAAAATGATATTTCTACTAATTCTTTATATCAACAATTCACTTTTAATGGCAGCCTATGCTGTTTTAGCTTTTATTCATTTCCAGGATATGAATTCTTGACATTAGCAATGACATTTTTTTATATAAAGAATTGAATTTTTGATATCAAGAACTGAACCCTCGATATCAAAAAATGGCATTGTTGATATCAACAGTTGAATTGCTGATATCTGTAATTGTATTTTCACTAGTGAAATGTCACCATAGGCTGCCATTCAAAATGAATTGTTGATATCAAGAATTGATTTTTTACTAGAAGAAATATCATTTTTGATTTCAATTATTGATATCAAAAATTACATTGTTACTAGTAAAAATGTGAATTCCTGATATCAAGAACAGACATTTCAGCTAGTGACAATTTAATTCTTGATATCAACAATTCAATTGTTACTAGTAAAAATGACCATTTTTGATATCTGAAAATGTATTTCTGATATCAATATTATTTCAGATATCTAAAATGGCTTTCTTACTAGTAACAATCACATTCATGATATCAGAAATTAACATTGTCACTAGTAAAAATTGAATTATTGATATCAAAAATGAACACTGTTACTAGTAGCAATTCAATAGTGGATATCAAGAATCGACATTTCAACTACTAACAATTGAATTCTTGATCTCAAAAATAAAGGTTTTTACTAGTAATAATTGTATTTCTGATATGTGAAATTGGAATTTCAACTAGTAACAAATCAATTCTTGATATCAACAATTGGTTTTGAATGGCAGCCTATGGGGACATTTCACTAGTGAAAATACAATTGTTGATATCAAGAATTACATTCATGATATCAACAATTGAATTCTTGATATCAAAAATGTAAATGTTGATATCAAGAATTCATATCCTGGAGATGAATAAAAGCTAAAACGGCTTGCCATACGGCTGGATGTTCATTCTCCCTTCCTCAAATCCGGGTCCAGATGTGAAACCGCTGCTGTCGCACGAGTAAGTAAGCGTGTCACTCACCATCCAGGCGGGTAACCCGTGGTAGTAGAGCTGTCCGCTGCTGATGAACCTCCACAGAGGGCTGCTGGGTAAAGCGTTCAAGTCTCCACATAAGACCACCTCACAGCGCCCTCCCGCACTCCTGCAGTTCTGGACCATGACGTCGATCTCCGCGAGCACGATGGCCAGCTGCGCCAGCTTCACGTCTCCTCTCCGGGGGTTGAACAGCAGGTGTGTGTTGGCCACACACACGGGGCGGAGCGCGCGGCTCTGCGCTGACCGCGGCTGGAGGAGGAGCACGATGGCCACGTTGTCCCGATCCAGCAGCTCGCAGTCGGGCCGCCGAAACTCCAGCCGCCGCACGGAGAGCTGGGTGAAGCGCTCGCTGCGATAACACACCAAACAGCCGTCCGTCTTGGGTCCGGTGCGTCGTTTGTAGACGCAGGCGTAACCTTGATGAACAAAAATAACTTGAATGAGTGATTAACCCTCTGGGGTTGTTCGTTTCAGAGTCACACTCGGGGTGTTCGGGTCCAAAGGCCGGGATTCATATAAAAAAAAAAAAAAAAAAAAAAAAAAAAAAAAAAAATCATGATTTTTTTTTTTACTCATTTTTTATAATATTTTTCTTTTCGTTTTTGGTGTTTTAAAAAATTTCAATAATAAAAAAAATAAAATGTATATATATATATATATATATATATATATATATATATATATATATATATTTATTATTGATATATATATAATTAGTATTAATGCAATAATTACGACAAAATTTCCCCCCATTGAACATAATAGAAAAAATAAAAATAAAAATAATTAAAAAAAAAAATATATATATATATATATATAAGGGCTGTCAAAACAATTAATCGCGATTAATCACATCCAAAATAAAAGTTTGTGTTTACATAATATATGTGTGTGCACTGTGTATAATTATTTTAGATATATAAATACACACACATGCATGTATATATTTAAGAAATATTTTCATATATATTTTGTATTTAGATTTATATGTAATTTATATTATATATAAATAAAAATATTTTATAAATAAATAATATTTTTTCCTTAAATATACATGCATGTGTGTTTTTTATAAATATACAAAATAATTATACACAGTGCACTCACATATATTATGTAAACAGAAACTTTTATTTTGGATGTGATTAATCGCGATTAATCCTTTTGACAGCCCTAATATATATATATATATATATATATTAAAGCTGTATTTCATTTTAGAGTCAAGCCTAGGCCTCAATTTTTGAAATGAGATGGATGCCATCTCTTGGACAAACTGAGCATTTTAAAAATGCAAAACACATGTATAATCTGATTTTTTTGGGGTGTGTTTGTGTGTGTGTGTGTGGGTGTGTCTGTTTTGCACTCTTGATGTTTTATAGATTCACCCCTTCACTGTGGTGTGCTTTTTTTCAAGATCGTGGCTGATTTGTAGATTGTACGCACAAAAAACTCAGTATTTTCACATTTTTGTCAATTTCCCATTCATTTCCATGCGAGTGGAACTCGAACACCCCAAGTGTGACTATTTTTTTACAACCACTTGGACTATTCACATCCTGTCCCCAATTTTTTTGGGTGTTCAAATACCAAATACAAACAAAGTCACCAAAATTTCGGACCATTTCGAGGAAGCTGTGATTTAAAAAATTTTTTATTTAAATTCTTCGGGTCCGTTTGGGCCGAACAACCCCAGAGGGTTCAGAGAAAACTCTCCGCCTGTCTGACTGAAGATCTCAACACTCAGGTGTGCATGTGGAAAATGGGTAAATCGTTGCAATTGGTTAATTTGCACAAAGGATGGGACGGTATGAAAATTTCATATCACGATTATAGTGACCAAAATGATCATGATTATCAATATTATCCCACTTTTGCTAAAAACAAATGAAAATGTTCAAAAAGACTTGTGCTCACACTGAAAACATTATATTTTTTATATTATGTGATCTTAATATTATTGTTGTGTTTATATTATTGTGATCATCTTGTCTGGACGAGTTTTATACGCCATATAACAGGTACGATTTAAAACATTAATCTCAATTCAATATGTCCCTGTAATTATGTGGTAAAAATTGATGTAATAAGTGGACAATAAATATATACATTATTAAACGTCACTACTAATTAAACCTGTTCATTCGTCTTTGGCTCAATCCACTTGATGATAACTTTTCAGTTATTAAAATCGCGATAATCAAACACAGTTTTAATGATAATTAAATTTTAAACGATAATACAAACCATCAGTGCATTTTATCGTGGTTTACAGTGAAACCGGTAATCGTCCCATCCCTAATTTGCACAAATTGTTAATGACAGAGGCTCTTCAAATACAAAATTAAGACTTCCGGACACTTTTCATATGCATTTGGAGGCCATTGAGTGACATTTATTATCAGGTTTGTAATAAAGGACAGTTAATAACGAAAAAAGTCCCCCTGTGGTGTAATATGGTCATGTTTTTAATGTTCAAACCATGTTTAAGTTCATAATTTCGACAGCATTGCTGAGTACTTTCTCAAAACTGCAGTGAACCAAAGAGAAAAACACGGTTTGAAAAATGTAAATATGTAATTTTGGTGATCAAAGATGAGTTTTAAGGGATAAAATTATTGACTAAAGGGGCTTTATAGACTTTAACGTTTTATATATTTTTTATTTTATATACTATATAGCAAGTTTAATTTGCATGATTATTTGCATCGTTGTGAAATGTAACTATTGTCGCACAGCATCTGATAGATGTCACTATAAGGCACGAAGATATTAAGATTAATATATAAAACCAACAAAGCTGCTGAAACAATGTTTATTGTGAAAAGCTTTATACAAATACATTTGACTTGACTTCATCTACACATCGGGTCATTTATTTCACTAGGGTGAGATTATCCTCATGTTGTGTTATCAGTGTAACTCACCCATCTCAGTCAGGACAGGACACATCTGCTGATGAAAGTGATCTTCTTGAACTTCTTGAAGACAAATAATCTGTTCAGAAGAGGAAATATCGACATGAGTGCAACAGTTGGGTCTACTACACACTTTGCAGTGTAAATAGAATCTATTGCTATTTCAACTTTACTTTTTTGCTTCAAATCCAAGGTAGCTGGTTTGTTCTGTTCATGGCTTATAATGGTTTAAACAAGGACTTTAATATCCTCATGAGAAACATTACGTTTAAAGCCTTACGTCGGGTTGCCAGATCTGCAGCTCCTTCAGGATGGCCCGGAGCCGGACGTCCCACGCCAACACTTCCTCCGGGCAGTGTGTGTACAGATCGGGATGGGCTTCCAGCAGATCCTGGGCCAGGATGTTGTAGGACATGACGCTGAAGTCAAACGCATCAGCCGCGTCCACACAGGCAGATTCGCTGAAGTCCTCCCACACTCGCCACGTCACTTGGAAAGAGGAAAAATGACATTTAAATGGAAGATTAAGACGTCTACACAATCATTGAACAGATGATATCTATGTGTGTAACTTCACCAGTCAGACGTTTGGGTTCTTTAGCATTATTCCCATATTTCATATGATCAATTTTGTGCTGCTTCATATTTTTGTGAAAACTGAAACATTGTAATTTTCAGGAATGTTTGATAATTAGAAAGTTCAAAGTTATGGTTTTTAAAGAAAAAAATTGTTTATTGCTTTTCTGAAGTGTTTAAATATACAAATGATACATTATCTAATTAAATATGCATTAATTTGTGTAAATTTCCAGAACAGAAATCTGAACATTGGATAAAGCCAAGTTCACAATTCTTGTTTTATTTTGTTAAAATATTAGAGTTATAAAAAAAATGGATTTCTCTTATTATTCCTCCGTAAATAACAGACAGAAACATAACATTTCCCCGTGTTTTTACGAATAAAATGTTCTATAAATCAGGCGAATGTTCTATGAACAAACCTTCATAATATAGATATGAATTAAACTGTAAGGTTTGGTGTGTGTAAAGCTGCTAAAGTGGAGATTTCTGATTGTAATTGAAATCTACAGATGCAAATAGATAAAGTGCAAAAAAAATAAACACTTATTTGTGCGTTTTGGATGTTTTCTTTCCACTAGTCTGATAGAAGGCGCATAGTTATGGAGGTAAAATCTCAAACTAGACCAGCACATAAAAAAACTGTGTTTCAAGACTGTGCAACGATTAATAAAATCCAAAATAATAGTTTGAGTTTATAAAATATACGTTTGTGTACAGTGTATAATTATTTATAAATAAATAATATAAAAATAAATAAATATATTAGGGCTGTCAAACAATTAATCGCATCCAAAATAAAAGTTTGTGTTTACATAATATATGTGTGTGCATTGTGTATAATTATATATATATATATATATATATATATATATATATATATATATATATATAAATACACATACATGCTTGTATATATTTAAGAAATATTTTCAAGTATACACTGTATATAGATTTATATATAATTTATATTATATATAAATATCAATATTTTATATATAAATAATATTTTTTTCTTAAAAATACATGCATGTGTGTGAATTTACATATATAAAAAATAATTATACACAGTACACACACATTTATTATGTAAACACAAACTTATTTTGGGTCAAATTAATCATTTGACAGTCCTAATATATATATATATATATATATATATATATTGTGTGTATTTGAGCAAAATATGTTAAATTAATTTTGATATAATATAAATATCGTATATAAATGCAATATATATATATATTAGGGTGCATCAAAAAACACAATTCTTAAATTTTGATATGGCTGGGTGTTAAAAGTGTTCCAATATATGTAGAAACAACACATGCAAAATATTTTTCCAGTACGTGATGATTTAGGGGTGCCACCGCACATCTGTTTTTGTTGGATAAAGTGATTAAAGGTGCTCAATGTTAGCCATGGAGAGCTGAGGTAAACAATACTACAGCTCAAGAAAACCGAGGTGATCTTTCTGTTTGAGGTGATCTTTCTGTGTTGGGTATGTATTATTACATATTACTATCACATCTGTAGTTGTGTCTTTGTATACGTATCTATCATAAGACATTTAAGTCATATTTTAGGCATTTGGTGCTTACATATAGCTTATAGTCCAGTCATTTTAAGCCAAAATGGGGGTCAACCTTGAACAAATTGCAACAGAAGCAAACTCAACTGATTTTGTATCCTCAATATGTCCTGAGTAAGGGAAAAAAAGCCCTGAAGAATTCCATTAGGGGAAAGTTTCGAAACAGACCGAAATATATCCCATTCATTCGCCTATTCATTCTTTTTCTCACGTGAATAGGGTAAAAATTTTAACCTTTAGATATCATCATGAAAATCACTGAGTTGATTACTTACATGAAGACAAACAAAAAATGTATTACAAGTTTTTTTGCAATTGTTTGTTAACATAGATAAATGCTGCATAATCTAATTACGTATGTGCTAATTTGCATAATTACCCAAACAGATCTAAACATTGGGTATAGCAGGTGAAATTTTTTTTTTTTAATCTTGTTGACATACAACAGTAAAAGACTTAATGTTAAGGTCTGAATGGAACCCATTTACGCTACCCATGAACATTATTACAGGAAGAAGTGCTTTAGAAACCAGCCTTTATTAATGATTATGGCAGAGATGGGGTTTGGGGCTGGGTCAGTGGGACTGTTTCTGGGGGAGGAGTCTGAGGCAAGAACAGGAGACATGGGTAAGGAGAATGCATAAGACAAAAGGTAGGTGAAATAAAAGTGTCTGGATCAAAAAATCTAAACGTACACAATGCACTCAATGCCCAAACCCCATCTCTGCCATAATAATTAATAAAGGCTGGTTTCTAAAGTACTTCTTCCTGTATTGATGTTCATGGGTAGCCTCAATGGGTTCCATTCAGACCTTAACCTTAAGTCTTTTACTGTTTTATGTAAACAAGATTAAAAAACAACAACAAAAAAAATATTTTCATCTGCTATACCCAATGTTTAGATCTGTTTGGGTAATTATGCAAATTAGCACATGCGTAATTATATTATGCACCATTTGTCCATGTTAACAAACAATTTCGAAAAACTTGTAATACATTTTTTGTTTGTCTTGATGCAAGCAATCAACTCAGTGATTTTCATGATGATATCTAAAGGTTAAAATTTTTACCCTATTCACATGAGAAAACTATTGAATAGGCGAATGAATGGGATATATTTGGGTGTTTTCCAAACTTTCGCCTAATGGGATTCTTCAGGGCTTTTTTTCCTTACTCAGGACATATTAAGGATACAAAATCAGTTGAGTTTGCTTCGGTTGCAATTTGTTAAACCTTTTTTGACAATTCAGAGTAAGGCCACATGCCCCATTGACCTCCATTCATTTTGTCTATATGGCAAATGAATGGAGAATCTTGAAAGTTGAATTCTGAGAAATGTCCATGTTGCCCAAAGGGCAAACAAACAACTTTTACTTTGATAACCCTATAGAACATGTTTATGTATAAAAGTTCACTGTACTCATCATTTCTAGGTCAACCTTTTGGCAATTAAGCAAAAAATTGCTAATTTTTCAAAATTTCGCCAAAGTTCATGTGTTAGGTGGCACCCCTAAATCTCAAAGGAATTCCTCAAAACTTTGCAAAAGTCATTTTTATATTAATTGGAACAAAATACAATACCAGCCGAATTGATATTCTGAAATTAAATTTTCCCATTCAAATTTGATGCACCCTAATATATATATATATAATATTTAAATATATATAAAATATATACAGGATATATATATACAGTATATAAATATATTGTGTATTTGAGCAAAATATGTTAAATTAATTTTGATATAATATAAATTAAATATAAATATATATATCGTATATAAATGCAATATATATATATATTTAATATATATAAAATATATACAGTATATAAAATATATATATATATATATATATATATATATATATATATATATATATATATATATTTAAAATATATACATATATATTGTGTGTATTTGAGTAAAATATGTTAAATTAATTTTGATATAATATAAATTAAATATAAACATATTTATCGTTTTTAAATGCAAATATTTCTTAAATATATACAGGCATATTGGTGAATTTATATATACAAAATAATTACACACTGTACACAAACATACGTTATATAAACACAAACTTTTTTTGTGGATGCGATTAATCGTTGCACAGCCCTTGTTTTGACATATTTCAGTAACTGAAGCGGACACCTTCATTCAGTGTGTCCATAAACTTCAGTCAGAAAGAGTGTGTACTGTGAGAATCCCACCTTCGATATCTTGAAAGGCAGGATAGTAGCTGCCGGCAGGAAACTGCACGTAAGGGCAATAACACATCTGGGACAGGCCGAGGCCGGAGGGGAAGTGCCAGCCGAGGGGATCCGCTGCCGTCTGAGAGTCCGCGAGCAGAGCCGTCAGGTCAAACACTGCGCTGCCGCCGCCGGCCTGAAGAAGAGCCTCGCGTCCAGAGCCGGAGTCCAGGAACATGTCAGACAGGCGGGAGTCCAGCATACGCTCATCAGAGCCGTGTTCGTCCATGTCAGACTGACTCTCAGTTCTGGTAAACACAGACTCACTCATCACAGGGTCACCTTCCTCCAGCACCAAATCCGCTTTCCCATCGTCTGCGCTCCCCTCGCTCACACACGTGTCCATGCAGGCGATCTGCGGGGATTTCAAACCAGATTTTAAGACCTGCATGAAATTATCATCACATGGACGGGGAGTAGAGCAGCATTACGAGTGTGAAAACTACAATACACAGTTCAAATACAGATTTAGATAAAAACAAGTAAACCATTTTTTCCGGGATGAGTTTCCGAAATGATAGATTGCTATACTTATAATCTGTTGATTACATTAAAAATGCATGATATATTATAGGTTTAGATTTTCAGAAAGCACATTTGCTTCTTTTTTGAGTCAAAATTACAAGTGATTATATTCATATTCTGATGATTATATTTAAAACGCATGATTATGCATGATATATTGGATATGTATTGCGTCAGCAGGCACATTTGCTTCTCTTTGATCCACCGGTTAAGAAAACTGCATTTCAAGAGGTCTTAAACAAAGGAACTGTGATATGGTTTAACAGTGTGATTGATGTTTAAACTTCTAAAGGTGATTTCCAGCAGGAATACAGCAGTTACCCTGGTAAACCCTGTGTACAGCGCTGCACTGAGCAAATTAGAACAGCTAATTACTCCAAAAGGCCACAATTTTGCATGTAATATTTAAACACTATAAGGTAAACAATGTCATAATTCATCAAAGACCAATAAATGATAGTTTGGCATAAACGTGAAGTTTTTTCACTGATTGTGAACTTCTCTGAAACCACACGCTTGTAGAACGAGCGACAGCGCAGCATTTATACTCTGAAACATGCAGCGCTTTAAATTACATCACCTTTAGAAGTTTAATAACCACTCATATTAAGTCAAAATATGATTTTCGTTTCCAAATTTAAGACCTTGAAATTATAATTAAGACTTTTCTAGAACCACTTAAAACATTAAAAGTCCCCTGTGGTGTAAATCCAGCATTTAATGTAGTTTATGTGTGTATGTGGTGTGTTTAATCCGCTTTAACACACACCATGTGTAAGTTGATTTACTCCTTAAAACTTAAAACCTCCTTAAAAGATTGTTCCCACTTGTCCCTATCAAATAAAATAAAAATAAAATAAATAAACTGCAATGAACCAAAGACAGTCTCAAAAACACGCTGGTGTTTCTGACGTCACAAACCACCTTGTAACCAATCAGATCAACGTTTGATCGTCAACCAGTGGATCTCTGAGTGGAGACGGGGCTCATTTGCATATTCATAGAGCCGTGCATACTAAATGAGGCGAGGGTGTCGGGTTACACTCAAGATATTTTAAGGCATGGAAAAAGTAAAAAACATTGAAATGTTTTGGTGATCAAGACGAGTTAAGGGATAAATGATGGACTAGAGGGGGACGTTACGGCACCTCCAGCGCTCCCTGAGGACTCTCTGTGTCCGTGTGGTCTGGATCGGGTCCGGTGTCGGTGTCTCCAGCGCTGAGCCACTGCAGTGACAGACCCGTCTGCTGCGGTCCACAAACAGCGCCGCCACCATCCCACACCTCTTTCCCATTAACATACACACACGGTGCCTTGCGCCACAATCCTGTCGAAGGGAAATAGAAAAGTCACAGAGATCTATTTGGAAATTTATTTCACATTGTGTCATTTCCATGACATAAATTTACATCAGATTCAGTTTTTATTGCAGTATAATGGTGCAAGTTGGAGTTTCATGGAAAAAGATTATTAATAGTGTATTATTATGGTACTATTGCCGAGCCAAGGGCAGATTGGGGCTTGTTGTCACGTGGGGAACTTGTCATGATCCAACGATCAGATTTTGAAGTATTAAAGATAATACTTGAAGCGCAGGATACACCTCTTGCTGTCTGTCGCATGCAATAAATACAGAAGGTTATGTACAAACAGCTGTTCTACTCATTACGACTGACTTGTGAAAACTGCTCAAAAAAGTCCAAATTCTTTGACATATAATATTTAATTTTACAGTAACGCAAATAGTTACTTTCCCTGGTAATTCAGTAAATAACTCTTAAAACAAGTAGTGAGCAACTAAAACGATTTACTGTACTTTTTGGTTATAAACTATGAATCGAAACAATCAGCTATGAGGAGAAACACAACATTACAAACTTATAACTGAAGCAAAAAAAAGGTATATGAAAATTAGACAAGAAGACAGAGATACAAGACTGTAAACTTCAGTGAGGAAAGAACTACAATCCCATGAAGCATTGTGAATGACTAACTAAATAAAACCAATAGAAAAGTAGAAAACCGTTCATTTGAATTCGTTGATTACTAGAAAGAGACTATATATTTTGACGCAATGACATCATCTGCAGTGCTTCATGGGAGTGGGCAGAGTTCTCATCACTGATTAAAAGATTACGAGGCACATAGATAAATAAAAATAATTATTATAATAAATACTGCACTTTTCCATTAAAAAAACAACTGTCCATTTTTGTTTCCCCTGAATTTCGTAGGGCCCTTAAAATGCTGGGGTTTTTTTTACTTTCAGTAAATTGTAGTTAAATTGTATACGTTTTATGATTACAATTAATTAAACTTTATTTATATTACTAACATATTGGCTAATTTAACCATAAAATCAGAGTCTAGGAAAAATTTAACTAAACGTAATTTAGGTTTCTGGGAAACATTAAAACATAAATCAACCCTTAGAGATATTTACTTGAATAAAAAGTGTGACAACCCGCCTGGACTCTTCCTAAATCAAAGTAGCACCATCTAACACCATCACTGCACCAGATGGGTTATGTTAGAAATGATTTGATTGGCTCTGGCTGGTTTGACAGCATTGACGGGTGATTGATTGATTGATTGACAGCGTGCACACATAAATGAAGGCGCTTATTCTGTTGCCACCAGAGTGCGAATTACCCCACCATAATTGGGGGGTACTGCTCATTCAGTTCTTCTATGACCATGTGTATATAATATGATAAATCCCCCCCCCCCCCCCAAAAAAAAAAGACCACACTATGTGGGCTGTTGTAGGCTGTAGACAAAATTATATGGACCAATGTCAGGATTTTTTTGTGTCTCAAAATGAGGCAGAGTAGCCAAGATCATATCAGGGGGGTCCGGGGGAATGCCCCCCCGGGAGAAAATTTTGTACATTTTAAAGATAAATTCATTAATCTGGTGCACTTTGAGTCATTCAAATCTTTTGTTAAAAATAAATAATAATCCACCCGCGACATATTCTTTGATTTAGATATCTGCATCTGATCATTACATTGCAATTATTCAATTAAGCATGATAATATGGTAACATATCACACTGAAGTATTTAAAATTAACATTTATTTATATTAAAGTTCTTTTTTTTTTTAGTAAAATTACATTTCCTTTATAGCCTAAACAGAGGCTTTAAACTTAATTGTCAATGTTTCATTTTGAAAGAAAAAAAAAACCTCTTATCTGAATTTTTTTTTTTTTGGACCTTTATATAGGGAACTTTCCCCTAATGTTATTTAATGTTTGCTCTAAAGTATTTCATTTCAAATACTTACATTTTATTAATAGACTACATTCAATTAAAATAATAAGACAGCAGCCTATAGGCGGTTACCAATCAAATTAAATAATTTATATTGAGAAATTCTAACTGTACTAAATGAGATTATGAGATTGTTTTAAATATTTTTTGAACATACAAATAAGGAATGAAAAGAGTGATACTTTGAAACTAAACCGCCAGTAGGAGGCAGTAGGCAGCCGTCTTAATGAGCGAGTCATTGAGTCATTCATTTAAACGATTCGTTCAAACGGCTGATTTATTGAATCTTTGACTGACTCGAGCGAATAGTTCAAACGCTGAATCATTCAGTAATGAATCATGGGTGAGTGTTGCTCTGAGATGCGCCGTTGTTCTGTTGTTTGGAACTGTTTTTGCTGCTGAAACCGAACAAAAATAGACAGTCATTGCGTCTAAAAATGTAAGCTACTTAATTTTAACTATTTTAACTATTTGTTTATTGAACTGTTATGAAATCAATATCTCAGTTTCAATCGTGATGGGCGGCTTTCAGGAAAACAGAACTCTGGTCGTGTGCAGCCTATTTCTTAACTATAAATTTATATGTTATAAATAACTGCGCAAGCTTCAACAGCGCAACTTTGTTACGTACATTAGCAGGAGCACCACAACAGCTCACTCGGCTGATAGCTGCCCTGATTGCTGCCTCGCCGCCAGGAAATAAATTAATTACTGTTATTAATAGAAAATGTCACTAAAGACCTATAATTTTCACAATCATTTTTAATGTTAAAATATATCGGGGACCCCCAAAAAATAAATCCTCCCCTGGTTCTCTGTCTCCGTTGCTTCTAGCCACGGTGGTTAAAAATGGTAGGGTCCACAATAGGGGTGTCTGAAATCGCTTTACATTTAAAATGTTCCTACTGTGAAAATAGGAGTTGACTTGTATTGTAACTGTGATTATATATTTTAACAATATCAGAAAAATTATCTGACCCCCCCAAAACTGATATTTCTGTCCCTTTGGGGGGTACTGGGTCTTCATTGGGGGGTATAGTACCCCCCAGTACCCCCTGTAATTCGAACTATGGTTGCCACACTTTATATCCATTATTCAACACGAACTTCGACAAGTTGCGCGTCTCACGGACGCTGCTTCGGGCGCACGTGCTCGTGCTGCAACATCAACAAACGGCAAACGCAACGAAACACCGTGAACGTCTTACCTGAGAGTCTACCGATGAACCTCGAGAGCGGATAGAGACCGTACAACATCACAGTCGCTATCATGATTCACAGGAGCACGGGGACAAACTTTATTCATAACGAGGAACGTAAACAGCGTGACGACCGCCCAGCGGGATGACGTCACGGCCAACCGGAGAACACCCGTCATGTTATCGTTTAAAAACATTCATTCATTTTCATTACAGTATCTTTTATATATTTTGTGCCTGAAATTATTGTTGTTTGCAATGTAATGAGTTAATAAAAGCCGTTTTTGATCGGTAATATTGGATGACTTTTTTATTTATTTATTTATATTCAGTACTGTATTAACAATATAGTACAACAACATCTGTTTATGCCAGGGTTGATACACACAATACACTACTAAAACAGACATACAAGACAAATAAAAACCATAAAATAAAGAAAAAATAAAAAAATAAACAAGACCAAATTACATAAAAGAATGCTAATAAACATATTTAGAGAGTAGATCGGTCTTAATATTGGATATGGTCGGATGACGTTATTAAAACTGCGTGCACTCCTGCCTTTACACCTCATAATACCATGCCAGATTAGTTTGGATTCACCGTTTTAAACGCAAGTCATTCCATGAGGAATTAAAGCAACACTATGAAACATTTTTTTTTACCTTAATATAATGTTTCCAAAATCTTATCAGTGGTTCATCAAGTCGTAACAGGGTGAAAGGCACTTCTGTCTGTATAGCTTTTACTGGCACTACGAGACCCCGGGGTTCGGATAGGAACCCAAGCACAAAAACAACTACAAAATTCGCCTGCTTTGCGTCAAGCATTACAATTGTCATTATTGCTTTTTTCTTCGTTTCTGATGTCGCAATGGGCAATATATGCACGGCGGTATTTCCGGTGAAGGTGTAAGGATGCTCGATAACTTCCGCCGATCGTAGAGTCCAATGCAATACCGAGAAATTATATTGAATTTTATACTCCATGGTTATAATAAAGAAACATTAGTCACAAAAACAGATAAAACAGACACCCCTCGTTGTGTTTATGCTTCTTTTTAAAAATTATTTTAAATAAACATAGGCCTATATATAAAATTACATCTAAACGTATGTACGTTTCGTTTCAAAGACGGGAGGACAGTCAATTTTGAAGACTCTGCCATAATCCCGTTTTCCTCGGTTTTCGAGGAAATGGACGAGCATCCTTGCGTCAAATGCGGAAATTATGCATGCGTATAGCCCATTAACCTCAGATATTTTTATTTTAGTAAAATAATAATGACAATGAAGAATCTGATTAAAATAAATGCATGCAAGGCACATTTCGTGAATTAATTATTTACAATAATTTATGAAGTTTGTTTATAGGCGAGTTGCCATGTCTCTTTAAAATAAACGCCCCGCCCTGCACATGTCAGCGCGTCATCGGTGACAGACTGCTTGATTGAAGCTAATTTTAGCTATAAAACAATGGTAATTTTCTCTAAAGATATATCTTTCTACTATATCTATCCACTCCATGTCGGGCCTTTTGTGATGATTGATGATTTCGATGTCAATGAAGCAGAGGCCAAGACTCTCACAGCGACA
This sequence comes from Cyprinella venusta, assembly GCA_038021265.1. Lineage (NCBI taxonomy): Eukaryota > Metazoa > Chordata > Actinopteri > Cypriniformes > Leuciscidae > Cyprinella > Cyprinella venusta. The sequence goes on along the minus strand of CM075875.1, from coordinate 33,841,990 downwards.
GAGGGATAAAGCAGATAGCCAAAGCAGACGAGTGAAGAAACAAGTCTTTATTAGTCTGAATACCTTTAGTTTTCCATATAGTCCATGGGCCAAGCAAGAATTTGGTACCACCAAAGGTGGCAAAATCTCTTTGGTACCAGATTGTTTGTAGAATCCATATAAGTACTTTGAAACATGATAACCTTTTCAAAAGAGTAGCTTTTCTAATATTTTGGGACAATCATTATTATTGCCATTGTCGTCCTACAGTATCTGCCCCTCAAGTTTGAATGAAGTCTATTATAAGAGGTAACCATACATGCTATATGTTTATTTTTTCAGGACAGTCAGGGCTATCCAGATCTGCCATAATTTGACATATATGTGGTATACGTATTATATTAGTATTCATGTTAAAGAAAACTATTTTTTTTGCATCTACTAAATTGTATATTTGTAAGTCTATCTCAAAAGATATTGATGTTAAGGGGGTATCTTTTTAGATGTGGATAGACAAGACTGTCTGTAATCTGGTGATCTCAGAACCATGATCTAGCAATTTGAAAAAATATGTATGTGCTGTATATGAAATAATATTAAGCAACAACGACTGGTGCTAGTTTCATATTACTCCTCCATACCTCGTTGTACAGATAAGCCACTATGTTTATCTGAAAAGGTGAGTCTTGCAGTTTATTTTGATATATGTTATCCTTGGAGGCTACAGGCACTTCTTCTCGACTTATTCAACTATGACTCAGCTGTGAGAAATTGAGCGAAAGTACAGATTATTGCAACTTTGTTTTATATTAATTAGATTTTTCAAAACAAGATTACTCAGACCATTTTTGTTCTACAAGCAATCTAATTGTCACAGTCCGTCTGCACATCAGTATTACACTTCCCAGGATCCTTTTGTCACCACACCTGAACTCACTCCCTCATCAGCCTCCTGATCATCGTCTTGTTCGTCATCATCGTCAGCCCGAGACCGTCCAGCCCGAGACCGTCCAGCCCGAGACCGTCCAGCCCGAGACCGTCCAGCCCGAGCCCGAGACCTTCCAGCCCGAGACCGTCCAGCCCGAGACCTTCCAGCCCGAGACCGTCCAGCCCGAGACCGTCCAGCCCGAGACCGTCCAGCCCGAGACCGTCCAGCCCGAGCCCGAGACCTTCCAGCCCGAGACCGTCCAGCCCGAGACCTTCCAGCTCGAGCCCGAGACCGTCCAGCCCGAGACCGTCCAGCCCGAGACCGTCCAGCCCGAGACCTTCCAGCCCGAGCCCGAGACCTTCGAGCCCGAGACCTTCGAGCCCGAGACCGTCCAGCCCGAGACCTTCCAGCCCGAGACCGTCCAGCCCGAGACCGTCCAGCCCGAGACCTTCCAGCCCGAGACCTTCGAGCCCGAGACCGTCCAGCCCGAGACCGTCCAGCCCGAGACCGTCCAGCCCGAGACCGTCCAGCCCGAGACCTTCCAGCCCGAGACCTTCCTTCCAGCCCGAGACCTTCGAGCCCGAGACCGTGCAGCCCGAGCCCGAGACCTTCCAGCCCGAGCCCGAGACCGTCCAGCCCGAGACCGTCCAGCCCGAGACCGTCCAGCCCGAGACCGTCCAGCCCGAGACCGTCCAGCCCGAGACCGTCCAGCCCGAGACCGTCCAGCCCGAGACCGTCCAGCCCGAGACCTTCCAGCCCGAGACCTTCCAGCCCGAGACCTTCCAGCCCGAGACCTTCCAGCCCGAGACCGTCCAGCCCGAGACCGTCCAGCCCGAGACCGTCCAGCCCGAGACCGTCCAGCCCGAGACCGTCCAGCCCGAGACCGTCCAGCCCGAGACCGTCCAGCCCGAGCCCGAGACCTTCCAGCTCGAGCCCGAGACCGTCCAGCCCGAGACCGTCCAGCCCGAGACCGTCCAGCCCGAGACCGTCCAGCCCGAGACCGAGACCGTCCAGCCCGAGACCTTCCAGCCCGAGACCTTCCTTCCAGCCCGAGACCGTGCAGCCCGAGCCCGAGACCTTCCAGCCCGAGACCTTCCAGCCCGAGCCCGAGACCGTCCAGCCCGAGACCTTCCAGCCCGAGACCGTCCAGCCCGAGACCGTCCAGCCCGAGACCGTCCAGCCCGAGACCGTCCAGCCCGAGACCGTCCAGCCCGAGACCGTCCAGCCCGAGACCGTCCAGCCCGAGACCTTCCAGCCCGAGACCTTCCAGCCCGAGACCTTCCAGCCCGAGCCCGAGACCGTCGAGCCCGAGACCTTCCAGCCCGAGCCCGAGACCTTCGAGCCCGAGCCCGAGACCTTCCAGCCCGAGACCTTCCAGCCCGAGACCGTCCAGCCTGAGCCCGAGACCTTCCAGCCTGATCATCAGTACTACTCTTCCCAGGATCCTCTTGTCACCACACCTGAACTCACTCCCTCATCAGCCTCTTGTTCATCTGTATCACCTGTTTTCACCTCATTATGTTTGATTCCTGCTTATATTTAGTTCTCCCTCATTCAGTCAGTCTTGATCAGTCGTTGCTGAATGTTACCCTGTTAAATCTTATTCCACTGAGATGAAGGGAACCTTTTTTTTATTACTGTAAGTAAAAGTTGATTGGGGTCGTATAGACCCCATGATCTGATTGAGGGCTATAATGGCTGAAATTTCATGTGATTTCAAAACCAGAATACTTCACAATTCTATCTATTTTTGGCATCACAAATTTAGATTTTCATTATTCTTGATATACCGGTATTTCTGTTATTTTCAAAGGAAGGTCCATCACAAAATAGAGCAGTATGGCAAGCAAGTGTTTAATACAGTGTTCAGATGATTACTCTAACCTTGAGGGGACCCTCGAGCAAGATTCATGCTAACGCATTCAGCCACGATTCAATGAGTTCCTCAGCTACCATGATGATGAAGAATAAACAGAAACATTTTGCAATGGCCAAATAAGTTTGTGAATAAGGTATAATTATATTGTTTTTTCTGGCATGTTCCGTTCAAATAGTTAAAAAATAGGCAAAATTGGAGTGCACATCTCAAACACCCAAATTGGGCTCAGGTGCAGGACAACTAAATGCGATAAGACCTGATGGTCGAAACGTTGCTTTTTTAATTAAAAAATTTTGTAGCAGTACTTCAGTGTGCGGACTTCACATTTCTTTATTTCTGTTCAAATAGTTAAAAGATTTTTTTCATTCTCTCCCTCAACGGTTTGTGTCATTGAAGGCTAATTTCTGTGACAAAGCTACCACTTACAAAAGGTTATCATGTTGAAATATCATCTAGAGATATGAACTAAGAAAAAAAAAAATCAAACTAGAATTTGCCACCTTGTGTGGTACCGATTAGTGAAAATTGTGGCCTGGGCTCATGGACTAATAGTTTAAATCCTCCATCCTTATATCTATTATCATTTATTGTTAGACAGTTTCTCAATGTTCTTGATGAATGTGAAGGGGTCATGTTTGCCTTGTTCTTAATTACAACATTTATAAATGTTGTGAGCTTGCAGAAAATCTTAATTAAATGTAGTTTACTGACACCTTTTGGTTATTTACTGGTACTACAGGTCTTAACAATGACACTCTCATGGACAAGATGATGATTATTGAATAGCATTTAATAGAGCCGTGTAATGACGTGTAAATAATGAATATCAATAAATAGTCTAATATACAACACATGACTTTTTTTAAGCATACAAACAACCAATTTGTAACCAAAGACTAGGCTATGTAAAATGTGAATTAACTTTTATTAGTAACTTTGGTAAGTTTCAGATTTCTAAATAACATAAATGGAGAGGCCTTTTTCATGCCTTAAAATATCTTGAGTGTAACTCGACACCCTCGCCTCATTTAGAATGCGCGGTTCTATGAATATGCAAATCAGCCCCGCCTCCACTCACTCACTCAGAGATCCACTGGTTGACTCACACGCGTTGATCTGATTGGTTACAAGGTGGTTTGTGAGGTCAGAAACACCAGTGATTTCAAAGCGTGTTTTTGAGACTGTCTTTGGTTCACTGCAGTTTTAAGGAGGAAATACTCAGCAATGCTGTCCACTTATCAACTTACACACGGTGGGTCTCATTCATGAAACACGAGCAGAACGAATTTGTGTGTAAATCGTGTGTAAAACGGTTCTGGAGTAAATTTTCGGATTCATTAAAATTTTCGTATTTTCCAAATGTTAGTTGGTACGCAAGAAATCTACACCTGCTCCCAGCCACGCGTAAATGGTGCGCTTAACATCCAAACGTTTTGCTCATTAATAAGGCTGCATTTTAATTCACCTTATCGGGTACATATTTAAACAGCATTTTGAAAAAAAATATTTTATATAGTAATTACATGCGGTTTTTCTTTTTACTTTTATTATGAGAGTCAGTAATAGCAGATCTGGTGATGGCGGTCCTTCTCCAGTTTGAATACGATTTTTCCGAAGTCAACTAATTTGTTTTTTGCTGTCAAGCTTAATGTCAAACCATTTTTTTCTCACTTCTGGGACTGTCCGATTAACAGATGAAACTCCATTAACTGCATCTGTAATATGCTGCCAATTGCTTCCTTTTTTAGGACCTGATCCGCCACTATGTAGGCTACGCTTAAAAAAAATGTGGCGTTTTGTATGAACTTGTAATAATAAAACTTCAATTTCTGCATCCGAGAAATCTTTCTTTTTCATTCGCATTCATGTTATTATATGCATATAAATGTCAGTCGGATATAATGTGCCTGATTAATGGTATAATTGAGAATGAACGTGCACGCGCATTCCATTTACGATTGGTTGGAATTCATTAGCACATACACACATTTTACTATCACATCTGACATTTACGAAGTATTTGTGAATCAGGAGAAGAGTTTTCGGGAAGTTCTCTTTACGCGCAAATCACTCTCATATTTACTCGTATATTTACGAATGTTTCATGAATGAGACACGGTGTGTGTTAAAGCGGATTAAAACATCACATACACACATAAACTACATTAAACGCTGGATTTACACCACAGGGGACTAGTTTTCACGCGTTTAATTTCACTATGTTATTGTCTCTATGGCTTCATCTGTAGGAATGTGAGTCTCTCTCTGACTGTGTCTGACATGCATTTTTAATGTCTCTCTCTCGTCCCTCACCGGATTCCAGCACGAGTGCAGGTGTCACATGTACACCTGTTGCTAAGACACGTACGCCAGCTTCATGTTCCTACACACACCAGGCAGAGCGCTGTGAAGTGTGTGTAGAAGATGAAGGCTGACGGCATCGGCGTCCACAGCCTCTCTCTGGACTCCCTAAGTCTGACCGAACACGAGGAGACGCTGGAGGACGAAGCGGACGCTGACGCTCCGGGTAAGACTGGAGACGCTCGACATCTCAATCGGCCTTCAGGCTTGTGTGCCGAGCTGAAATCCAATACCAAACAGGATGCCGATTTGTAATAGTACTTTAAGTAATTAAAATGCAGGATAATTCAACTAAATCTGTTTATAATCATACATTTCATTTAAAGTATTTAACCCCTTAACTGTCACTTGCCCGTATACTTGCAACCTAAATTTACTTCACTATATTACTATTAAATCCTAATCTAGTCATGACAAACTATATATATATCGTTTGAAAGGTCTAAGGCTCCTAAATAGATATTGTAGGTTTGTTTTTTTCTTACAAATTATGAATGAGCAGTAAAATATGAATTTATGACAAGAGTGCGCCTCAAAAAAAAAAAATCAACGTCATTACAGGAGTTTCTGACCTTTGTCACAAAAAGTCGACGCACACACTTTTAATAATTGAAACTTTGGTTTTTAGTGCTAAAAGTTCATAATAAAACATAATTAGTATTTGTCAATAAAAAAAGATAAATTTATATTTTAAAAAGTAAGGTAAGAAGTCCTCTAAAAAGTATAATATATTATGTATATATAAATATATATTTATTATTATTATATCACATATTTTAGTAGTTCTCATAAATTAGGTATCATTTGAAAGCTTACGAACTCAGAATTCATCCCGTGAAAACCGTTTTGAAATTGGAGGTTGCGTTACCATAGAAACGGTATTTTATTATTAGGCCCCTCCCCTTTTGGACATCATCTTTCATAATTTATGAAAACCTTTACTAATCTTGACAAAACACATATTGTCAGAAAGGTCTGAGTCTCAAGGTTCCATATTTAGTGTCAGAAGTGATATTTGGATAGAAATTCATTAATTTGTTATGGCAAAATATATACAATTAAATTCAATGGATTTCAATGGCTATTTTTGGTACTACGCCTAAACAAAATCTCATGGGAACTTCAATTGTTGTGATATCAACTTCAAATCTGGAACACAACTTGGTTAGATATATATCTTTCCTTTTTTTAGCAATTTTATAGTAAAACATATTTTGTAAAATATTTATTTCATAATGAAGTGCTGTCAATTTAGTAATAATCTGCTGATTGTTTTCTTTAAAACAAGACCAAACTTAGGTCTATATTCCAAAGCATTCTTGAATTACAACCATTTAAGTTTGTATAGTGCATTTTAATGTCAATTATCAAAAAGGGGGGTAACAGGTAAAGGGTTAAAGTACCCATAAACATGTTATCATATGTCTAGTTGTAGCATTAGATTACCGTATTTCTGTCAGGACTTGTAGATTGACAATTAGCATACGGTTTGGATTGGCGGTGTGGTTCCCTGTGCATCCATTAAAAAGCGGAAGAACAGACAAATAAATAAAAGGTAAAACAACGATGTTGGACGATTTTGCTGTTGGGCGAGAAAACGAGAGGGAGTTTTTCACCCTATCCTACATTTCTGACCTGACTTTTAAACGTGATCAAGTAATGTGTGTCGAAAAAAATGAGAGAGAGATTTCTGAAGGATCATGTGACACTTAAAGCTAAAATATGTAACTTTGTTGGCCACAAGAGGGCACCGTTCCCAACAATAACAAAGGCGTATGTATGTGACGCAGCGACGAGCTGATGGATCTAATAATGTTTAAGGATTAGTGAAAACGCTCATGTTTTTTAACGTTACAGTGGTATGAAGCAGGTCGCGATTGCTAATAAGATACATATATCACACGCGAGTCCCGCGGATAGAAAGGAATAAGGAGATTTCATCCTATTGAACCACACGCAAGTGCTGGATTACACACACAGGTCAGTTTATTAGACGAATTAAACTTGTGAGGGAAACGCAGTGCTGTTCCACTTGGTATAACGTTAATCTATCACACTAAACGGCATTTAAACGTGTGTTGAAAGTTATAATGTTACTCTACGTGTTACTGTAGTTCGTTTGCTATACGAAACTAGCAGCTAGATCAACATACGAATAACATACTGACCATATTCTAACATTTCATCATGTCAAGCTAACGTTATAACTAGGGTTGTGTATCGTTTGAATTTGAACGATTCTGATTCCGATTCCTTGTTTCGATTCCGGTTCCTAACGATTCTCGATTCCGATTCTTTTAAGAGGCAGGGTCAAAAAAAGTTTAGCTAACCTTGTTAACCAACAGTCTTTCTAAAGGGAAATACTCATTTTCTTGTCACAAATTTTGCATTTTGCCGAGATTTTGTTATTTTTTAGAAAAGTGAAGCCACACTTTGGACCGCCGACGTAAGCTACTCATGTTCGACTCGCGCGGTTATGCCAACACTTCCGGTAGACGCTTCTTCGTTGGTGTTGTTCAGCGGTTTCTTCTTCCGCTCGGGGGACTGTGAATATCATCTTTTGAACGATTCCGGGAAAAACGAAAAGTTAGTTAAAAAAAGTTAGAAAAAATGCAGTAATATTCTTAAACAGTGAATTTTACCTGACCCCGTTTGCATTATTCCTTCATGATGATGACGATGAGAAAGCATGTGTGTGTGTTTGTCCAGTATCAGAGCTGAAGCGTGTCCGGCAGGATCTGTCCACTGAAGCGTTATACCTGCGGGCCTGTAAACTGGTGGGTGTGGTTCCAGTCCGATATTTCCTCAGACACCTGGGCTGTGCCACCATTAACCTCAACCACCATGGACTGGGGCCGCTGGGAGGAAAAGCCCTCGCCATCGCCCTCGTGGTAAGACAGAGTTAGCTGGACTAAAGCTGATGCGGTGATGCTGACGCTCGCTCTCTGTGTGTTCAGACAGACACACACACCTCAACGCTGGAGTTAGCAGACAACTATCTGCTCGCCGAAGGGGCCGGATACTTCATGGAGATGCTGAGGGCCAACTTCACCATTCAGAACCTCGTGAGTCTCATTTAATACATCTGTCCACTAGAGGGAAGCAGAGTGTTAACATGTGACGTCTGGCGTCTTGCAGGATCTCTCCGACAATCACCTTCAGTCCGCCGGAGCCGAGTGTGTTGCTAAAATGCTCTTGGAAAACATTTCCATTAAATCATTAAAACTTTCAGGTATTTCATGTATTTGTGCAAAATATGGAAGCAAATTTCTGTCTAAGAAGAAACAAATCATGCTTTGGTAAGTCTTATGACATAAAATGTCATAATTATGAGAACAAATTTGAAATTCTGATATTAAAAGTCATAACTACGAGATTAAAATTGAATACTTATAACTAATTCATAATTATGAGATTAACTCAATTATGACATACCAAGTTATAATTATGAGATAAAAAAAAGTCAAAATTGACAAACTATGGCTTGGTATAATTGTATAATAATTGCATAATAATAATTGTCATATTTAAGTAGGTATCTCATATTTTTACTTTTTATGTAAAAATTATGATTAATTAATTATGATTTTAATTCAAAGTTGACTAAGTCATGAATTATTATATTTCATCATAATTATCAGTCAAAATTCATAAAAAGGTAATTATTAGATAAAAAGTGAAACTGACATACTAGTTCATAATTGTGAGATATTAAGTCAATTATGACAGTCGAAATTGACATATCTCATAATTCGAGTCATAAAGTCATAATAATGATTTACTAAAGCATGATTGTGTTACTTGTATGGTAGAAACGGGCTTCTGTTGCCCAGCATGCTCACACACTGAACCTCATTCACGCTGACACCGATGTTTACGTTCACAGGGAATAAATTTGCTGAACATGATGCCAAATGGTTTGCAGAATCTTTTTCGGTAAGTTTGAAAATTAATGTTGGGGGGGGGGGGGGGGGGGGTAGTGTGGCTAAATCACTAGTGTGGCTAAATCTCAATAATAATCACAGAGTCGTTTACACCGCACTTTCTCGTCTCATTGTATCTCGTTTTGATGTGTGAATCTATTTAATGATTCCTAGAATACAGCTGTGATCCGCACTCTAAACTCTTTTAGGCACTTTCCCAGCAAACACAGAACGTTCCCCTAATGTTCCCGAATGGTCCCATGAGGGTTTTTTGGGGGGGGGGAACCAAACAAGAACGTTACAGGAATGTTCCATTTAGGTTATTTTTAGGTTCCATTTTTATAACGTAAGGAGAATGTTCCGGGAATGTTCCCTTAACCTTAAGGGAAAGTTTTAGGAACGTTCTGGGAACCAAAAACTAACGCTCCCAGAAACTAAATTTGATTTAAATTTGACTAAATTTCATTTTTAGTGCATATTTTTGGTAAATCTCAATAAGAAACACACTTACAAAGTTTGTACCTGTGTGATTTTCAACCAGTGGATCTCTAACAAATTTTCGAGAATAGAAACATCTGATCTGTGTCTTTCCAGAGCAACTACAGGGTGAAGGAGCTGGATCTGAGCCACAACCAGTTCTGCGGCCGAGGCGGTGAACATCTGGGCCAGATGATCGGTATTTAACACACACACACACAAAAACACACACGAGTGATGCGATAGAAACGCACAATAAAATTAAAGCAAGCACAATAATGAAATGTCTGTTCGTGCAGCAAATAATGACGGTTTAGAAGTTCTGGATCTGAGCTGGAATCATCTGCGGATGAAAGGAGCCGTAGCTTTCTGTGCTGGACTGAAGGTGCGGACACACACACACACACACACACACACCCCTACGGATGTAATACGGGTCACACTCCATTACATTTTGATCCATTATCTTGTCTAAGGATGTGTAATATTGACAAATTATATCTGGTTATTTTCTAGATACCGATTATGAGGCGATATGTTGCCGAGTGTGTGTATTTTGTTGGTACTTTGGCAGGTTTAGGACTGTCGTCAGAAACTCATAAAGCGTTTGATATCAGTCATATTCTGCATGCTGGCCTAATATGTTTTACATACAATATTGCCAAAGCATTCAATAAACAACAAGCAATGACAAGAAAAAGAAATATACAATATAAAAATAAAATGTATGAAAAGGTTTACAGAACAGCCGCATGTTATTTTAAGCGAATGTACAAGATTAATGAAATTCTTTAAGAAAAAAAAATTCTTTGTGGGTTTTTTCCCATTATTTTCCAAAGGATCCCATGCGTTTCTATGGAAGCCCGTTTCCGCCACAGTTGAGTAAAAAAATATAATTCTGTAAGTCATAATAATGAGAAAGTTTCTCATAATTATGACTTAGTTTCTCATTATATTGAGAAAGTTTCTCATAATTATGACTTAGTTTCTCATTATATTGAGAAAGTTTCTCATAATTATGACTTAACATCTCGTAATAATGACTTAACTTCTCGTAATAATGAGAAACTTTCTCATAATTATGACTTAACATCTCGTAATAATGACATAACTTCTCGTAATAATGAGAAACTTTATTTATTTATTTATTTAAAACTTTTCTCATTATTACGAGAAGTTAAGTCATAATTATGAGAAAGTTTCTCATTATTACGAGATGTTAAGTCATTATTATGAGAAACTTTCTCAATATAATGAGAAACTAAGTCATAATTATGAGAAAGTTTCTCATTATTATGACTTACAGAATTATATTTTTTTACTCAACTGTGGCGGAAACGGGCTTCCATACGTTTCAGTGTCGCATTGTGTAAATGATGACCAGAGTTCCCTCTCATCAGGTCAACACGACACTGAAGCACTTGGACCTCTCGTGGAACGGCTTTGGGAACGAGGGCGCGTTAGCTCTGGGTGAAGCGCTGAAGTTCAACAACACACTGGTGCACCTGGACCTCAACAACAACCGCATCACTGATGAAGGAGCAGGCCTGCTGTGTAAAGGCCTGGAGGCCAACGACACGCTCAGAGTGCTGCAGGTGTGTGTGTGTACACCTCATAATACCATCCCAGATTAGTGTGGATTCACCGTTTTAAACGCAATGCAACATGTTCATAACCTGACTCCGCCAGATGGATTTGCTCCGCATATCCATCTGGAAACCTTCCGTTGAAGTAGTTTTGGTGAAAATACTGGTTAGCTGATTGGCCTATGTTGGTGATAGACGGGCCAAATCAACCAATCAGATCAACGAAGGATATGACGTACTAACAGAGCGACGGCGAAAACACAACCACAAGCCAGACTACTCTTGGGCTCGTTAGCTCAGCAAATAAGCAACATGTCGGCAAAGGATATTTGCCGTTTATGTAACTACAACTTGCGAATAAAAGGCACCATTTCAGGTGCCCGGTCCATATTTTACAAGAAGGATGCAAGCTTCTCGCTTCTCGTTGCGTCACACCTCAACCCGCCTCAAAGCCAACGCTGATTGGACGTTCGTTTGGTGAACTGCTCCCAAATTTTCTTAACGGAAAGTATCCAGACTGATCTGCGAGTGAAACCTTGAAAGCTAGCGAGATCAGGATGTTCTCACGAGGCTATCATGTTCATATGCAACAAGTCATTCCATGAGGAATTAAAGCGACACTATGTAACATTTTTTACCTTAATATAATGTTTCCAAAATCTTATCAGTGGTTCATCAAGTCGTAACAGGGTGAAAGCCACTTGTGTCTGTATCGCTTTTACTGGCACTACGAAACCCCGGGGTTCGGATAGGAACCCAAGCACAAAAACAACTACAAAATTCGACTGCTTTGCGTCAAGCGTTACAATAGTCATTATTGCGTTTTTCTTCGTTTCTGATGTCGCAATACATCATCCTTTCATGAAATGATGTAACATACTCTACCTTGTCTGTGGATATCGTTCATTCTAAAGCCAGTGCTGGATAAACAACGAGCTTGCGTGCGACGATAGGCTAAATTATTTACGACAGCGGTAATGGACAATTTCGTTTCCGACCAGTAGGGCGACCGCAGAGGAAAAGTGCCATGGTGTTGCTTTAAATGACACTTTCTTATTGTATTTGTGTTTTTTGTCTTGTACAAAAATCGAAACATTCTTAAATCAAGATACATTTACTTTTTGAAAAATGTGTCAAAATGGAGTTTTTACCCTGCGGACAGATATTTGGGTAACGCTTCCTTTTACAGTCAGTGTACTTACAGTGTACTTACCTAGAAAGTACTGTCTCTAATATAAGGTAAGTACATGGAACAGGGGTAGGTTTAGGGGTAGGTTCAGGGTTAGTACTAGTTATTACCTAGTAATTGTAGTTACTAAAATAAGTACATAGTAACATGGGTAACTGGACAGTAAAAGGAAGCATTACTGAATATTTGTTCAAGTTTTAAGCATAATTTTACATTTATGCATTTGGCAGAGACTTACATGGCATTTCAAGGTAAACATTAATACTCTTATCAATTCTTGCTTTCCCCGGGAATTGAACCCATGAACTTGGCGTCGCAAGCGCTAGCGCCCTCTACTGTTTGAGCTACATTTTTTCCAGAAAATAACACAATGTCATTTTGCTTCTCTAGTAAATGTATCTTGATTTAAGAATGTTTGGACGTTTGTTCTGGAAAACTAGACAAAATGCTAGAAAATTTTTTTTTTTGCATTCATACTAAAAATCACATATTTTGAAGTGTCGCCTGCTGTTATACTGATAATAGTTTCCTTCCAGCTGGCGTATAACTCCTTGACAGTAGAGGGTGCTCTAACTCTGATCAATGTGGTCAAGAACACACCGAAAACCGCCATGGAAGAGATCAACATATGTGTGAGTGCTGCTCTGGTTTTAAGAGCCGAGCCAGCAAAGTTCACTCTCTGCTTCTCCTATAAAATGCATTAACATGAGCATAACTGCATTGACCAATCACTATATGCAAAATAATGTGTTTTTTTATAACTTTATATATTGTTCTGAAAAGGCAAACAAAAATGGAATCAACAGTAGAGTATATTTACATCATGTAAAAGATAAAGGCATAAAGAAAAATAGATTAAGTATACATTTTTCTTTTCACAATTGCGAGTTATAAAGTCAGAATTGCGAGTTGTAAAGAAAACAAGTCAGAATTATGAAAAAATAATTACTTTTTTTTATTTTTCATTCCCTGGTGGAAACAAGCTACCATAAATACAGGCTTACATATTTTCATTTTTGTTAAATATGTCATTTAATGTAATTTGTACAGTATTTGTGCCCAATTCTGTAGTTTAATTGACCTTTATGACCTCTGATATCACAGACAGGAAGTGTTTTGTCCTTTTACTGATACTTATTTTACTGTTCTAACAGAGATTAGTTGCTTATATTTTGAGCATATAAATGTGAACCGCTGGTTAACTGAATATTACAGTAAAATACAGAATTGAAGTTTTCTTTGCTCACGATGTGTGTCGTGCTGTAGAACGTGCTGGTGAACGAGAACTTCGTGCAGCTCTTAGAGTTGATCTGTCAGGAGCACCCCAGTCTGCAGGTGCAGTATGGAGGAGTTGGAGGATTTATCGCCAAAAAACCCCGGAAACGCATTGACCCCATGAAAGTCATTCAGGTATGGGAATTAACAGCTTAAAGGGACAGTTCCCCCAAAAATAACAATTACCCCATGATTTACTGATGGTTGGATAAACTTCATGATGGATAGATGCACTTTTATCATGTATAGATGCACTTTTATGATGGATAGATGTACTTGATAGATAGATAGATAGATAGATAGATAGATAGATAGATAGATAGATAGATAGATAGATAGATAGATAGATAGATAGATAGATAGATAGATAGATAGATAGATAGATAGATAGATAGATAGATAGATAGATAGATGAATAAATGTCATGTACACCTAGGATGTCTTGAGGGTACTCAAATTATGGGCTAATTTTAATTTTTCAGTGAACTGTCCCTTTAAGTATAATTAGCAAATTGACAAATTTAGTATTTTTTTATTTCCCAAGTCTAATGGTTTTGCTGAATTGTCTTTTCGAAGGATTACCTCGATCAGCGCAAGCTTCGTTTGTGGGACTTCTTCCGTAACATCGACAAGGATGGGACAATGCGCGTTCCTGTCGTAGACTTCAGAAAAGCCGTTCAGGTATTGATACTGCCTTTAAAAGTTCAATACTTCTAAAACTACAGAGTCAAATCCATGAAGTTGCTTGATGAATGACACTTGAATGATTTTGAACAAATGTTCTATTAACTTTAGTTCATAACTTTGAGAGGACCTTGCCCTAACTTTAGCCTGAGAATGTTCTCTGTAATTTGGGACTGTACGATTATTCTGTAGAAAATAGTTCGAGTAGATCAGTCCAAACGTTTGGTAGTGTAAAACTATGTAATAAAACCTGACCCTGAGCATGACTGACATGTGTTGTATTTCTGTTCCCACCTCAGCAATCTAGCATCCCCCTGGAGAGATTCCAGATTGAGGAGTTGATCCAGAGACTGGACAGAGACCGAACCGGCATAGTAGACTACAGGTGGACTGTCTATTACTGCTCTAACACAAACACTGGGATAATGAAGTCATTAAATATTAAATGCATGATAAAGCACACAGACCGGGATCGTTCTCATCAATACTGTAACTTTATGATCATGTTCACACACTTGCAGAAGCTCGTAAACTCTGATCGATACCCTAGCAAGCTGTGTTACAGTCAAGTGACTGATTTTGTGAGTGTTCTTCTGCAATATTTCAGTAAGCATGTGACCCTGCCTCTTAAAAGAATCGGAATCAATAATCGTTAGGAACCGGAATCGAAAACAAGGAATCGGAATCAGAATCGTTCAAATTTAAACGATACCCAACCCTAGTTACACCACTTCCCATTGCAGACCAAAACTACCTATTATTGCTAAACTATTGCCTTAATATCCCACAGAGGCCTGGCAGATACTAGGAAACAGATGATGCGAGACCACCGGCGCCAACTGCGTAAAGTGGAGTCACGGCAGAAGAAGGAGAAGCAGAAGAGCGACAGGATCCTCAAAACCTTCGAGAGCGCCGTCGAGGCCGTCACTCCACGGAGCTCCATGATAATCTCACCAGGAGTCGGCAAAGAGGACTCCAGCGGCCCTCAGCACTTCTCTGCCACGCCGCTCAGCTCCTGGCACCACATTATCATGTCCAACAGCAGCCGCTACTCCGTCAACAACATGAGCAGCGAGCACGTGCACCTTCCCATGATAGGGAACCCCTCGAGATCACCAGACATGCGCTCATATTCACAACCCAATCTTTTCGCCAGCATCCCTAAACCGTCGACCAGCAAACCCTCTTCCGCTCACGGATTGCACTCCACGTCTAACCCGAGTGTGGCCAGAAGCAACCTCAGCCCCACTGCCGACCTGACCAGATCCAGGCCGGCGCTGAACCCTGAGCCCGCCGGCAAAGCAAAGGTTAAAGGGAAGAAAAAGAAGACCAAGAAAAGAAAAGAAAAGATATAATGGCAAAAGGATATGGTGTACATGCCTGTCAAGCTCCATTTTCAGTGCATAACGACATTCGGAAAACTTGCAATGCAGCACATGGACAATTTTTTATGATATTTCTTGCCCTTTTTTAACATTTT
Organism: Cyprinella venusta; assembly: GCA_038021265.1. NCBI lineage: Eukaryota > Metazoa > Chordata > Actinopteri > Cypriniformes > Leuciscidae > Cyprinella > Cyprinella venusta. The sequence continues at coordinate 33,826,229 of CM075875.1, read as the reverse complement.
ACATTTAATCATTTAGCAGATGCTTTTATCCAAAGTGACTTACAAATGAGTAGAGCAATAGATGCAGTTTAACTAACAGTAGGACAACACTATGCAAGTGCTGTGACCCTTCCCAGTTTAATCTAGCGTATAGGGTTGGGTATGGAGAATCGAGTATCGATTGGAACCGAGACTAACTTTTCGTTTTTCCCGGAATCGTTCAAAAGTTAAAATTTCGATTCCTAGTTTTGATATTCACAGTCCGCCGAGCAGAAGAAGAAACCGCCGAACAACACCAACGAAGAAGCGTCTACCGGAAGTGTTGGCATAACCGCGAGAGTCGAACATGAGTAGCTTACGTCGGCGGTCCAAAGTGTGGCTTCACTTTTCTAAAAATAATGAAATCTCGGCAAAATGCAAAATTTGTGACAGAAGGAGTATTTCCTTCAGAAAGACCATTGGTTAGCAAGGTTAGCTAAACTTTTTTAAATCTGCCTCTTAAAAGAATCGGAATCAAGAATCGTTAGGAACCGGAATCGAAACAAGGAATCGGAATCAGAATCGTTCAAATTCAAACGATACCCAACCCTACTAGCGTAGTATACTTTATGCCTTTTTTTGGAGGGTTTACCCTACAGTCGGAATACATCCCAGATAGCAAATTGATTTTGGGACCAATCTGGTTGATTTTCGGCTGTGAGTTTGGACGACATGGAAATATGGCCCAAGATTGGCCCAGAAGCTACTTGCAAAAAGTTAACCAGATCCATGCCGGAAGCAGACCAAAACATCAGGGGTTTCAGACGCAGCTTTATTGTAGATATGGAAGTTTCCGTGGTGTCAATGCTGGGGACTTTTATCTTAGTTTGTCAATTAAACTGTTTAGGTTTTTTTCCTCATATTTATGTTTGTTGTTTTGCACTGTATTATTTCTATGCAAATTATTTGGGAATGTGAAGGTAAAATATTTGACATCATCAATAAAATTTAAATCGAAAAAAGAGATGATTTTAGTGTATTTGATTCCAGGTCAATTCCCCAAATTAAGCAAATGAAAAAGTATTTCATGATTTGCAGAACTCCAGTAAAGTTATGTATAGCTTTATATAAAATGTATATTACATATAGCATGGTCATGTCTTCTAACACCAATACTGCTTCACTAATTTTCTAAATGCCACTTTAACGTAGCATACAAAGCACCAGGATACACATACAATGTATTTCTCTACTCCAAATTATAGCTGCTATCAGTATAAATTGAAAAGAAATTGCTTTATTGCCCAAAATATTTACAGGGTTGCAGATTTAGCCCAAATTAAATTACTCGATAGTGTCTTGCTAATTTGGGGCCATAGTTAATTTTGCCTTTGTTAGTAAACATATTTTTTTGTAAATAAAGGGAAAAGTGTTTTTTCTAATATCCTATTTCTCAATAATAATTTGGGTGACCTAATGATAACAAACATGCGTAAGTGTTTCTTTACATCATTCCTTTGTAAGTGCTAGTTTATCTAAATGACACAACACAGCCGAGTCTTGTCCTGAACTGCTGATGGCATATTTCATGTGAAAACACACCTGTTTTTTTCCTCTCTCAGTTTCAAGTTTATACCCACTGCCTTAAATCCATAAAGTAAATTGCCTTAGCAGTGTCGTGTAAAAGACAAATTTGAACATCGTCATTTGTCAGACAATAATACTGTGAAAGATGCAGATGCCGTTTATGGCATATAAGATAAGATGGTCTTTAAAAGCCGGAGAGCTCTGTTCCTGCAACACAACTAACTGATGCACGATGATCGTCACACTTCTTTATTTCGTCCTCTTCAGGTCTGCTGTTGTCGAGGGGGTGAGTTCAGTCTATTTCTTCTAAGTTCTTTACAGATAAATTAACTAATTAGCTAAATGGAAAAAGTAAGTCTTAAGATGAGCTTTGAATGGATTAACAATATAAAATTATTCCAGGAAAGACACCAGAGAAATTATGCTCACTCACAGATTTTAAAGCAGCAGACCATAAAATAATACTTGGAATATCTCAGATACCTGAAAATGAATAAAAGATCAATGCAAATGCAATGTAGTTTTGATCAACATGACATCATGACTTTTGCGTAAACATACACGCCAATTTCGAGTCAAGTGGCGTGTTATCTCGACGCATTTTGAGCTATCCGCGTGTATCCGCGTATGTCTATGCCATTAACGTCCACGTCATTCCGCGTGTCTATACACGCCATCAAATGTCCGTGCAAAACAAAGCAAAATGTTCATCTACATCTGGGAAGCGATCTTTTTCTTTCCTAGGATAGTAAGGGAACAGTCATAAATGCCATTAACCCCAGTAGGTTTAGGGACGGGGTTGAGGTAAGTCATATATTTATATATACAGTAATGTAAGTCAACGGCGTTCATAAACACGGTGAAAAGCGATTATGCGTTTTGATAGCACGCCAAAAATGGAAATACGAATTGGCGTGTCATACACACGCTACTTCATGAGATCAGTCTGTTTTGATACTCTTGTAAAACCTTAAAGGGTTAGTTCACCCAAAATTGTCATCAATTACCCTCGTCGTTCCAAACCCTAAAGCCTTCCGAACACAAATGAAGATATTTGAAATGAAATTAAGAGATAATTGTCCCTCCATTGACTGTCTAAGCAACTACCATATGTTACTTCAAAAAGTACCCATGAATCAAGTGGTTTAGTCCGAATGTTCTGAAGAGACTTGATCACTTTATATAATGATGAACAGATTGAATTTATTCATACTTTGATGCTAGAACTTGAGGTGGGTCAGAACTGGTATTATTTCGTCATGCCCGCAGTAGAGCAAGGCACCAGCAACACCAAGGTCATGGGTTTAATTCAAACTGAAGGCATGAACTAAGGTGAATTCCTTGAATGCAATGTAAATCTCTGTAATTAACATGAATCCAAACTGATGTAGAAGAGGAGAAAGACTTATGGCTTCCACCTCTCTTCTATTGGCACAGAGTCTCTGGACTGAGGGCAGTGGAGATCCCAGTGGAGAATGCACATGTGAGGCTTTCCTGCCCAACAGCACATTTCCAATCGGAGAGCTCATCTCGCTGGAGAGCACAGCAGTTGAGATCAACCACAAACTGGAGATAGAGATTAGCAAGGTTTGGTAAGATCTTAAGAACTCATGCAACTAAACTGAATGTAGATGCTGTAATGGTTCTTTAACGGTTCTTGTACAGGTGGAGACTTACGAGGCTAAACTAAGCATCTACATAGCAAAGATAACAAACCTGACAGTGCTGATCAAGCTGATGGAGAATAACCCCGACTCCTACAGTGAGCTCCACTTGGAGGAGGTGAAAATCAAGATCATGCAAGTGGAGGCTCTAATTGTGGAACTGCAGGCGTCTCTACAAACCACCTCTGCCGTGCTTATAGCCATACGCGAACAGGTGACACTTTCTGAACCTCTAAACAAGCAGCATAAACAGCACTTTCAAAGAATGGTTGGGTTGACAAAGCAAACCTACAGCTTTTGTAAAAGCTTTGATTCTTTTCAAAAATCCCTGTTGCAAGTAGCCAGGTTAAAACCAGACCATTCTCAGTTGTAACTGAGATATGGTCTGGCAAAGCGCCATATGCACGTATGTATGCAGAGCGGCGGCTGGCGGAGAAACATCTCTGAGTGTTGTTCTTTGCTTGGTTTGTAACAAAAAGGAAACTTCAAATCGCTTAAAACAGACACGATAGCTGATTCGAACGAGTGATGTTCGACGGCGGCGTCCATCTTTATAACATAGGCTACAAAATCTGCTTCAAAATCCCAGCACTGTCGTCATCGTGTAAAGCCCGCCCTAACGTTTCTGATTGGTTTTGACAGATTGGAAATGGGCTCTAATGAGCTCTTTGCCAGACTAACTTTCCGAGCAAATCTAAATTTGCCGGAAGTTGTCTGGGTTTTCCCAGGCTATGTTCCAAGACCAAATTATTCGACTATAACTGTTCCCGTAGATCTCCAGCTACAGTCACAAACTAATTTTCACCAGCTAAGCTGGTGTTACAGCAGGGTAAAGCTGGTTAAACAGCTACAATAGCACCAAAAAAACACTAACAAGTCAAAACCATGGAGATTCATGCTGGCCTTTTCAGCAGGGCATTTAACCTTCAAACTCTTGGCAAGGTCCAGGCGAGTCTTTGCTCAACCAACAATCAAAGTTGGTCTTTTTGAGTTTCTGGTTCTCAAGCGGTGGCTCAGTGGGTAGCACTGCTGCGTTCAACAAGAAAGTCCCATTTTATTCCTGCTTGGCTGGAGAGGCCTGTCTGTCTTAGGTGCAGTGATGGAGTACTCGAGTCCTGAACTCGGACTCGAGTCCGACTCGAGACTCCATTCTCTGGACTCGTGGACTGATGACTCGTACTTGGACTCGCATTACAAACCGAACCATTACAGTTGGACCATTTTTCCTGCCGACCAAAATCTGCACTGGCGCGACCACCTAACGTTGTGCAACATCAAATGGCAAACGTAATGAAAGCGGAACGAAACTCATTTTGAGTTTTGGGCTTCACGGACCTTTATCAGTTTGGACCATCAACAACAGTGCAGCGCGAGCCGATCTTGATCAAGCGACACTACTACAGCGCTGAGAGAGATCCAGTAAACAAACAAAGCATTTGAATTCGCCACTGAATATAACATTGTTGCGAGATCTAGTGAGAAGCACTAACATTTCTCTGTTATTATCCAACCAAACAGCGCTGACGTGGTGTGAATGAATTAACTAGTTATAGGTTTTAAGTCCACAGATCAGCAACATTCACAGTGGATTTAATATAGTAACACTAACTTGTAACCATGGAAGTTTGGCAAAAAAGTAGCCTACATCACACATCTTTTTTACTTAAACTCAGGTAATAGTGACTCGACTTGGACTCTTCTTTGGTGATTCGGAGTTGGACTCGGACTCGAACACTGGGACTCGAGACTCGACTCGGACTCTTCTTTGGTCATTCGGACTTGGTCTCGACTCGAGACTCGACTCGGACTCTTCTTTAGTGATTCGGACTTGGACTCGGACTCGAACACTGGGGTTCGAGACTCGACTCGGACTCTTCTTTGGTGATTCGGACTTGGTCTCGGACTCAAACACTGGGACTCGAGACTCGACTCGGACTCTTCCTTGGTGATTCGGACTTGGACTCGGACTCGAACACTGGGACTCGAGACTCGACTCGGACTCTTCTTTGGTGATTCGGACTCGAACACTGGGACTCGAGACTCGACCCGGACTCTTCTTTGGTGATTCGGACTTGGACTCGGACTTTAACACTGGGACTCGAGACTCGACTCGGACTCTTCTTTGGTGATTCGGACTTGGACTCGGACTCGAACACTGGGACTTGAGACTCGACTCAGACTCTTCTTTGGTGATTCGGACTCGAGACTTGACTCGGACTCTTCTTTGGTGATTCGGACTTGGACTCGGACACTGGGACTCGAGACTCGACTCGGACTCTTCTTTGGTGATTCGGACTCGAACACTGGGACTCGAGACTCGACTCGGACTCGACAGTTGGTGACTCGACTACAACACTCATTAGGTGAACGTGATTTGACCAAATACAACGTGTTCCTGGATCAACATCTCGGTTGACATTCCAAACAATCATATTTGAGGGACGGTTTTACAGTTTAGGCTAACAAACAGGGCTAGGTGCTTCTACATCATTATTATTCACTTATTTCTCTCTGATTTTAGAGATAAGTTATGGTTAGGTATAGGTTTAGGATGGGGATATGGTTGGGATAAAATTGAGACAGGAATGTTGTTCCAGTATCAACAAAATAGGGTTGAGTTTGCATGTTCTCTAAGTAAGTGTTACTTGAGGTGAATTGGAGACTATAAAATTGCATATATGTGCACTCTGTGTCTGTGACTATTCTGGGTTATTTCCTGCCTTTGGCTTGAGATTAACTTGATGAAATTTTCTTTTTGACGAAAACAGATCAGTGTTATGGTTTCTGTGCTGACTCAACTGGAGATCACCTACGACAAGAACCTGGTTCTCGTGACACGTCGAGAATATTTAATTCTTCAGCAGAAACTAGAGGCGTGTGAGATCCGCCATAATGAAATCTTCAACCCCAACATTGGTAAGTCTTTTTGTATGAAAATACTGAATGTGTACCTGTCTTGAATAATGTATTTACTTGTTTTAACAGGAATCTGCAATCACAGTGGAATTAGAAGAATCAGCAAACCCATCATCAGCCAGCTAAACGCAGACTTGAATGCAGGTTTCAAGTATGGAGGATGGGGTAAAGACTCCAAGCCCTTGCCTGGCTCTGAGAACATGCACTGGTACTACGGCTTTACGGACACTCTGGTCTCTAAAATCACACTGTACTCGGACTACTACAAGCTGATCACGAGAGAGGTCTTAAAGACACATGAGCTTTACGACAGATATCAGTATGATTGGCAAGGCACTGGAAACAACTACATTGTGCGAGAAAACACCTTGTACTATCAGTTCAGACCCACTTTTGCTATGGCAAAGTTCAACATGACCAGTGCGACAGCTCAGTACAAGGTGATTCCCAAGGCCAGCACTAGATTCTCATACCATTACTCGGCCAACCAGAACCTGGACTTCGCAGCCGACGAGTCGGGCCTGTGGGTAACGTACGCCACGGAGGAATCGAAGGGTAAACTGGTTTTAGGGAGGATCAACGAGGAGACATTTGAGGTAGAGAAAGTTTGGCAGACCAGTATTTTCAAACCATCTGTAGGAAACTCTTTCATGGTGTGTGGGGTTCTGTACGCCACACGGTCTGTAGACTCTAAAACCGAAGAGATCTTTTACACCTTTGACACTCGCACAGAAAAGGAAAGCTATGTTAGTGTTCCATTTGAGAAGTTCCAGGACTCCTATGTTTACCTGGACTACAACCCCACTGATCAGAAACTTTACATGTACAACAACGGTTATTACGTCAGCTATCATGTTTGGTTCAACCAGGAGGGCTCAAGAGATAAACTCTTGATTGGCTGACCTGAGAATGAAGAATATTTTATAAAGCTGTCAAAAACAGAACAGCAATGAATGTGCTGTATTTCACTTTGTGTAATAAAATCTTGAGCATTATGATTTGAGTGACATTTCTTCTTATATAAAAAAAACGTCTTTGAAGTCCTTTTCTTAATCTACATAGTTTAATGTTTCAAAGTAAATTTAAAAAAACGTCCAATGAAGGAGCAGACCCTAGCAGGACAGTACGGTACAATGAGATCACAGATATACCTTGGTGCACAGCCAGACAATGCCTTATACAGTAAACAATAATAAGGATCTTAAAATCTACTCTAAACTTAATGGGAAGCCAGTGAAGGGATCCCAAAACAGGAGAAATATGATCCCTCTTTCTAGACCCAGTCAACAGTCTTGCAGCTCCATTTTGGACAATTTGTAAACGAGACAATGAAGATTGAGGAAGGCCACAACAAAGAGAATTGCAATAGTCTAATCGAGATGTTATAAATGCATGAATTGCGACTTCTAAATCTTTGCACGAAAGAAGGTTCTTCAACTTTGCAATAGATCTTAAATGGAAAAAGCGTCCTCTAATCACAGCACTAATTTGTTTATCAAAAATCGATGAAGAGTCAAAGATCACTCCAATGTTTTTGATTTGTTTGCATACATTTGTTGAAAGAGGACCTAACTGGGCTTTCAGAGAAGGAGAGGAATCTGCTGGACAACCCAGAATTAAAACCTGTTTTATCCTCATTTAGCTGCAGAAAAATATGTCATCCACCTCTTGATACCATCTACACATTCCAATAACGCATCAAATGAAGCAGCGGTGTCAAGCCTTACTGGAAGATAAAGCTGAGAATCGTCTGCATAACAGTGATACGAGATGTTGTACTTCTGAAAAATGAGGGCCAAGGGGAGCATCTAAAGGGAAAACAATAAAGGTCCCAAAATAGATCCCTGGGGGCACACCAAACAAAACAGGCGCAGGTGTCAAGGAACAATTTCCTAAATGTACAGAAAAAGTCCTCTATTTGAGGTAGGAAGCAAACCATTGTAATGCGTGCCCTTGAAACCTACCATACATTCTGTTCAAGAAGAATGTGTGGTCAATGGTATCCAATGCAGCGCTCAGGTCCAACAAAACCAGCACAACACAAGAGCCTGAATCCAAAGCAACATTGGACTGGATCACCCTGATCCAGATACACAGTTTTCAAGATTACCAAATTCAGATTACCAGTGCTCTAAATGGGACAACATATCACAATGTGGGCCAATATGGGGTCACTGTAAGTGTTTCTTATTTTGAGACAAAATTGTTAGCCTATGTCTACTTTATCACTGTTACAACGGTTACACAAGTCAAGTGCAAAACATAAATAAAAGTTTGTACACTAAATGATACAAATGTATTATTTGACCAATTTTTACTACATTAGTAAAAATTAAAACTAAAAACTAAATTTTTGACCAAGTTTTACTACATTTTTTTCCTGAAATCCACCTTGAAATCCGACCCCCTGTTGGGATCAGGATAATCCTGTTTTTTTGGATCAAAGTTATCTAAATCCCACTGACAAGTTTTGAACAACACAAACTGAAGGTTTGATCCAGATTAAAACTAGGATTGGATTCCCTGATCCAATTTCAGATTCCTTCTTTCCCTTTTGAACAACCCATTTTCAAGGTTTGATCCAATCCGATAACCAAAATCTGATCAGTTTACCTTTGAACAACTGGCCCCTTGTGATAATGCGTCCACTTCCCGTTCATCCTCAACAAGATCAGGCTATAAAGTACCTACTCTTTCAGCGCTCATTGAAATTAAGTACCTCATTGAGTATGTGGTGTCGAACGCAGCCCATTGTTTTTCATTTTTTGCAAAGTGAAAAGTCAGAATCACTTTATAATTTAGAAAGGCACATTCCCTGCAATCTTTTTTTATTGAATTGATCCACACACACACACACACACACACACGAAAAAAGAAAATGTAGGCAATAGCACACTTAAATGTAACCATCAAGGCCACCCCCAATATATATATATATATATATATATATATATATATATATATATATATATATTTATTTAAAAGATATTTTGTGTGCGTTACCAGTTCTGCTGCTTTTCATTAGACACTCCAGAGTTCATTGCATTATTTTAGCATAGACGGATGAGATAAATACACAGCAGCACTCAGTCATCGTGTTGGCATGTTATTACAGTAATCCATCATCCTTCTCCAGGTTTGTAAAACAATGCTTTCTCTCAGGTTGATTATGTCTGTTATAATCCACCAATAAAACACAACATATTAAGCAAACATGAACTGTGTGCATATGTCTTAATGAGGAACGTCATTGTTCATCCATTGGATGTCAAACACAACTGTCATGAGAATAAGACATGTGCTGTAGATGAGTTCCGATAACATGCTGCATATAAACCCGGAGCTGAGAAAGAGAAACATATTTAGACATGATGGATCTCGCGCTGCTTGTGCTCATGCTCGCGGCTCCCGCGCACACCTGGCTGGTAAGAGGCTTATGATTATCTCAGTTTTGATTCTTTGCTTAACCATTTCCAAAGATTCGATTTTCAAACATATCCTAATGTTAAGACGAATAAACTAGGGGTCGACCGATTATCGGCCTGGCCGATATTAAGCATTTTTATGGTTATCGGTATCGGCCATTTTCAAAACCGATTAGCAGATAAAATAATTTTTTATATCAAAGACACTGAAACTCAAAGATCTCCATGGAAACCCGTCAAAATAAAAGTTCGGTTTTTCACAAAGCCCTAAAAATGTAATTTTTGTGAAACTGTAAATAAATTGAAAAAGTTTAATGATTTTAATTAATTACAAATGCTTTTTGATTACTAAAATTTTATTTAAACATTAAAATAGAGCCTTTAAGTTTTACAAAATGTTTACAGAATGCTGCTGGGCGCTCCCTGCACTTTTTTACAAGTTATTATTTTTAATATTATTAATAACAGTTCTCAGATTCAAAGATATGTTTAAAATCATTTAAAGAAAGTTTTTGTGAAAACCCTTTGTTATTCTTAATTTTGACATTAATTTACAGTTTTACACCAGTCATATCCTATAATATATATATATCGGTTCTCTGTCTATTTGATCTGTAATAGTCGGTATCGACATCGGCCCTGAAAATCACATATCGGTCGACCCCTAGAATAAACCCATAATGTTTTTCCAGTCTCTAGAGGACTGGGGCTCTGGCAGAGTCGAGGGCTCCGTCGGGGAGTTTGGACAGTGTGTTTGCAACGTGTTCCTGCCCGATACTTCATTCCCAGCGGACCGTGTGGAGCAAATGCAGACGTCCTCGAGTCAGCTCTCGGTAGAGATCAAACTCCACATCAGCAAGGTAGATTTAAGGTTATATACTCGAGATAAGCGCATTTTATATTCAACCCTGTGTTATTTTAGCATCATTTAGATGTTTTTCTATAATTTAAAGTTATGATTTAATTAAATACAACTAATTAGTTTTATTCAATTGTAGTTATTTTAGTATATTAAGTTATAAACTAAATGAAAATGAGAAATGTTTCCTTAATTTTATTCCAGTTAATCTTCATTTTATTTCAGGTAACGCAGATGTTTTTTTTTTTTATGGTTTTCGTTTTAAAAAACCCAACACCTGGACCCAACACTAGGGGTATAACGATACCCTCATGTCTCGATTCGATACATACTGTATCACGATACGATATTATCCAAGAAGACATATGCTAAAAGGTTAACAAAAAATGTACTTTTGATTAAAATGATAAATTTGGTTTTACATTGTGTGTGTAAATGAATAGGCTTGACTTGGTGCTGTTAACCCCATGAACAGGACAATAGACACCAGAATAACAATATTCATGATTCTGAAGCTGAAAATACAGATGAATATGATGATCTCCATCACTGACTAGATATATAGATATATTTAAATAACGTCGGACACTTTTACTGGTAAGACATTTGACATTTTCAGGACACACACATATTCCCAATTGCATTATTATACATTATATAGTAGTTTCATGTAGTACCGACACTAAAACTCACACACTTTTTTACAATTTCTCACACAGTAATTTTTGTTTTGGGTGATCTATACACCATACACAGTTGCATTTTTTTATAGCGAAATATTTTCACACTATATCATTACACCCTTAATTATTTATTTATTTATTTTTTAACAAATTTATTAACAAATTTATATTTTTAACACATTTTTTAACAAATTTATTTATTTAACAAATGTAATAATTTAAACCCCCCCCCCCCCCCCCCCCCCAAAAAAAAAAAAAAACAAAAAAAAAAACGTTACAATAATAGTTTGAGTATTAGGGTTAGGAGTCATCAGGTTTTCAGTCATCTCAATGAATTTGATGGCTTTCTGTAGGCTTTCTATCACAGCACAGACCATGTTCATCCGTGTCGTATTTTCTTTGACCTAGTGTAGTTTTGTTGGTGTTTTTTTGAGGATGAGTGTCACACAACTTGTCCATATTTGATTTGACGAGTTCTACACACTGACAGAAGAGTTTGTGATCAAACACACAACCGTTGACATCAACAACTGAAGATATTCTCCATCTCGCTGTTAAAAGTACATTTTGCTATGCTAATCATCTATTTCTCATTTTTTAGTACTTGTATTTAATGTGCTCAGGTCAGCAGTCTGAAAGTTCAGCTAGTCGTTCTTCTCGGCCAGCTGTCCAACCTGACGGCTCGCGTGGAGAGTCTGGAGAGCGGACCGGACAAGTACATCAAACTGGAGTTCGAGCTCCTCCGCGTTGAGCTCAGAGAGTTTGAGTATCTGGTCACGCAACTGAAGACTTCTCTAAACTCGTCTTCACCCGCCTTCGAGAGTCTTTTCATCGAGGTGAAACTTCCTTCACTCATCCAAAACATATAGCATTATAATGTCTGCATGGATCTAATCTGTTTTCTTCTTTAAGATTCGCAATATGAGTTTAATTGTGGATCAACTGGAGAGCTACGACCGAAGCAACTTAGAAGTGATTCGCATCGAGTTCGCCAAACTTCAGCGGAAACTGGAGAAATGTCAGGATGATAAGGATGACTACTCTAATGCACCAATAGGTAGGCTAATACTCATTTTCTGAGAAAATTATACACCTTTGGCTCATTTGAAGTCTTGATACATGTAAGAATTTTATTCTTTATTATTTTTAAAGTGTGTAGGGCTCTTGTATCTATTTTTTTTTATTTCAGAAACGATGATAAGAGATGATGCGTCTCATTGCTATAACTGTCAAGCGCTATTAAAGAAATACTTCAGTCACATTGTCAAAACTTAAAAGGACAGTCCGTCAACCACACTGTGACAACGTAACGTAACTATTACTAGCTAATCCGCTTCACTCTCGGCTTATTTAACTGCAGCAAAACTGGACATGATAGTCAGTATAGTCAACGACGGTGTAGAGCGCCCTCTGGTGGACAAACTATACAACTCCAACACTCATGACATGGTTCAAGCGTGTTTCGTCCGTTTTTATTTTATTTTTGAAATATTCATTTATCGGCCATTATAATTGCCGATACCGATAGTTTGGAAAATGCCTAATATCGGCCTGCCTATATATCGCTCTGGCTCTAATGTGTAATATTTTTAAAAATTATTAAAAAAAAACAGTTACATGTTAAGAATTATATAAATAGGCTATATAAATATAGCTTCAAAATATAAAAGCTAGTAACTAGGGTTGAGTATCGTTTGAATTTGAACGATTCTGATTCCGATTCCTTGTTTCGATTCCGGTTCCTAACGATTCTCGATTCCGATTCTTTTAAGAGGCAGAGTCAAAAAAGTTTAGCTAACCTTGCTAACCAACGATCTTTCTGAACGAAATACTCCTTTTGTCACAAATTTTGCATTTTGCCGAGATTTCGTTATTTTTAGAAAAGTGAAGCCACACTTTGGACCGCCGACGTAAGCTACTCATGTTCGACTCGCGCGGTTATGCCAACACTTCCGGTAGACGCTTCTTCGTTGGTGTTGTTCAGCGGTTTCTTCTTCTGGTCGGCGGACTGTGAATATCAAAACTAGGAATCGAAATTTTAACTTTTGAACGATTCCAGGAAAAACGAAAAGTTAGTCTCGGTTCCAATCGATACTTGATTCTCGATACCCAACCCTACGAGTAAATAAAGGAGCAAGCTGAATATGAAGTAACTCATTCTTAGTTCATGTTAGCTAATGCACTAATGTTAACGAATTAAGTGTTTTTGTCTAAAATCTCCTAGGGTCCTGTAAGCATGGAGGCATTCTCAGGATTGGGAAACCCGTGGTCAGCCAGATAAATGCAGACTTGAATGCAGGTTTCAAGTATGGAGGATGGGGTAAAGACTCCAAGCCCTTGCCTGGCTCTGAGAACACGCACTGGTACTACGGCTTTACGGACACTCTGGTCTCTAAAATCACACTGTACTCTGACTACTACAAGCTGATCACGAGAGAGGTCTTAAAGAAACATGAGCTTTACGACAGATATCAGTATGATTGGCAAGGCACTGGAAACAACTACATTGTGCGAGAAAACACCTTGTACTATCAGTTCAGACCCACTTTTGCTATGGCAAAGTTCAACATGACCAGTGCGACAGCTCAGTACAAGGTGATTCCCAAGGCCAGCACTAGATTCTCATACCATTACTCGGCCAACCAGAACCTGGACTTCGCAGCCGACGAGTCGGGCCTGTGGGTAACGTACGCCACGGAGGAATCGAACGGTAACCTGGTTTTAGGGAGGATCAACGAGGAGACATTTGAGGTAGAGAGAGTTTGGCAGACCAGCGAATACAAGCAGTCGATCACAAACGCGTTCATGATATGCGGCGTTCTGTACGCGACCAGGTCAGTAGATACCCACACAGAGGAGATCTTTTACACCTATGACACCAATAAAGACGAGGAGAGCCACGTTAGCATTCGCTTCGAGAAGTTCCAGGACTTTTACATGAACCTGGACTACAATCCTACCGATCAGAAGCTTTACATGTACAACAACGGATACTATGTGTATTATAATGTGAAGTTCAAGGCTGCTTAGATAAACAACTGCTTTCAGACTTTACTGACAATTGACAATGTAATATTTTACGTGGAAATATTACAATAAAATTATACACAAGCATCACCTCTTGCATGTTCTTGTGTCAAAGTTGAGCAAAACTTTCCAAAACATTCAAAGCTTAAAAGCAAGTGCTTCAGCTGTCATATAAAAATGCATATTAAACATATAAACAAACTTATGCTGTCAACAACGTATTTTCTTCGAAGTTTTAGGATTTTGACTTGCCATTATTGACTGCTGATGAACTAGATGAATAAAAAAGGTCTTTAAAACAAACGTGCAAGCATCAGGGACTGGTCTCTTTGCACGCAATGCATGCTGGGAGATGCAGTCCAGTCCATCCTCAGACTGAAGCAACACACACTGCCTTTTCTGCATCACCGGCAAACTTACCTTATACAAGAGCGTGCATGATCACAAACGCTCTCAGTTCCAGCGACAGAACAAGCCAGTGATGAGGCAAACAGAAATCAGCGGCGCATGGTGATTTTAGTTGTGTTTCTGTAAGAAAAAACATTAAAAGTAATATTAAATAGAGCCATGTGCAGAGTGAATCTAAATTTGGTTGTCAGTTCACCTTTATTGCTTAATCCCCTTCGGTAGACTCAGTTCAGTATTTTAAGGGAGTGAAAACCGCATTCTTTAATCAAATTAATTATCAAAAAATGTGGGATATACACGCTATGAAGGGATAAAATGGTGTCTTCACGTGCCACAGTTTTGACGTCTCGGTTTGGTTTAGAAAGCTAAAGCTTTTTTTAAACAGTGGTTTAAAAAAAACATCTTTGTCTTTAAATTAGGGCTGTGCAAAAATTAATCGCGATCAATCGCATCCAAAATAAAAGTCTGTGTTTACATAATATATTTGTGTGTGCTGTATATAGTTATTTTGTATATATAAATACACACACATGCATGTATATGTTTAAGAAAATGTGTTATTCCTAAATAAAATATTTATATTTATATAATATCGATTATGTATTTATTTATATATACAGCATTTAAGCGCAAATAATTCTTAAATATATACATGCATGCATAGGTATTTATACAAAATAGTTATATACAGCACACTCAAATATATTATGTAAACACAGACTTCTATTTTGGATGCGATTAATCGCAATTAACTTTTGCACATCCCTACTTTAAATTAGTTCAAAATTACAATTAAACGTTTTACAAGGATTTAAAAAAATCTGCTAATGCTGTAAACTATATGGGAGCCGCACATTACTATATAGGCCTAACATTGTAGACTTTTAACCTAAATTCAGATGCTATTGATTTTTTTAGATATAACATATGAAAACATGTAAACTGAACATATAAGGCAGTTTTTGCATCAACTTGTGTTTTTACTCGAATTTGTAATTGAAATACAATAATTTACTCTTGTCATTTTCATGAAAGATATTTTAAACATACATTAAATAATCAAGATATCATTAACAGATTAAGTAAAATAAAATATAGATGCTAACATAGTGTATTTATTTAGTGCAAGAGTTCATTTAGGAACCAAAGTTGTGGACACTGAATCAGGTAAATATAATGCTAGTGACAAGCTATGCTGTTTTATTGACGTCTTTATGCTGCTGAAACACTTATTGAGCGATTACACGAGTTATGGTGCCTTTCTTACAACATAGCCTACCTTCAGGTGTCCATTCAGTAACTGATGAAGTCGAGATGATCGCGTTTACTCGCGCCCCACGCTGCCGCTTGACATGAGGAGCAGCGATCTGTCACGCCACATCAAAGAGCGCCAAAACGCCATTTATTGTTTGAATTTCGTGATCAAATAGACAGAATTTGAAAGATTACACCTTGCTTATTATCGAAGGTAACAAAAAACGGAGCTTCAGCTTGTTATTGGGTGTTAATAACTGAATTCGTCGTGTATTGTACACAAGACAGATGAGGTCCATCGGTCTTAGTCGGGTTACGTCACACTCGCGAAAAACGAAGTGCATTATGGGCGTAGCCGCCATTTGTAAGGTATCGGTGCTGGAGTATTCAGTTGTATTCAGTTATTTTTTTTCAAACTAAACCATCCTTAACATGACACTATCATCATCATCAATACAGCAAACCATTTTCTCAGTTTTCTTGTGCTTCTGCAGTTTTGCGAGTTATTCACTTGTTATCTCTACTCTCGTAATCTCAATGCTCACAGTCAGTAGCGATACCTCAAAAATGGCGCCGCTATGACGTCACACACAACAAACCCACGTGTCTGACAAAGACCGATTGAGCTGGGCGGGGCCGGTTCGGAATCTGAGTTCTGTATTGCGGTTTTTCGGTTCGGTTCGAATATCGTTACGCCTAAATACCAATGGGCTATATGCACGCATAAGTTCTCAGTTTCAGCTCAACAGTTTCCGGTTGGGGAGATTAAAGCAGAGGAAAACCGAGGAAAATTGCAGAGTCTTCAAAATTTACTGTCCTCCCGTCTTTGAAACGAAACGTTTATACGTTTAGATGTAATTTTATATATAGGCCTATGTTTATTTAATATAGATTTAATAAGCATAAACACAACGAGGGGTGTCTGTTTTATCTGTTTTTGTGACTAACGTTTCTTTATTATAACCATGGAGTATAAAATTCAATATAATTTCTCGGTATTGCATTGGACTCTACGATCGGCGGAAGTTATCGAGCATCCTTACACCTTCACCGGAAATACCGCCGTGCATAGCTAACAGTTGTAACACAGTCTCATCCCAAAAAGTCATATAACTGACGTCTTGGGACGTCTTTTGACCATACGTCATACAACTGACGCTTTACCTTTAACGTCGGTTAGGTGACGGGTTAGGTTTAGGTCTGGGGTAGAGTTAGGATCCCATAACCTCTTCTACCGACGTTTAAGGGTACCCTAAAAAGGCGGATATTGACGTATGGTCAAAAGACGTCCCAAAACGTCAGTTATATGACGTCTTGGGATGAGACCGGGTTGGCATAGCCTATTGGCGAAATGGAAAATGCACATGAACACCCCCTTATGTGGTGTTTTCCATCAATGGCCCTGCTTTACACACACACACACACACACACACATGTCTACAGACTCAGTATACTGCAAAATTAGTGGCACATTTTACCAAAATGATCTAAAATTAAGTTTTCAAAAACAATACATGCAATAAATTATATTTAGTGCTTAAGTTAAAGCATACACTGCATATCTTTATTTTTACACGGGTTTTTGGGACAAAATAATGTTTTCTGTGTCAATTAGAAGCACTGATTTCACACAAATTGCCACCCTTGATATGCTGAATCCTTCTCTGACAAGAATAACAGCACTGTTGAGGAACATTTAGCTTTGCAGGACATTTCCAGTTTCGTTGAACATTCTTTACATACAGGGCTCAAATCTGGAGACTGAGAAGGCCATCGCAAAACTTTCAAGTGGTCATAATGGTCATGGTTAAAGGTCATAAAAAATTCTACAACTGTCTGTCTGATTTTGAAAATTCAGTTACAGTGTGAAACAACAAAATTAGAAAATTAATTATCAATGATAATAAAAAATAGAAAAAAAATCACTTAAAAAAACACAGAAACAAAAATAGAACTAGACAAACAAGAATGGAGAGAGAGAGAAAGAAAGAAAGAAAGAAAGAAAGAAAGAAAGAAAGAAAGAAAGAAAGAAAGAAAGAAAGAAAGAAAGAAAGAAAGAAAGAAAGAAAGAAAGAAGGCTTACTTTAATTAAAAGAAATGTAAACATTAATTAAGGTAAAAAGTTTGTAGGTTGTGCAAATTGTACATGTTCTGAGTGCTTTGGGTTAAGAGAGGATGAAACTGCAATCAAGTAGGCATAATGTTTTATCTTGTGTAAAAAAAATAAATAAATAAAAAACATTTGAAAACTTACATTTCTGAATATTAAATCTATAGGAAAATAATTAGATTTAGGCCTATTACAAAGCAGGCATTTGAAATCTCAAAATAACAGTTTTGGGATTCAATGAGAAATTTTGCCAGATATTGCTTAAGATAAACCGACTAAAAACGAATAAACCGATCTTTCCAAAGCTAGAACAAGTGCAGAAGAATTTCACTGTCATTGACAGAAAGAGCAATAAGTGTCAAAATCAGAAATAAAAATATTATAAATATTAAGAATTAATTTAAAAATATATTAATTTTACTTTGATTGTGAGGAAAAACATTTTTTTTTGTATAGTTTGGACCACATATTTTTCCAAATCACACGATCAAAAAATCCATTCCAATATGAGAGTGAGGAGGACCAGAGACAGTGTATAATTTCCTCCTTCCCCCCCAGTGAAACATCTTATAGCAGCATCCAGGGCGGGCAAGCGCCGTGCTGACGTCACCGGTCTCGATCCGCCAATAGGAAGCGTTTGCGTTTTCTGCTTCCTGGTGTTGATGATGCGGACGGAGCGGATGCTGAGGATGAGGATGAAGATCTCGCGCAAGGTTCGTTTTCTGTTCCAAGAGGGACATATTACTCAAGACAGCGTACAATAACTGTTAATAACATAACATTCTACCTCAAATACAGGCGCGGTTTAATATTGTAATGTTACATAATAGTATTTGCTGAGAAAGATCGTCATTTAAGGGGGTCTTGGTGACGTCACACGCGTTTGAGACTTGCGGTGATTCACGCGTTCATGTTATTGTGTTCCCGCTGTTTCTGTGTGCACATAACATACAGTACCACAATGATTTAAAGGAATATGGGATCGCCCTGTGTAAGACGAGTCTTTCAGTTGTAGTAATTGTGTCTCGAGCCTTATTGTGATTTATTGCAGTATTTATACTAGTATTTTTTTTTTTTTTTTGCAGAAACTATTATGAACGCCCTTGGTAAATTATGTTGAGGAAACGTCCCTTGCCGTTCTGACTCATTGGGGAAAAACTGAATGAACAGGTTTTTAAAACAGTGACGTGCCACACCTCGTCATATTTTGGTAATATGCCTCAGTGTTATTTTAGTATTATTGATATATACTATTAGGTTTTGTCCCTAAACGTAGGTACTAATGTGCACTTTGCAATATTTTAGCTGATTTGTGTATCATAAAAAGAGCTGTTAAATCAACTTGATGTAAAGTGCTTTGTTAAAGGAGTAGTTCACTTTTAACAAAACTTTTGCTGATAATTTACTCGCCCCCATGTCATCCAAGATGTCTATATCTTTCTTTCTTCAGTCGAAAAGAAATTAAGGTTTTTGATGAAAACATTCCAGGATTTTTCTCCATATAATGGACTTCAATGGGGTCCAAACGGTTCAAGGTCCAAATGACACTTTTAGAGGGCTTTAAACGATTCCAGATGATGAATAAGGGTCTTATCTAGCGAAACGATCTCTCGTTTCAAAAATGAATAAAAAAGTTGAAGTTTTATAAGCTCAAATGGTCTCCTTGCTCTTTTCTGATGAGGGTTCGTGACGCTCCTGGTCAAACTCGTTCATCAAAACGAACAAATCTTTTTTCATAACTTGAAGGGTCCTAGATAAGACCCTTATTCATCGTCTGGAATCGTTTAAAGCCCTTTGAACAGTTTGCACTGAAACTCTCATTTGGACCTTGAACCGTTTGGACCCCATTGAAGTCCATTATATGGAGAAAATCCTGGAATGTTTTCATCAAAAACCTTCATTTCTTTTCGACTGAAGAAAGAAAGACATGGACATCTTGGATGACATGGGGGCGAGTGAATTATCAGCAAAAGTTTTTTAAAAGTCATTCGTCATTGGAAAACACCGAGTATTTCTCAGTCTCTGTTAGAGTATGAAGTGAATATGAACTTTTGCGTTTGGTTTTATTCAGGATAAAGCCTCTTCCGCACCATGATCAGACGGAAACACGCGACTGCTTTATGTGACAGAAGTCAGGGGTCGCTAAGGTGAGTCGTGCATTGTATTTAATTTCACAAACTATCAGTATTATAATATTACTATTGGTAATGAACAGTAAGTAGGGCTGGGTACCGAATTCGGTACTTTTTAGGTACCGATCGAATTGCCTCGGTACTACCCAGTATTGAAACATGTATTGTTTTTCGGTACCGAATTTCGGTACCCAAGTGGTTAATCTGTTCAGCGTCAGTGAAACAGTAAGCACGCAGCATGATTGGCTGTGGCGGAAAACACTAGTTTAGTACATCAATAAAATTAGGTTGTATTCGGTAACGTTAGTTATGTTCAACAGCTGGATTTTTATTTAAAAAAAGATTAATAAATACTGTAACAAATGTTTTGTACATTGTTAGTTCATATTAGTTAATACTAGGGCTGTGAAACGATTAATCGGGATAAAATCCAAAATAAAAGTTTGTGATTACATAATATATGTGTGTGTAGTCTGTATAATTATTTTGTATATATAAAAATACACACACACACATACATGCATGTATATATTTAAGAAATATTTGCATGTATATACTTTATATATATTTATTAGGGCTGTCAAAACGATTAATCGCATCCAAAATAAAAGTTTGTGTTTACATAATATATGTGGGGGCACTGTGTATAATTATTTTGTATATATATAAAAAACACACATGCAGGTATATACATGTATATTATATATAAATATTATTTATATATAAAATATTTATATGTAATATAAATTTTATATAAATCTATATACAGAATATAAATGAAAATATTTCTTAAGTATATACAAGCATGTGTGTGTATTTATATATCTAAAATAATTATACACAGTGCATCCACATATATTATGTAAACACAAACTTTTATTTTGGATGCGATTAATCGCGATTAATCGTTTTGACAGCCCTAATATTTATGCAAAATTAATATTATACATAAATATAAATATGTGATATATTAATAACACATTTTTCTTAAATATATACATGCATGTGTGTGTATTTATCTATACAAAATAATTATACACACTACACACACATATATTACGTAAACACAAACTTTTATTTTGGATGCGATTAATCGCGATTAATCGTTTCACAACCCTGGTTAATACATTAACTATTGTTAACTAATATACATTACCTTATTGTAAAGTGTTACGTATATCTGTGTTGCGCAGGTGGACACTGGCCTTGCTCCACATGTGTGTGAACGCAAGAGAGACCAGAGGCCTTCTGGGATATTAATCACCAGAAATGTGCCACTTCAGAAGTGTTTTCACAACTACAGATCCATCGGCTGGTTCTGGTTCTGGTTCTCGTGGACATTTGCCCTTTTTAACCGATAAACAAACATGGCAAAGAAAGACTACCTGCTCGATGCGGCCCAGCAGATTCGAATGGCGCTGGATAGAGAAGTCAATGAAGATTATGAGGCGGCGTTCAGCTACTATAAGAATGGAGTCGATCTGCTGCTCAACGGAGTTCAAGGTACTGTTATTACATAATAATAATAACAATAATGTTATTACATAATTATATAAATGATATAGTGACTAGAGAATCATTACTGATTTTTGCACTGTCAAGCGTTGTTGACTTATTAAGTGCAAACTCATCGGCTTGATTCACTTCTAATGTTTCATTTATTTGCGTTCAGTCAAGAAGTCAAAAAGTGATTATTCTTTACTTATCCTCAGTGTTGTCAGTCACCAAACTTTCAGTTATCGTTTCCAATCCCAGTAAAAATTAATCTATCGATTTCAGTATCGTAGAAAAAACTATTTAAATGTAACTATTTGGAAATACATTTTGGTAACATTTTACAATAAGGTTCATTTGTTAACAGTAGTTGATGTATTACCTAACATGAACTAACAATGAGCAATACATTTGTTTCAGTATTTATTAATCTTTGTTGTTTGTTCATGTTAGTTCACAGTGCATTAACTATTTTTAAAGCTACACTGTGTGATTTTTACCCCCATCTAGTGGTGAAAAGGTATATGACCATCCAGTGAATATTAGTTTCTGTTCCTCTCAATTCCAATTTCGTTTTAACGCCTACGGTGGCCAATGTAGTCCAAGATTAACATGGCTTCCAGTTCGACCTCGTCCATGAACGTAAACGCGAAAGGCGAAGCTTGAATTAACGGGTATGTCCCTCTTTGGCTAATGTACTTTCAAGATGGAGAGGCGACATTAGAACCCCTCACCCGTATGTGTTTTCAATGGCATATTATACACTCACGAGAATACTTTATTACTTGAACGAAGTAAATATACATTAATGAGCACTTATATCTTAGAAAAACTAAAGAATAAACTAAAAGAGTTACACAGCGTAGCTTTAACAAATACTACCTTTGATTTTAATAACGTATTAGTAACTGTTGAAATTAATATTAACTAAGATTATTAAATGCTGTAGAAGTATTGTTCATTCTTAGTTAATGTTAACTAATATTAAAAAATTAACCTATTGTAAAGTGTTACCAATTTTTTTTTAATGAAATGTTTATGCTGATAATAACTTTCCAAGTAAGTAATAGATTTGTCAGGTTGTGGTGAAAGTAATTGAGGCGATATCTGATTTTAAATACGAATTAATACAAAAGAAGACAACGAACACGGATATGAAACCCAAGCATAACGATGAGAAAAGACATGCATGGAGGAGAAGAGAGAACTGAAACACAGGCCTGAAAATAGACCGAGTAAATGAGGAAGTAGAGAAGTCACAGGTGTAAGACAGAAATCAGTAAAAGAGAAGATAAACCACAGGGCCGCCCAAGACACATTAAAACATATTTTTCAGCTAAATAAACATTGCTTTGAAGGAGGAAAACCAGTAACAACAAACACATTGCTGGTAACAGAACAAGTGCACTGCCAGAGTTTTCCATTGATTAATTGCTATCACAATGTCAAACATTGCAAAGTTTTGGAGGGGGCATAACTTTAGTGTTACAAAGGTCAGTACAAACAACATTTATTGTGGGCCATGACACAAAGACGGTCAACCACTGTGTTTAAAACAAATTAAATACAAATAAAAAAAAATTAGAGGTAATCACTCAAAAAAACACCTCTAATTGTTGTGTATTTCCAAAATAAATAGATTAAAGTCCACAAATAAATGTAGTGAATTTAAACAAGTTCACAAACAAAAATATAACTTATATTTGCGTATATCAGTGGTCTCAAACTCGCGATTTGAGTGTTTTTTGTGGCCCCCTACTTGACAATAAAGGGGACATATCATGCAAAATCCACTTTTTTAGCCCTTAAATGCATTTTGTTGTATATTTGGAGTGTTTATAAGTACAGAAAAGATGAAATTATTTAATAGGGAAATAAGCCTTCCAAAAAACATTCAATATCATATTAATGTGTTGTATAAAGATAAATAATGTATAAGTATGTATAATGTATGAATAAAAAGGACACGAGCAAATATAAGTTTCACAAAGATGTGTTATAAGGAAAAGAAAAAATAATGTTTGTAAAATGAAGTATCATAAAGATGTTGTGTATAAGGAAAAGGCAACCAGTATAAGGTGTATAAGGAACAGTTCAGACCAGCGTTAATAATAAAGATTGGATCAGTTGTGCTCCTTTTTTGGAAAACTTTAATGCAATTTTTTTGTGGAATACTTGATGCGGCCCGGCCTGACCCAGACTCTCCCTCCAGTTAATTTGAGTTTGAGACCCCTGGTGTATATGGTTCAAAACCATTTTGATAATAGGCCTATCCTATGACAAGTAAAAGAGAAAAGAAGCAAGCGTAGGTTAATTTATAATGAGAGCGTAACATAATTTAAATCGCAGCATGAACTATTTTGATTTGGAAAAGGAAAACCAAAACACTTGCATCCGCTGTTCTTTCTGGGAACTAGTGTTTGATCATTTTGATAATTACATGATTTGGATTGGAAAAGTCTATCTAGATAACATTAAAACTGTGGGTCGATCATTGATCTCTGCTAATGCAGAGTCTTCCGTGTCTCACAGTGGATCCGAATAAAGAGAGACGAGAAGCCGTGAAGCGGAAGACCACTCAGTATCTGAAACGAGCCGAGGAGATCTTCATCTCTTACTTACAGGACAACATCTCTAAAGGATCCACACATCTAGGAGTAGGTGACAAATGTGCATGAGGAGATCTGGCTGAACATGATTTTTCTCTTGATTTGAGTTTTTCCTCCTATGGCCAAACTCCCACAATCAAATAGCTTAGAAAATATTATTTTAAAGCTTAGAAACTCTCTGTACTTTCCATCTGTAATAATAATCATAAAATAATAATCATATTTTTCAAAACTACTGCCTTGAACAACACAAACTCAGTGTCATTCGAAAGCTTAGAATCTGAACTTTTCAGTTTGCTGAACTCCTAAGTTGTGCTGAGTTATTTGCTGATAAATAAAAAAAAGTTTTGGTTTTATGAGTCCTTACTTTTGTGTATGCCACTCTAAAACTCTACAAATGTAGAAATGCCTTCAGGGCTTAAGGGGTTAAATGTGGATTATTAACTTTATTCACTTATCTAAAGTTTAACTTGAAGAAATTGTAACAGAAATATATTACTATTATAGAGTAGAAATTAGTTAGTAATACTCTCAGTAATAGTAATAAAAATTTCGTTTTAACAGTAAACACACAATTTCTAAAAAGATAAAATATAAAATGTATTTGTTTAATGAATTCAATTGATTAGACATGCGTTTTTTATTACTAAAAATGCCTTAAATATGTAATTAAATTCACACACACACACACACACACACACTCTCTCTCTATATATATATATTATATATATATATATTAGGGCTGTCAAACAATTAATCGCGATTAATCGCATCCAAAATAAAAGTTTGTGTTTACATAATATATGTGGGTGCACTGTGTATAATTAATTTGTATAGTATATATATACAGTATATATATATATATATATATATATATATATATACATACACACACGTGCTTGTATATATTTAAGAAATATTTTTATGTATATACTGTATCTAGATTTATATTTTATATAAATATTTTATGTATAAATACTATTTTTTTCTTAAATATACATTCATTTGTGTGTTTATATATATATATATATATACAAAATAATTATACACAGTGCACTCACATATATTATGTAAACACAAACTTTTATTTTGGATGTGATTAATCGCGATTAATCATTTGACAGCACTGATATATATATATATATATATATATATATATATATATATATACAGTATATACATACTACATACAAAAATTATATATAATAAATGGATTTCGGGACAACATGAAACGAATTTCATGGGGCTCTAAAAATTGAATTTGTTTGATTTTTTTAATTAATTGTTCAATTAAAACTGGATTCCATTTATGTGAACCAGATTTTTGCTATTAGTTAATATCCTGACTATGTGTTTTATTCTCCTGGTCATCAGGGTTATAGTAGCTTACGGTTTCGGTCGATCAGACATCTAAGTTCGCCGGTGGAGAATCTGGCGATGTGCAGAGTGGTCGGCATCATTGATAAGGTACAGTGTGTTCATGCTTCTTACAACTACTCCGCAGTTCTCTATAGGCCAGGACATTAAAGTCAATGGAAGTGCAATAGTTATAGTTATTCATGTGTGTTTTCCACAGGTGCTGACGGTTGAAAGTCTGATAAGCAAGGAGACGTTTGTTGTAAAGGTAAGCATTTGAAACAGAAGCATTCGAGTGTATGGGCTCCTTTCAGAAGTGAGACGCTGTTATTACTGCGAGTCTGCTTGGATTGATCCTGTTAAAAGCGGCTGTGTCTAAATCTGAGTACAGACTCGTCTCGGGTTTCTGAAACCAGACACTTGAGATATTAGAATTGGACAGTTATAGAGACAGGTGGACAAAACAAAGAAACCAGAAACCAGCAGACACTACAGGAAATACAATAAACACTACCATGCTGTTTAAATAATGTGCAATTTCAATTAAATTCAAATTTATTTGTATAGCGCTTTTCACAATACATATTGTTTCAATAATATATCATTATTTTTCTGCATTACAGTAATGAAAATTTGATTTTTTTTTTTTACATTTTTGTTGTTAAAAGAAATCCTCAACATAGCAGTCCAGAAATCACATTCATTTTGTTATAATGCCACAGGTCTGTTACATTTATGCACTTGGCGGATATCTTTATCCTAAGTGACTTACATTGCATTCAAGCTATACTTTTTTTATTCAAGTCTTGTTTTTTATTTCAAGTCTGTCATATCGACTACATTATAACGAGAACATCAGAATTGTGTGTTTGGGACATGGATTTTAATGGTGAGACTTTTGTTTTTTGTAATCAGGCTCTCAAAAAATTATTTGTGGATTTAGATTTTTCAGCCAATATATAGATTGTCGGCTTTCAAATATAAAGAATTATTCGTTATCGGTATCGTCCAAAATGTTCATATCAGTTCATCCCTATGTTTTTAGCAAAGCACAAGTGACCCTGTTCTTATAGTTATGGAGCTGAATGTATGAAACAAGCCATAGAATTTGGTTAAACCAAGCTATCTTACAAGTCAGCTTACCAAAAAGGCAGTACAGTCATGCCAACGCTGCCTTCCTTTCGGAACAGACTTAGTGTCAGGAGTCATTAATGTTGTTCTAAAAGGCTGTCTAAAGAGGCAGCTCACTAGAAAGGGCCTAATTCTGGTGCGAAACATTCTGCTTTCTGGACAGAGTTTACCGAAGTCGAGCTGGGAGAGCCGTGAGAGGTCCACCATCATTCCTCAGGGAGTGCCCTTTATGGTGAAGCTGCTAAAATACTATGTCAGTGAAGACACTGTGTTCCTCCATCTAGAACGTGTTCAAGGTGAGTTGCACTTTTCACATTGTGTATTGTTCCAGCAGTTCGACATAGTATATCCCCTGTGAACAAGACCAATGTGACGGGCAAGGACAAACTTCACCGGTGTTGATGAGGAAGAAATTAGAGCCAGACCGATATATCGGCAGACCGATATTATCGGCCGATATTAGGCGTTTTCTAAACTATCGGTATCGGCAGTTATAACGGCCGATAAATGAATATTTCAAAAATAAAATAAAAACAATTAAAAGAACATCCCCATCAGTTCTCTTAACTCAAATATGCATGACAAAATTTGTGGCCAGCGGAAGTTTCTTTTTAAAATGCATTCTCATATCATTTTTTGTTAAAACTCATAAATAACTACCAATAACTAATGTTAGGGAAATCTGTTAATGTTTTGTTGCGCCTTTCTGAAATAAAAAATAAAAAATATCGGCCGATATATCGGATTTTAAAACCAAAAAATATTTGTATCGATATCGGCCTTCAAAATCCTTTATCGGTCGGGATCTAGAAGAAACAGGAGCCAAGATCCTGCTGGGGAACCCAACCATCATATTCAATGAATATGAGAATCGTCTTTGTTGAACCGACGCTTTTTAGTCCACACTTATGCTGTGTCTCAAGCATCATCCAGAAGGCTATTCCAGAGCTTAGGATCCATATATGAGACCCTACATGTTCTCGATTTTATAAGTTCTATCAAAAGGTGATATCTGATTGAAGATATTTTAAGTACTGAAAACTACAGACATGTTAAAATAGGAGAAAGAGATGATCAAATTTTATAAATCTGTACTGTTGTAACACCATCTTGAATTACAAAAGACAATGAAACCCTTGTAAAGAGGTAGGGTACCATCCGTTGAGTTTTGCAGTGATTACAAGTAACAAGATTATATAGACGACAAGTAACATCAAACGTGTTCACCCTCCACCCAAACACACACCATATTTACATATCAGTTCAATCACTTATGATAGAAAAACCTGAGTTTCCAACGCAGTTTGTCGCAAGTCCAGCGTTCTCAAAGTCATTGGTGGCACGATGATTTCAGTCAATCGATGTCCACAGGAAGTTCCACAGGTTCAATCAATTCAAAGATGACAGGCTCAGTCAATAATCCACTGATAATTCCCACGCGCACTAAGCGGTCGAACTTAGAGTAAAACAGTCCAAGAGAGAAACTTGTCTCAAGACGCATTTAGCATGTGGTCGCAAAGAAAATAACAAGTTCTCCTCGAAAACTCAACCACAGATGAATGCCTTGAGCTACTGCTCACATCCATGTTTTTGTCAACCCTCTCTAAGTTCACTTCTTCTCTGCTTATATCCGCATCCTCACCTTCAGAACTGAGGACATCGCCCCCTAGTGAAGTGGCAAAGCACTACTAACCCTTGAACTGTTAGAACTGTTAAACTGTTGCATCTAAAAAAACAACACTTGTTTATGGAGCCAATAGTGCATTACAACATTCAACATTCCTTTTCTGTAACATAGCAATATTTGTCAGAATTCTGTTCTAGAAACATTAGTTATGTGACTTTCAAATGCCAAATATTCCCAGTCCCAGGTCCTTGCTGTTGTGCAAAGTGTGACGGTAAAAACATTTAGACAAGTAGTGTATCCAATAAAGATCAGTGTTTCAAGGATTACTAGAAAGTTATAAGCAGGTCAAGTCAAGTCACATTTATTTATATAGTACTTTTAATACAGATTGTTTCAAAGCAGATTTACACCCAGAAAGCAACATAGTCCCAGCCCAGATCCGCCCAGATCTGTTACGTGTGGATTCCAGATGGTCCAAATGTTGGCCGGATCTGGGCCGACACTAGGCTTGTTCGACTTCAAGCAGTTGTGCGCAGACCGATCGGTGGCTGACCTTAAGCAGTGCATGCCGGTTAGAAATTTGTTGAACTTGTTGATTCTTGTTCAAACAGACGCTGTATGAAGCAGTACATAAAGTATTGAATGAAAATGTCTCTGAAACATCTGTGTATTTGGCAAATATTGCATTTAAACCACTTCAGCTGTGGTAAAGTATGCAAACACAGCGCGAGCGTCACTACGGGAACCAGAAAGTGTCCGACTTCACGTCTCCGTTTTCAGCTCCATTTGCCTGCAAGCGGCAACTCTCGTTGATTGGTTATATCCAGCCGCAGTTGATGTCCAACACACCTATGTTGCTGTTTGGGCAGGACAATACGCAACAAAGTTTGCTTCGGCTGTACAGCAAATCTTGAAGAAAGATTGGGTCATAGGCCAGCTTAAGTGATTTCAGTGATGGTTAATTTCTGTTGTAAAAAAAAAGTTATTAATTTAGTTCATTTGTCTATACAGAAGCTCTAAAGAAAACAGTGATGTCACTGTCCAGCTCAATTCAGTTCTCATACAATGGTGTTAATGCAGGCGGATCAATCATACTGTTGAATATTAAGTGACCTTACTCTGCGGGAAAGTGGACCTCAAGGGCCAAAGTTGGGAACCCCTGCTCTATAGGACATTGGCCCATCAGGAGCAGGATTGGACACCCCTGCTCAACAGTATACAAATCAGTACTGTGGTCTATTAATCAGTACTGTGGTCTGTTCCCTATTTCATACATGGGAAAATGTGTTGCACACTGGAAAAAAAAGATCCATATCAATAATCTTGAAATCTAGCCTGGAGGTCCACTGTCCTGCAGCTCCAACCCTAATCAAACACCTCAACCAGCTCAAGGTCTTCCGGATTACTTGAAACTCCCGGGTGTGTTGGAACAGGTTGAAGCTATACTCTGCGTGACACTGATCCTAAACTCTTCTGTGGGAATTCTAAACTCTGGCCCTCAAGGTCCACTTCTCTGCAGAGTTTGGCTCCAACCCTAATCAAACATGCCTGAACAAGCTAATCAAGGTCTGCAGGATCACTACAAACTTCCAGGCTAGTGTGTAGGAACAGGTTGGAGCTATACTCTGTGTGACACTGGTCCTAAACTCAACTGCAAAGACTCTAAACTCTGGCCCTCAAGGTCCACTTCTCTGCAGAGTTTGGCTCCAACCCTACTTAAACACGCCTGAACAAGCTAATCAATTTCTGCAGGATCACTACAAACTTCCAGGCTAGTGTGTAGGAACAGGTTGGAGCTATACTCTGTGTGACACTGGTCCTAAACTCAACTGCAGGGACTCTAAACTCTGGCCCTCAAGGTCCACTTCTCTGAAGAGTTTGGCTCCAACCCTACTTAAACATGCCTGAACAAGCTAATCAATGTCTGCAGGATCACTACAAACTTCCAGGCAAGTGTGTTGGAAGAGGTTGGAGCAACAGTCTGCATGACAGTGGCCAATGATCAGGATTGGATACCGCCATCAGTACTGAGGTCTAATCGTGAAATCGATGGTGCAAGAGTCAGGGGATAAAAGTCAAGAATGCATGCATGAGAATATTGTAAGGAATCTTCATATCTAGCACTGGAGAATTTAGCCTCAACCCTGATCACAATAAACTAAACTGCCTTTTAAACTTGTCCTGGTGTTTGATCAAGGTTGGAGCAAAGGTCCATCTGCTTATAATGACATAAAGTTTGACAGCTCTGCTTTTCTACAGGTGGAAGACTCTTTTCCAGACTTCACAGGGTCAGAAGTGAAGCAGTCAGGGAGTATCCAGAATGCCTCAGCCCCAACCAGCACAAGATCTACCTGAAGAACAGCTACACCCTCCCTGCTATCCACCAAGATATTTACCTCAGTGAGAATTGTGAGAGAACTAAACGTCTCGAGAGGCCAGGAAGCCCAGCTGGTCTTTGTCTTGAGAACTGCAGAACCCGTTCCTACTGTGAAGATACGGGGCGCCAACAGGGGGGTTCTCCAGGTTTGTATGCAATGAGGACAGATAATGCGCTTCCTTCTGTGTGTCCACACATCGTTAATTCTTTACCTCAGGATAATGTTCCTCTTCCCGTTCATCCCTGTGTGATTGTGGACACTCGGGATCCTCTTGATGTCACTTCCGACCTTCTAGGAAATGATGTCCGCATTGAGCGGATTGACTCTTGCATGGATCTGAACAAAGCTTGGAT
The DNA here is from genome assembly GCA_038021265.1 of Cyprinella venusta. Taxonomy (NCBI): domain Eukaryota; kingdom Metazoa; phylum Chordata; class Actinopteri; order Cypriniformes; family Leuciscidae; genus Cyprinella; species Cyprinella venusta. The sequence goes on along the minus strand of CM075875.1, from coordinate 33,795,258 downwards.
TGCTTCAGAACCTGCTCATGGTTGCAAAAGTTTCACTGTTCCAGGATCAAACTCGGATATTCTCGGATTCACCTGTGCAGCTCAGATCACTCCAGCCTCTTTGTTTGGTGAAAACGCACAACCAACCCTTTGCAACACAGTTGACGTACTTCCACAGAGAGTTCGGATAGTTTCCAACTCAGCGCATGTGCCTCCACGAAACCAAGCGCATGATGGATTTTCTCTTGAACAGAGTGTTACTAACTGCAAAGCCTGTGGAAATGGACAGCGTGGACAGTTTGTGGCCGAGTTGAGCAAAGTCAGTTCTCATCGATATCCATATGAATGTGCAACTCAAAAGCAAGAAGGGATCTCTTTAGACTTCACAAAGATGACTTCTCGGGTGAACTCTGTTGAGGTTGGGACGGAGGACATGGAGAACTGGCATTTTTTCAGCCCTTCATATAAACAACCTCAAGTTGGCATGATCCCATCAGCGTCTACCACAAACAGCTCCTGTTGGAGTGAGACTAAACTAGAATACCCTAATATTGAACAGCTGATGAAGGTAAACGGCTTGGGCCATCACTCCCAAACTAAGGCCAAGAACTTCAGTGCCAAATGGAACTGGGGTAGACAGGGACTCCCCGAGGACGAGGTGCGACTGTGGGGAGCTCAGATTCTGTTGGCATTGGAAAGTCTTCATGAGCAGGGCATCATGTGCCAGGACCTGAACCCAAGAAATGTTCTTCTTCGCAGCAGTGGTATGTCTTCTGTTACCAAGTCTTTAGCCTTCAACTCTGATCCTGCAGGGCCACTGTCCAGTAGTGATGTTCGATTCTTGAACAAATCCTTGTTGTAAGCCAGTAACCGGTCAAGTCGGTTCACAGAATCAAACTTTACTTCCAGGTTGATGATGCAAGATGCACATTCAAAGTAGGACATATGCTTCTTTCACAGCACAGAATAAACCAATAAGCATGTCCAGAAATGAAGAATAAAACCTACAGGCAGAGTTGAAAGTCAGCTTTTCGGTCATGTCTGACTGGAAAAAGAACCGAATGAGCTATCAAAGTTGAGTCGAATGAGCTGGACATGGTCACTGGCTCATTTGGGGCTGCAAATGAGCGTTTGGAAGCTACTTTGGAAGTATGTCTTGCATCCTAAGTGTGATCCCCCCAATCTCTATACTGATTGACTACAACAAACACTGATCCCTAAACCTACCTGTCACTGTAACCTAAACCAATGAAATCGTTTGCATGGTGGGATTTCCGCTGAACTGGTTTGGGAAAAAAATCACAGGTATCTTCAACCTGGAAATAAAGTTAGATTCAGTTCGATTCTGTGAACCGGATCGACTGGTTACCGGCTTAAGAGAACATCACTGCTATCCAGCTGAGTTTAGCTCTAACCCTAATTAAACACTCTCAAACAAGGTAATTAAAGGAGAACTCTGGCGCAAAATGAACTTTTGGTCTAATAAAACGTCGGTACCTAGTCAACCGTTCTCTGAGATTTGTCTTCATGATAATCGAGTAAAGAGTTTTATCTCTAAAAACTGTTTAGCATATAACGCTAGTAATGGGGGCATTTACTAAGTAAAACGAAATCGCGAGTTTATACCACTAACAAGGCTCAAAATCGCCCCACACTAACACAGTAACATAATGTACATGCAAAACGGAACATTGAGAACTTTGTAAGTCTTCAGACCGTTTAACATGAAGATACTTTATTCGTACACGAAGTGGGCTGTCTTTAGAAAGTATCTTCTTATTAAACGGTCTGCACACTTACAAAGTTTCAATGCTTCGTTTTGAATGTATGGACCCTAATTATGTTACTGTGTCAGTGTGGGGCGATTTTGAGCCTTGTTAGTGGTATAAACTCGCGATTTCGTTTTACTTAGTAAATGCCCCCAGTACTAGCGTTATACGCTAACAGTTTTTAGAGATACAACTCTTTACATTTGATTATCAGGAAAATAAATCTCAGAACGGTTGACTAGGTACCGATGTTTTATTAGACCAAAGGTTCATTTTGTGCCAGAGTTCTCCTTTAAGGTCTTTGGGAATACTAGAAAGTTAAAGTCAGGTGAGTCTGATTGGGTTTGGAGCAAAATTCTGCATGACGGTTTCCCTCCAGAACTGTTGAAGAGCCCTGTCCTATGCATCTTAACATTAAAACTATACATATATAATCCTGCTCCTGGATGGCTACCATCCTGCAGAGTTAAGCTCAAGCCTGCTCCTGTGTTGGACCAGGTTGAAACTGAAATCTGCAGGAAGGTAAAACTCCAAGATCCGGATTGGCTTAACTTGAACTGCACATTGACAGTATGTTTAATCTTTTTCAGTTATCTAATATAATAAAGGTTCACAGAAAAATAAATGTATCCATCATTAATTCAACCACAGGAAACGAGAACTCTTGACCATATATAGAAATGAATAGGGGTTTTTACTGTCAAGATCTGAAGGAAAAATGCGTCTCACTAGGTTAGACACCATTGTTACCAAACATCATTGGTTCATCATCATTGGATTATGATGACTTTGTATCATATAACTTCAGAAGATTTGGAATACATGACTTATTGTTGTTTATGGAACTATATTGTCATTTCATTAGATGGAAAAGAGCTGCTCGGACATTATGTCTAGCTTCTCTTTTTGTGTTTCACGGAGGAAAGACAACAGGTCTGGAACGTCATTCTAGTATTTTAAAACAGTGGTTCAAATGTATTGCACACAGGTGAGGCGTGTCTTACATACTTTGGACTATGGACGGAAGTTCAGCCTGAAATTAACCCGAAAGCAATAGAAGAGATGTACTGTGCACCAGGTAAGACATTTCAATTGTTTTTTTTTCATAATTACATCAAACTGCAACATTTCTAAGACACATTCTGTTTTCTCGAAATGTAATAACTAGTTTTTTTTTTTACTAATTTGATACAGAAATTGGAGGTGTATCGAAAATCACAGACGCATGTGATTGGTGGAGTCTTGGAGCTTTATTATATGAGCTTCTTACTGGCATGGTAAGCATTTTTTTCTGCTTTGAGAGTAAAGAATTAAAACTAACTCAAGAATGACTGCAAACGGCTCTTTGTTTCTCATCTTTGTTTCTCTCTAGCCACTGTGGCAGTGCCACCCTTCAGGCATTCACCCTCACACTCCTCTCCACATCCCAGAGTTCCTCAGTTCTGCAGCCGCCTCGCTTCTCACTGAGGTAACTGCTCTCTCAATACAAACTGACATGACAGTGTATGCATAGTAACAACCACCTATTTAGGTAATGTAGAATAGTCACAATAGAGAAGAAATTCTAAGATAAACAGAGAGGACATCTCACCAAAACATAATTAGAGCTATAATTTTGAACCATAATATGTAAAAAAATTAAAAAAATTAAAAAACAACATATAACAATGTGATATAACAATGCACTAAAGTGTAACAAATCAAAGTTAACAATGTATCCAAACCATTGATTTTACAAAAAAAAAAGAAAATCACTTAAAATTGACAAAACTTAGATAGTACAAAAATAAATCAATAAAAAAATAAAATAATTAAAAATGCACTAACGTATGATAAATCTGGTAAGGTTTTTTAGAGCTTGTAAATGTCATTCGTTTTAGGAGACTTAATAAAATTAGCTATGTTTCCATCTAAAACTTGTGAACAAAATGTGATTATTAAATCACATTTTGCGATTTAATAAATAATTAAATTTAATAATTATTTATTAATTATTATAAATAATTATTATAAGTTAATTTATAATAATTTATAAATTATTATTATTTGCATAAATAATTTGCAAATGAACGGTTTCCATTCCATGTGTTCAAGAGAACAAAATTGTCACTTCCTGGAAAATTTGCGCAAAATAAAAAAAAAAAAAAAACAGTAATTACTGTAATTACCCACTTTGTCTTTCTTTGTGATCTGTGATCCACGGCTGACGGTTCCCTGAATGCAAGCTTTTCTCCCCGTTTCCCGCAGTTGCTCCAGTGTGACGCGTGTTATCGTCTGGGATCAGGAGGCGGTGGCGTGAGCGACATCAAGTGCCATCCGTTCTTCACCTCCGTCCCGTGGCTCACACTCACGTCGTAGTGCCGTGTGAAAGTATTCACCCCCTCCATCTGTTTCTGCTGACATTAAAGATGCGTGTTGAGTACAGTATTCATTACACTGAGGCTGAGTTTCTTCTCTATATACAGTCAAACCAAAAATTATTCAGACTCCAGATATAATTTATATATATTTTTTTACTAATTTTATTATAGTTTTTATAATACTACATATTATACCCAATAATTCTTCATACATTTTACATAGACCGGTAGGGAAGCCCTTCTTTGCCATATAAGAAAAGAAAAAAAAAATCATCCTTTTGTAAATCATAATAATAATAAAAAAAATTACACTATGACTTAAAAGTAGAAAATCTGACAAAAAAAAAATGATGACATTCTGTCAAATTTAATAGATGAATTCGAAATTGTGACAATAATTTGGACTTTTTGACATAATTATGAGATAGATTAGAAGTAGATAGATACATTGTAAAAAGATTTGTTATCACAACATATTTTATTTTGTCAAATCAACTTAAATAATTTATTCATTTGAGATAACTTATTATTTTAAGTTTCTGATGATTAAATTAATCTCCTTCATTGTATTAACTCACTTTTTCCAGTTCAATCAACTTAATTTTTTAAGGCAACCTGGTTACTTACTTTTTTAAGTTAAACCAACAATATTTTTTACAGTGTAGAAGTAGATAAATTATTTAAAAAGTTATAATTATGACGAAAATATCTCACAACAGCTACACAATGTTACCAAGCTAACAAAAATACATTGTAAGAATGTTTTACTAATGTTCCCATTAAGTAATGAAAACGTTGTTTATGAATGTTCTAAGAACTTTACTTTTTTAATGTGATCGTTAAGGAAACATTCCATTTCATCATCCTTCAAACATGAGAACGTTACTTTTAAATGTTCTGAAACTTGCATGATTCTTTTTATTTTTATTAGTAAAATTATTTCATTTTTGGCAGGTCAAGAAAATCTAAATGAGAAATATTAAAAGCTGACATGTGCTAGTGCTATACTGCACTTTTTCACAAATATACAGTCTCTAAATTTGGGCGTTTAATAAATAAATAAATTACCATATAAATAATAAATTAAATGATTTATACAATAAATTACCATACTTTATGGACATAATATAAAACTACACACTAATGAAATGGCAAGGGTAGTGAGCTAGTATGCTATTCCAAACATGAGCTAAAAATGTTTCCCTGGTATTTGTCAGCATTCCCGGTGAGAGTGGAAATACCTCGGCAAGCTTTTATTAGACCAGACGGCAGAAACAATGAATGTGGGTGAATCTTTCCTGAAGCCCTGAAGTGGATCACAGCCTTTTATTCCTGGAGGATTTATGGATTCATCGTGTACTTTTACCACCATCTGGTGGAGCCAGGGGATATTTCTCCACATCACACACAGACCTGCAGCGAACAGCTGGATCAGAAGATGGAAGACCTTCTCCACAGAACAGAAGAAAAAATCATGCTTTTGTAAATCATAATTAAAAAAATGAATGTTGAAAATCTGACATGAAAAGACAAAAATGATGATATACTGTCATATTTAATATGGACGAAAAATCGAAATTAGGACAATCATAATTATGAGATAAAAAGTAGATATATGATTTAAAAAGTTATAATTATGACAAAAATCATACTATGTCAAGTAGAAATTTGAACGTAAAACAAATCATAATTATGATGATAAAGAATTATATTAATTACAACAAATTCATAATTTCGATTATTTCATAATTTTGTAACTTTCATAACTATGGCTTAGCATGCCATTTTTGACTTATGTCATTATGACTTTTTATATCATAATTATGTCAAAAAGTCCAAATGATGACACTCTTATTTAAGAGATGAGAAGTGGAAATTATGAAATATTAAGTCATATTTAGGAGATGAAAAGTCAAAATAATGTCTGTCATGAGATGAAAATTTGAAATATGATTTTTATTAGGACAAAAAAAAAATCTAAATTGACACCATCGACATAATGACAGTAGAAAATCTGACATTAAAAGTCAAAATTATATCATACTGTCATATTTAATAGACAAAAAGTCGAAATTATGACTTATCATAATATGAGATAAAAAAATGAGATAAAAAGTAGATATATGATTTAAAAAGTTATAATTATGACAAAAATCATACTGTGTCAACATTGTTTCTTAAAGTAGAAATTTCGGCGTAAAAAAATCATAATTATGATGATAAAGAATTATATTAATTACAACAAATTCATAATTTTGATTATTTCATAATTTTGTAACTTTCATAACTATGGCTTAGTATACCATTTTTGACTTGTCATTATGACTTTTTATATCATAATTATGTCAAAAAGTCCAAACGATGACAAACTTATTTAAGAGATGAGAAGTCAAAATTATGAAATATTAAGTCATATTTAGGAGATGAAAAGTCAAAATAATGTCTGTCATGAGATGAAAATTAGAAATATGACTTAATTAGAACAAAATAAAAATCTAAATTGACACCGTCGACATAATGACAGTAGAAAATCTGACATTAAAAGTCAAAATTATGTCATTTAATATTGATGAAAAATAATAAAAAAACGAAATTATTACTCAATTATGAGATGAAAAGTAGGTATATGATTTGTCATAATAATGACTTTAACGACATAAGTTATATTTTTTAACTTTCATAATTATGGCTTAGCATGTCAATTATGACAAAAAGTCAAAATGATGTCATTTAAGAGATTAAAAAAAGTAAAATGATGACAAGTTGAAAGTCACATGATGAAATAAAAAGTCTAAATTATGACAAGTTAAAATTATGGCAAAAATCAATAACAACTTAAAAATGTGAAATTATGGGCTGGTATGTCATAATTTAGATAAGTCAATTTTGACTTTTTAATCTCATAATTATGACTTTCTCCCCCGGTTTCACAGACCAGGCTTAATCGATGATGCATGTTTGATCTGAAAATATGTCAGTGCCATTAATTCATCTCTAGATTCACAAGTTTTTAAGGGACATTTATAAATGTAAGGCCTAATCCTGTCTTAATCTAAACCCTGTCTGTGGAACCAGGCCTGGACGTTATAATTACGACTTCATTAGATTTGCCACGTCATGACGTTTTCCTTTATGTGACATCAGTGGTCTGAAGGTCGATTCGGGGCATTCAAACTTTGCACTTGCTGTTCTGCAGATAAAATGCAATATTACCCAGAACCAAACGCGTGTTTAATCCTCTCCATTTTCAAATGAATGTCGTTTCCTGATCTTACGTGATTGCGTTCAATAAAACCACTCACTTCTTACTAGCTGTTGTGAATTATTCTGAAAGACAAACTTTGTGGAAGTGTAAAGCAGGTGTGTGTGTGTGTGTGTGTGTGTGCTTGGTAATCTTTCCAGGCGTGAGAATTAAAAACCAAGTGACCTCAAAGCATCTTCAGCATGTGAGCCTGTCACCACACACCAGACCTGAACTGTACCTTACTTTCATTTTCTCCAGAAGCCTTGAGCGCGTGCTGAACACACACACACACGCTCAAACCTCATCTCATGCTGCATTAGTGATGTGTGTGTCCGTCTGGAGTCCCAGTGCAGCAGCATCTCCAGCTCCTTAATATACATCTGCAAAATAATTCATAAAAACGTGAGCACGTTACTACGCTCGTTTCCACCACTGAACAAAACATTTTATAACACAATAGCAACTTTACACTCACCTAAAGGATTATTAGTAACACATACTAATACAAGGTGCTGAAAGCATTCTTTAGAAATGTTGGCCCATATTGATAGGATCGCATCTTGCAGTTGATGGAGATTTGTGGGATGAACATCCAGGCTCCACCACATCCCAAAGATGCTCTATTGGGTTGAGATCTGGTGACTGTGGCGGCCATTTTACTACAGTCAACTCATTGACATGTTCAAGAAACGATTCCAGCTTTGTGACATGGTGCATTATCCTGCTGGAAGTAGCCATCAGAGGATGGGGACATGGTGGCCATAAAAGGATGGACATGGTCAGAAACAATGCTCAGGTAGGCTGTGGCATTTAAACGATGCCCAATTGGCACTAAGGGGCCTAAAGTGTGCCAAGAAAACATCCCCACACCATTACACCACCACCACCAGCCCAACAGTGGGAACAAGGCATGATGGATCCATGTTCTCATTCTGTTTACGCCAAATTCAGACTCGACCATCTGAATCGAGACTCATCAGACCAGGAAACATTTTTCCAGTCTTCAACTGTCCAATTTTGCAAATTGTGGCCTCTTTTTCCTATTTGTAGTGGAGATGAGAGGTACCCGGTGGGGTCTTCTGCTGTTGTAGCCCATCCGCCTCAAGGTTGTGTGTGTTGTGTCTTTGCTGCATACCTCGGTTGTAACGAGTGGTTATTTCAGTCAAAGTTGCTCTTCTATCAGCTTGAATCAGTCGACCCATTCTCCTCTGACCTCGAGCATCAACAAGGCATTTTCACCCACAGGACTGCCATCTCATACTGGATGTTTTTCCCTTTTCACATCATTCTTTGTAAACCCTAGAAATGGTTGTGTGTGAAAATCCCAGTAACTGAGTAGATTGTGAAATACTCAGACACCAACGACCATGCCACGCTCAAAACTGCTTAAATCCCCTTTCTTTCCCATTTTGACATTCAGTTTGGAGTTCAGGAGATTGTCTTGACCAGGACCACACCTCTAAATGCATTGAAGAAACTGCCATGTGATTGGCTGATTAGATAATTGCACTCACGAGAAATTGAACAGGTGTTCCTAATGTTCCAAACAATTTGCCAAATGTATTTTGAAATCCATCAAATAAATAAAATTGGCATTCAAATGCACTTTGTAATAACTTCTTGCGGCCAGAGTTTTGGCAAATGAACGAGGGTAAAATCTGACTAAATCTAATTTAAGAAAATCTAGCCGTTTTTAAGACTTTTTAAGGCCTTAAATTTAAAGTTCAGAATTTCAGACTTTTTAAGACCCCACGGACACCCTGATATAGCCTATAGACGAATCCGACGAGCGTTCTTGTGTAGGCTTCCATCTTGTGGCGACGCCATTACTGAGCTGTCACACCGGCATAGACATATGCACCGGTATGTAAACAAACCTCGGAGATAAGGTTATAACGCACCCTCGATGACGGCTACAGCCAGCCAGACTTTTTAGGTTGATGATGTTGGACATTAGCCTCCAGTCACAGATGAAGGTACAAACGATCTTACAGATTATTTATGAAAATAGCTTGGCAAGCTAGCTAGGCTAACGTTTGCTACCGAATAAAACTAAAAAAAGATCTGTCCATTTGGCAACAATAAATAAATAAATGAAATCAAATAAACAAATTCATGTTTTTCATTTGTGTTCATTATTTATCTCATTTTTACATTGCAACGGGCATGGGTAAGGTAACGTTACAGCTAGAAAGTTTACACAATATCGACCAACTAGTGTTTTTAAACCATGGAAAGAGGTCAATATAACAGCAGGAGAACAATTATTTCACATAACGTTACATTTAGCTCAGGAAAGCCATTTAATGACCATAGCATGTTAATAGGCTTTATGCACAACTTACTTCCGCATTCTATGTAAAACGGGTCTCATCGCTTCCGGTCCAGATGTTTTGTATGTGCTTCATGAAATTTTTTGCGGTTTTAATCAAGATAACTTAAAAGGAGCGATCAAAGATTAGCATAACCAATATCCCTCACATGTGCAGATTGATATTTAAACGTTTTATATTTTTTATTCTTCACAGTAACGTTTAGATATTTAAATGGAATAAAACGCCAATAACAAAGTGAAATAGGTAGATTAGCTGATTACCTTACAAATACATAGATATCGTTGTCAGGTTCTTACGGCCGTTAACACTTTCTCTGACAAGCGGATGCGATGACACCCGTTTTCCGGTTTGGTCACGTGACGCTCGACATAAAGCCTATTAAATAGAAAAAATAGCAAGAGAGGAGATTTTGCTGATCACTATATCACACATTTATTATATATTTTTTTACTTATGTCATTAAATAATTATTATACGCGAATGTCCGCGTCTTGTACTGCCCAGGAAATCTGTGTAAACCGTACGGCACCTGACAGGGGCAGTCGACCCGGGGTATTCACAATGTTTTCTCTTCAAAATTGAAATTTTACTGCCACCATTGAAACAATTTATAACGGAAACTGTTTACCCACTCGACATTATACAAGGGCTAACGTTGTAACGTTAGTGACAGTCGTAAATCGCGGGCTGTTTATTCCTGTGGACGCAAGTTGCAAATAAAACAATAGAAGGCAATGGAGCAACGCTACCCAGTAACATCTCAGTAATGGCGCCCGCTTACTTCCGGTTTTTTCGCCGGATTCGTCTATATGTAAATAAAACTTAGGAATATTAATAATAACCCCGTTCTTTTCAGGAAGCGAAGCCTTCCAAGGTCTCTTTATTCTCAATGTGTGTCTGCCCTCTTATACCATAATCATCGAAGTATTGAAAGTGGGTTTTTGCAGAAATATCAGCATTATTCAAATGATCAAATTACACTGTAAATCTGACGACTGTTACCTTAATGAAGGAACAGGTTTAGCCCAAACTATCTAGAACGTATTTAGCTGAAGTTGGAGAACAGCCCTGCTGGTGCTGTGTCTGACAGTGAAGGTTGGAGAACTACAACTATATTAGCGTCCACAATATCGCTCAGTTTCGTCGCCTGTCACTTTAAATACTCAAGCTCTGAACGCATAGTGGATTCGGATTGGCTGTCAACATTTTTATCGTTCCTCAGCTGGAAAAAAAACTCCTTCTGAAAGTGATAGTGTAGAGAAGAGGCAGAGACTCGCCGCTGGAGCGTTTCGATCCGTTTATTGTTTAAAATCTGAGATTTGGTTCTTTACAGGGCAGAATCTGAAGAGCTGGAGTTGTGCGGGACACGGCGTGGCGTCAAAGACAAAACCCCCGCGACACACTTCTGGAACATAGTGTTCATTACACAGAAGAGATTAAATACAACATACTGTATATTACTATCGCTTAGAAACATAATTACACAGGTCATGTGTGTGTGTGTGCTGTACACAGAACAGCCGGTTCTGCGAGATTACAAACACATTTACATGTAGAACACGTCGAGATGAAGATGATCACTGTGGATCCACTCCAGTCGCCCGCTGCCAGCGCTCACTCGTCTGCCTGGCCTATCAGAGTGTGTGTGTGTGTGTGTGTGTGTGTGTGTAAGTGTGTATGGCATATGTGTGTGTGTGTGTGTGTGACGTATCGGGGTGTGTGTGCGGTCACATGTCCAGCAGCAGCACCCGAGGGTCCTCCACCACAGACTTGATCTTTCTGAGGAAGGTCACCGCCTCTCTGCCGTCAATCAAGCGGTGGTCGTACGTCAGAGCCACGTACATCATCGGCCTGATCTCCACCTGAACACACACACACACACACAGGCTGTAACGTTACTGAGGAGGAACAGGTTAACGGGTGATGACACACTTTACAGGAGGCAGAGTTTAATATTAGGGCTGTCAAATGATTAATCACAATTAATCGCATCCAAAATAAAAGTTTGTGTTTACATAATATATGTGTGTGTAGTGTGTATAATTATTTTATATATATATAAATACACACACATGCTTGTATATACTTAAGAAATATTTTCATGTATATTCTGTATATAGATTTATATATAATTTATATTATATATAAATATTTTATATATAAATAATATTTTTTCCTAAATATACATGCATGTGTGTGTATTTATATATATAAAATAATTATACACACTGCACACACATATATTATGTAAACACAAACTTTTATTTTGGAAGCGATTAATCGCGATTAATCGTTTGACAGCCCTATTTAATACGAGTTGATTCTGTATTTCACATTTTTTTCTTTTTTTCTGGATTTAAATTTGTTTCTTCCTGTTTTAATTTTTCTGGATGGTCAATGTTGTGGAAATTTTTAATTTGTTGTATCTTGCAATATAATCATTGATAGTTAATTATTAGAGACTGATCAATACATGATCTATTAGAATAGGTTTGTGCTACGTGAGCTACGTGAATGCATGAGTACAGCATATGCTCTCTTTTAAGACTCTATGTAAGGAAACATGCACGAGGGAAACATATAGAAACAGGTGGAAAGGTGACCTCTGACCCTAGATGTAACCGACTAGGCCAGTCAGCAAACGCTGACCTTTCTTCAGCAGTAAGAGGTTTTCCTTATCAGGAGTTAACTTGTACAACCAGAAACCTTGGGTTTGAGTATAAAAGCTGTACGGTGAGGGCGGGCGTTGTGTCACTCTCACCACAGGGTTCCTCTGTGTGTTAGACTGAGACCTTCTTGCAAGAATAAAGAATTCTTTTATTGATTAACCTGACTCTGAGTGTATCTTACGAACTGATATGTTTGATCAATAGATTTTGCCGTAACAATTTGGCGACGAGGATTTGGGATTCCTTGGAAGCGAACTTCTGGACCTGAGGAGCGGACGGTGGGTCATGACCCTGGCTTAGTGAACCAGCTCTACCTCGCATAGCTTTGAGAGACGAGAGGCCGACCGCTGTCAGGGCCGGGAGAAGCTCCACTGGAATCAGAAAACGAACCTACGGCATCAAGCATATCTCTGGTAAGATACGGCTAGAAATCTTATCATAAGGAACAATTTGGGAAAATAATTTTGTTTGTCTTGCAAAAGTGGCTGAACCATACTGAATGCGTCGGGTCCCGGCTGGGGTGTGAGTCTATAATTTTAAAGCGGAAGATCCAAGAGGGGTCTGTCTGGGTTTAACTGCGACTCACATTGTAAGGTCTATAACTTTAAAGCGGAAGATCCAAGAGGGATCTGTCTGGGTTTGAACTGCGACTTACAATTTAGCACACTGAGTGTAACCTTTCTGGTCTTGGGTGAAGTGACCAGGTCTGTTGGAGACGTCCGGCAGACTATAGACGCGTCGAAAGATAAAAAACCTCGGTCCGGGCGGAAACAATCAGTATGGGGAAAGCCCAGAGTAAGCACGAAAATTATGATACGCCAATATTTTGGCAAATGAAAAAGACATATGGGGGAAAATGTATGCTGGATATTAAGAAACTGATTAAATATCATGATTTCCCTAGAGAAGGAACACTGAGCACTACCAGATTGAGGGTGGTACGGGAGTCAGTGGAACAGAGTAGCGAGAAACAGAAAGGGTGCTGTGGCTGCGCTAAGCATGTGTGTGGGAAATGTGAACAGACAATAAATGTGTGGCTCGAGGAAGCTGATAAGAGGGAACGAAAGAAAATGCAGAAGGAATTAGCACATAGGAATGAGGGTGAAGAAAGTGAAACGTGTGAGAGAGTTGTATGTGTGAAAACACCAGAATCAACTAACAAAGTGAATGTTTGTGTTTCTCCACATGAAACGGTGCGCGCTTCGGCGCCGCCCGCGTACAATCATCACTACCCCCTGGCCGAGCTGAGAGCCCTGCGGATCGATTCCGACCTCGACCGTTCTCCGCCAAGAAGACCAGTGCAACAACTGGAAGATGAACAGGCTCAAGCAGCGGCACAGGCATTTCCACCACCACCGCCACCCATAGAGAATCTACCACCACCTCCACCGACACACAGCCTGCCACAGGCCCATTCAACTCCAGTGGGCTGGGACACAGATTTAGACCTGGCAGATTTCTTTTCTGACTCGCAACCTGACACCTCCCGTCAACAGGGTGCGGGGACCAGCGCGCCAGGAAAGGTGATGACAAGATCTCAAGTGAAGCAAGAGAAAGTCAGCTTTACAGCCCCGATGATTGAAGTGGCAGGAGCGGACGGACCGATGATGGTCTTCAGACCATGGACAGTGACTGACATGAAGGAGGCCATGGCACATCTGCCAGACCCCGATGATGCAGGTGACAGATTTTCTAGAGCATTGATCACTTTTTGTCAAGAATTTAGCCCCTCAACGACAGTAATAACGGGTATGTGACTGCGGTGACGCGCCTGGCAGATGCCATCAAAGAGGCATTCCCGGCACGTGTGGACACTGCGGCAATCAACAACTGTGCTCAGCAGAGAAGTGAGCCCGTCCTTCAGTATTACGGCAGACTGTTCGAGGTGTTCTCCAAACACAGCGGCCTGGAGGAACCAGCAGATAGAGGGGCACAACCAGGGACGTGGGAGTGCCATTTACAGAACTGTTTCTTGAGGGGACTGAGACCTGAAATCGCTCAAGCGGTGAAAGCGAACTATATCGAATGGAAGGTTGGCCGGCTGTCCTCCACGCTTGCGCACGCTGTGCACGCGGAGGAACAGCTGCAGGTACAGAAAGACAAGTCGAAGGCGAAGGGCGACAAAGAACTTCATCTGGCTGTCATCGCAGCAGCGAACTTCAAGGGACGAGACGAGAGAGATAAAGTGAAACGGAGAAGCAAGTGGAGCTGTGACCTGTGCGCGACCAACGATCATCTGAGAAGAAACTGCTTGAAATGCATGATATGCAAACAAATCGGGCACTGGGCCAGAGACTGTCCAAAGAAGATGGAGCGGACATCAGAATGAAGCGAGGCGTGCGGAGAGCGGCGGGGGGAGGATCGAGACAGGGGGGACCAGCCGTCGCCAGCAGTAAAGGGAAGTGAACATTTTCTAACCCCACACACACACGACACACATGCATTAAACACATACACTGACAACTATCCTGCTCTCCGCAATGAAGAAAAAGCTTGCAAATCTTTGAGTGCGAATGATGATGAGTTTGAAAATGTCTCTGAATTTGAAAATGCTAGGATGTATGCCAGTTTAGGGTTTCTCGAAATGCCTAGATATCAATTGAGAGTAAACGACACACTGATAGATTTTTTGGTCGATTCAGGAGCCACTAGATCGATAATACGACCATGTGACTTGCCATTTCAGCTGGAATTGACGGGGCAAACTGTTGACAGCCTTACGGCTTCGGGCCATGTGATCTCTGAAAGATATACTGTGCCATTAGAGTGTGAAACGGAGGGGGGAAAGGTATTTCGGCATGCATTTCTGTGTGCACCCGCCTGTCCGGTACCTCTGTTGGCCAGAGATCTCATGTGTAAATTAAACATAACCCTCACAGGAAATTCATCTGGGGTTATTGTTGAGGAAGGCCCGCAATTTTGCTGCGCTAAATTTGAGCCACAATGGGCTTATGAATGGCGTGTAAAAGACGATGATTGGGCTAAAATGATTTGCAAACTGGCAGAACAGCGATTGAAGCCGTTTAACACTGAAATAATGGCACCCGATCAGCTGCATTGCACGTCACATGTTGTAATCGAACGTGAACCACAATTTGAAGAGGGATGGTTTAACGGGGAGAGAGATGAAACTGTGAAATTTGACAAAATCTTTTGGACAGAGAATGTGTGTGCGCTTTCAGCGTGTCTGACTGAGAACCAGATGCAGTTTTACTTGATAGCAGGAGACGCTGTGCCACACTTATCAGTAGCCAAGGCCACAGAGCAGCAGTGGGGAGACTTAGGCTGTTTTGTGAAAAGCTGCATGAATGCAAAAGATTGGGTCAAATTAAAAGACGATGTTGCACATAGCGCGGATCTGGGTGCTTTTATGTCAAAATGTGATTTTGAGGTAAAGGTGCAGAGAACTGTGACTACAATTGAAAAGAGTGCTGGGGAGAAACATGAGATGGGGGTCACTTCTGCCACAGACATCCATCATGCTCTGGCAGACGTGCCTTCTAATCTGTGGGCAAAGCACAAATATGATGTGGGGTTGATCAAAGGATGTGAGCCTGTAACAATCACTGCGAAATCTGATTACAGGCCATGTCAACAGCAATATCCTCTTAAAAGAGAGGCGTTAATGGGAATTAAGCCGGTCTTTGACTCTTTGTTGAAGGAAGGCATTATAGTACCATGTCATGATTCTCCTGTGCGCACTCCAATTTTTCCGGTAAAGAAAATTAGAGACGCGAACTCGCCCGTTGAATGGCGTTTCGTTATCGACCTACAAAGTGTAAACCGATCAGTGATAGCACGCGCACCGCGGGTGGGCAACGCGTTCACTATTTTGTCACAAATTCCAGAAGATGCGACACATTTCACGGTGGTTGATTTGGCCAACGCGTTCTTTAGTGTCCCGGTGGACAAGGATAGCCAGTATTGGTTTGCATTTGATTTCGATGGAAAAGGTTACATGTTCACGCGTCTGTGTCAGGGCTATGTAGAATCGCCGACGATTTACAATGAGGCACTGCGGAGAAGCCTTGAACCGCTCAAATTGTCAACAGGCACGGCGTTACTTCAATATGTGGATGATTTGTTGATTTGTGCCCGTGATGAAAAAACATGTGTGGCCGACTCTGTCTCCCTTCTAAAACATCTTGAAAAGGAGGGACACAAAGTCAGCCTCTCAAAACTGCAGTTTGTGAAACAAGAAGTGAAATTTTTGGGTCATGTAATCAGACCAAACAGTAAATCCATCTGCAGTAAACGGATAAAGGCTATTGAAGATGTACCAAAGCCAGTCACAAAAAAGCAATTGTTGTCATTTTTGGGAATGTGTTCGTATTGTCGAACATTTATTCCTAACTATGCCATCTTGGAGCAGCCTTTGAGAGCCCTGATGACAGGGAAAGGGCTGAGATCATGTGACAAGCTTGTTTGGACAAGCGAGGCTGAAGTGACATTTGATAACATGAAAAGGGCACTGGCGCAGGCACCAGCTTTGGGCCTGCCGGCAGTGAATAAACCGTTTGTGCAGATGGTGGATGAGAAGCATGGGTTTATGACCTCTGTTCTTTTGCAGACTCATGGAGACAGACTGAGACCTGTGGGGTATTTTTCAACCAAACTCGATGCTGTGGCGGCGGGGTTGCCTCATTGCCTGAGGGCTGTGGCGGCTGCTGAATTGGCCGTGCTGGCATCCAGAGAATTTGTGGGGTATTCAGATTTAACTTTGATGGTCCCACATGCAGTCTCCATGATCCTGCAGGAACAGAGAACGTCACATTTGTCTACTGCAAGGTGGTTAAGGTATCACACGATTCTATTGGACATGCCAAATATTACTGTCAAAAGATGCACAACTTTGAACCCAGCCACCCTTCTCCCCACGGAGGAGGATGGCGAGGAGCATCATTGTTGTCTGTCCGC
The DNA here is from genome assembly GCA_038021265.1 of Cyprinella venusta. Classification (NCBI taxonomy): domain Eukaryota; kingdom Metazoa; phylum Chordata; class Actinopteri; order Cypriniformes; family Leuciscidae; genus Cyprinella; species Cyprinella venusta. The sequence continues at coordinate 33,777,984 of CM075875.1, read as the reverse complement.
GCTCGAACAGGTGTGCACACCGCGTCCAGATTTGTTGGACGTTCCATTGGACAATTGTGAAAATGTCCTCTTTGTGGATGGATCGGCCTCAAGGGATCCACAAACAGGCAAGAATAGAGTTGGTTATGCAGTAACCACTGAATTTGAAGTCGTGGCATCTGGCAAATTGCCATCGCATTATTCTGCTCAGGCAGCCGAATTGATCGCTCTAACTGAGGCATGCAAATTAATGGCTGATAAGTGTGTGACAATTTACACAGACTCGAGGTACGCTTTTGGCGTTACGCACGATTTTGGTGCTTTGTGGAAACACAGAAAATTTCTGAAATCAGATGGTCAACCGATTTCGAACGCGCAGCTTGTGTCTGACCTCCTAGAGGCCATTCTGTTGCCAAAACAAGTCGCGATTTGTAAATGCGCAGCGCACACTAACAGTAATTCTTCAGTTTCAACAGGAAACGCACGAGCTGATGCAGCTGCGAAGGCCGCTGCCGCGGCAGAGACAAAACATACTGAATGTGCTTTGCTATCTGACCCTAACCATGACATTTCTCCTTCGTTACAGAGCATGCAGACTTTTTCCACAGGAGACGAGAAAAACAAATGGAGAGCGGCTGGCTGTAGCGTGACAGAGAATGTATGGCGGAGTGAGGATGGCAAGCCTTGTCTTCCACGACACTTCTTTCCCCATTATGCAAAGTTGATGCATGGGAAAGACCATGCATCAAAAGGAGGGATGGTGACCCAGATGAAAGAATTGTGGTTTACCAGGGGTTTTGCAGCATATGCAGAAAATTTTTGCAAAAGATGTGTCATTTGCAACGCACACAATGTGGCTAGGGGTATCAAAACACAGGTAGTATCCCAACCCCCACCACAGGGGCCTTTTGAGTATCTGATGATGGATTTCATTGAGTTAACCCCTTGTGGGAGGTACAAACACTGCCTGGTAATGGTTGACATGTGGTCCAAATGGGTTGAGGCTTTCCCAACAGCGAAACAAGACTCGGGGGCAGTGGCAAAGGCTCTGCTGACCGAGATTGTTCCGAGGTGGGGAATTCCAAGAAAAATCAGTTCAGACAATGGTACCCATTTTGTAAATGAGGCAATAAAACAAGTGGGCCAATTTTTGGGAATTGACATGAGGACACATTGCAGTTACCACGCAGCGTCAGGGGGGGCAGTAGAGAGAGAGAACCAGACGATAAAGAACAAATTGGCTAAATGCTGTGAGGAAACTGGACTGACATGGGTCAAAGCACTGCCAATTGTGTTGATGTACATGAGAATGAGGAAAAGAGAAAGAACGAATTTGAGTCCGTTCGAAATACTCTTTGGTAGACCACCATTCATGGGGTTAGAAGGGGAAAGACGAAGGCTGCCATCAACAGATTTGTGTGAGAATGAAATGTTGAATTACTGTAAGGAAATGTCTTCTCTGTTGTCCAACGTTTGTGTGCAGGTGAAGGCTGCCCAGGGGAAGGTTGCTGATAGTTTCCTGCATAAGGTCCGACCTGGTGATTTCGTGGTGATTCGTGACTTGAGAAGAAAGAGCTGGAAAGCGAAAAGGTGGCTGGGACCTTTCCAAGTGCTGCTGACGACCTACACGGCGGTGAAGGTCGCGGAGAGGGCTACGTGGGTGCACGCTAACCACGTCAGGATCGTTCCGGCGCCATCGGAGACTCAACAGGAGATTCGACAGGAGACTCAACAGGAGGAACAGACGATTACAAGTGAACGTCAATAAGCGTCGAGGTCAGGTCTGCACATCACGTACTTTATCAACAGAAAAAAACAAAGCCAGCTGAAGACAAGACAACTGGTGTGCAGAGTGAGCCCCATCAAGTGGCCACTATAAGTAATCATCGTTGAAAAGGTACAGACTGAGAAGTTAAGGGTTGCATTGGATATCTACATTCTTGTTGTGTTTGAGTAAACCAGGAAAAGGAGAAGACGAATGAATGCTCTGCAACGATTGATGACAGACAAGTGGACTTCGAGTGTTCATTTCATGGACTGAATGAGACCACACCCGCAGCAGTATGGGTGTGTGGAAACAGAGCATTTCATCAACTACCCCAACGAGGATGGTCAGGGTGTTGTTATCCAGCTTTAATGAATGTGGGAACATCTGTGTATTTGCCAAACAAGTTGCCAAAGGGGGGAGATAGACAGAGAAGGAGTGTAGAAATAATTCCTGGGGCACTACCAAAACATTATGCTGGGTATACATTATCTGATCCTTGGACATCACCTGGTGCAAATGTTGGGTTATCACTGTTTGTGGGGGTGGGTACTGCGGTAGCAATTAATAAGATTAATGGGCTAGCGTGGACTGTCTTAGCAATGGCTAACCACACTGAAAATATTTTGACCATGGTAAATGATGAGATGAAAAAACTAAGAGATGCAGTCATTCAAAACAGACTAGTACTTGACATGTTAACAGCAGAAAAAGGGGGTGTGTGTAAAATGCTGGGAATGTCTTGTTGTTTTAATATTCCAGATTACAGTGACAACATCACCAACTTGATTGAACACATGAGACAAGCTGTAAGGGAGCCTGAACATGCTAGTGGGGCATGGATTGGGTGGTTTATGTCTATGTGGGGAGGATGGGTTTACTGGATACTTCAAACCATATTGCCAATTGCAGCAATAGCATTGATGATACTGATTTGTTTACCATGTATCATGAGGTTCATTTCCAGCTCAGTACAGAGACTGGTGAAAGCGGGAACATCAGCTACAATGACTTTGACGGTTTATCCGTGTGAAAATGAGAAAAAATTTGATGATGACACCAGTAGCGGAAGCTACAGTGAAATGGCTTAAATCAATGCATTATGATTTTTTGGATGACAAAGAGATAAGGGAATTTGATTGATTATAGTAGTATGTTTGCAGTGATGATGATTATGTTTGAAGTTTAACAATTTGAGTTTTTTTTCTTTCTGAATCTATAACCTTTATCTTATTCATGACGGGGTGACTGAGGGTCTGATTTTTATCAGGAGTGCAGTAACAGTGATTACTCATTTAGCCCGGCTTCGGATGAATTGCTTTACTAGCTTGCTAATTATTAGGGGACTATCCCCCGAAAAAACAGCCTTAAGCTTTTTTCTTTTCATACTAATTTTCTGCAAATGTTTAAGAAGAGTGATCGTTTATACGAAAGTCAGAAAATGAAGAGTATAAATGTGATGTAACAAACTTAAAATTTGCCTTACAGATTGTTTATTATTATGATTTTGAGAATATGAATGATAAAAAGGAGGGATTGTTGTGGAAATTTTTAATTTGTTGTATCTTGCAATATAATCATTGATAGTTAATTATTAGAGACTGATCAATACATGATCTATTAGAATAGGTTTGTGCTACGTGAGCTACGTGAATGCATGAGTACAGCATATGCTCTCTTTTAAGACTCTATGTAAGGAAACATGCACGAGGGAAACATATAGAAACAGGTGGAAAGGTGACCTCTGACCCTAGATGTAACCGACTAGGCCAGTCAGCAAACGCTGACCTTTCTTCAGCAGTAAGAGGTTTTCCTTATCAGGAGTTAACTTGTACAACCAGAAACCTTGGGTTTGAGTATAAAAGCTGTACGGTGAGGGCGGGCGTTGTGTCACTCTCACCACAGGGTTCCTCTGTGTGTTAGACTGAGACCTTCTTGCAAGAATAAAGAATTCTTTTATTGATTAACCTGACTCTGAGTGTATCTTACGAACTGATATGTTTGATCAATAGATTTTGCCGTAACATCAAATAAAATTGTATTCATCAAAAAGCATTCTGAAGTTATCCAAATCATGAAACTTGTTAACATAAATTACATTCTTCAGATTTTTCTTTTTAATTCAATTTTCTTTCCCCCCCAGATCTGTGCTTTCCATTTTATTTAGTCTATATTACAGTTTCATCAAACCGTATCGAATATTTAATTCATAAAACAATTAATTTATTCATTTGTATACAGAAATGTTTGTGTTTATTTTTTTGATATTCTGTGTTGTTTAAGTTTTTCTGGTAATGAAATAAAGGCATGAAACGTTAATCTCATCTTTTATTCAATTTCCCGTAAAGCATCATGGGTAATGTAGTTTTCAGCCCAAAGTCCACTGTTAAACATGATTATTTTAAAATAATGTGAATGGATGGCTTCAACATTCAGTTAAAGGATTAGTTCACTTTTAACAAAACTTTTGCTGATAATTGACTCGCCCCCATGTCATCCAAGATGTCCATGTCTTTCTTTCTTCAGTCGAAAAGAAATTAAGGTTTTTGATGGATTTTCTCCATATAATGGACTTCAATGGGGTCCAAACGGTTCAAGGTCCAAAAGACAGTTTCAGTGCAAACTGTTCAAAGGGCTTTAAACGATTCCAGACGATGAATAAGGGTCTTATCAAGGACCCTTCGAGTCATGCGCTCGAAAAAAGATTTGTTCATTTTGATGAACGATTTCAAACAGGAGAGTCACGAACACGCATCACAGAACAGAGCAAGGTGAACATTTGAGCTTATAAAACTTCAACTTTGTTATTTATATATTAAATGAGCGATCGTTTCGCTTATTCATCGTCTGGAGTCGTTTAAAGCCCTTTGAACAGTTTGCACTGAAACTGTCTTTTGGACCTTGAGCCGTTTGGTTCCCATTGAAGTCCATTATATGGAGAAAAATCCACCAAAAACCTTCATTTCTTTTCGACTGAAGAAAGAAAGACATCTTGGATGACATGGGGGTGAGTAAATTATCAGCAAAAGTTTTTTTTTTTTTTTTTTAAGTGAACTACTCCTTTAACAACCTCTGACGTCATCTGTCTTTAGAAGTTATGTTAATGATGAATACTGAAAGCAGTTTTAGGAGCTCTGACCTTCCCAGCGATGGCCACGGGCCGGTCGAAGATGCCATGCATGCCCAGGATGGCCGACTGCGGCGGGTTGATGATGGGCGTCCCGAACATGGAGCCGAACACTCCTCCGTTGCTGATGGTGAACGTCCCGCCGTCCATGTCCTCCACAGCCAGCTCATTCTTACGAGCCTGCGGGAGCCGAGAGCACAGCCTTACACAACACACCAACACACTAATACACCAACACACACACCAAATCTGACTCGCCTCCTCGGCATTTCTCCCTAATCTACTCGGCTACTAAACCTGCTAATATTGTTGATAATTATCTTTGTGATCCTCTTTTGAATCGATTCAGAATGAAGTTGGTTCAATATAAAAAAGAAATTAAAAAGTATCTAAAAAAAAGTATATAAAAAGTTTCCCAGAGGTTAATAGGAGACTATAGGAGCTACCGACGCAAGTGTGAGTAATTCCCTTTGCACTACATGCAGTCAAACCAACAATCTATATCACTATAGTTGATTTCTGTAAGTGAGGAGAGCAAAATAAAGTAAAACGTGACATATTACACCCAAATATTCTTCATTTGGGCCCAAAACTGATTGAGCTGATGATGTTTTCTGTGATTGCTAATGCTCTTTTAACACACACACTGAACAACATGAAGCATTGCTTGGTCACTGGTTGAGCTAAACTGGTGTTATCTAATTGTGTCGTTAAATTGAACAGATATTCAACATAATTCTGAGTTCTGCTCATGTTTATCACCATTATAGCCAATAAACTCAGATAATGTGAGAGAGGTGTCTGAACACATTCAGTTTTGACTGTATATCTTAGCACATGCCGACCTGAAGTTGGTAAACACGGTGCGGCGAGTTATTTGGCCGACCCCACAGTGCTAAAAACACACATGTGAAAGGCGCTCTGACACCGGCCCGAGTCATTAGAGGAATAAACCGCAGCGTTTTTCAGAAATTACATGGTTTGATTTTTCCCTCCACTTGACATCAGCTCCACCGCCGCTGTTTATTTAGGTCATGTAACATTTGCCTAAATAAAGGTTTCTGGTCAGCTGCTCCAGTTGCAGATGAACGAGCATGTCTTCAGATGGAGCGGCCTCACCTTCTCTCCCAGCTCGTTGATGGTCTTCTCAATGTCTGCGAAGTTCATGCCCTCCACTCCTCGGATCACTGGGACCACCAGACCCTGAGAGATGAGGAACAGACGGTCATGAGATGCACTGGGACAGTAATACTCTACACGCAGAATAACACTAAACACAGAAGCAGAACGGCACCATGGGAATTATGTCACATTTGGGGCTCTTTAATGTTACCATTTCTCACCAAAGCTTCATTTATTTGACCATAAACACAGAGAAATATTACTCCAGTGTAATCATATGTGAACATATAGTGAAGTGTCATTTATTCCTGAATTTATCATCATTACTCCAGTGTCACATGACCCTAATATGAGGATTTGATGCTCAAGAAACATTTATGATTATTATCGATGTGGAAATAAGTTCATATTTTGAGGAAAACCTTCATACATTTGATTTTTCAGGATTCTTAGATGAATGTAAACTTCACAAGAACAGCATTTAATTTTTAAAGAGAATATAAATGTCTTTATATTACACTTACATTTATAAATTACACTTTATTGTAAGGTGTCATTGGTACAGTGTAATAATTATATATTTAAGTATTGAGTAATATTAATTAACTATAGGATTAGGGTTAGGTTGAGGGTTTTTTGCATGTAATTATGCATGATTTACTGTTATAATTTACTGTCTAACATATGTAACAAGCGCACTGTAAAATAAAGTGTTACCATTTTTTTTTTAATCTTACTGATCTTAAACCTTTGTCTGCACTGAATTATTTTCCTGTTCTCTCTGTAAAGCGTATTTGAAAGTAGAGCCAGACCGATAATATCGGCCGATATTTTCTGATTTACAGGATGACAAAAGTAGATATCCATAAATCCCTCCGTCATTTTTTTCCTCATCTAATATGTGAACACAATGAAAAAAGAATTTTGAATCTGGCTTTATCCAATACTCAGATTTCGTTTTATTCGTTTTTTTAAATATATGCAAATTTGTGCATATTTAATTGGATAATGCCTCCTTTGCATATTTAAACATTAAATTACAGAAAACTTGTAATATATTTTTTTTCTCATCTCAATGTAGTTAATCAACTGGGAAAGATTCACGGTGATATCCTCTAGTTAAAAAAAAATTAAAAATTATTAATTTTCAAAAAAATATTAGGCATTCTCCAAAATATCGGTATCGGCAGTTATAATGGCCGATAAATGAATATTTAAAAAATAAAATAAAAACGGACGAAACGCGCTTCAATCATCTCTCCTTGGCCTGTTATATTGAAAATGTATGTTTTAAAATTTGCAGTATGATGTTATCCATCGCTAAATTATGGCTCATCATAGACTAGCTAACCACAAAGCTAGCTAATGCCACTATCATCAGTTGGAAGACCGCTAACGTTAACATTAATGAGCTTGGAAACCACAATGAACTTTTTCTGCCTAAATAAAGTCATGATTACTGTATTTATAACTAGCGTATCTCTAGTTACAGTCCCTGCATTGTAAAATGTAAGTTAGACTTGCGAGGAGTGAACATTTAGACGTAGAGAAAAAGTATCAAACGTATCTTGTGCAGAAAAGTTAGCTTTTCTTTTACACGTGTGTGAAATCCAACAATATTTAATAAAAAAAAAAATATATCAGCCGATATATCGGAATATCGGATTTTAAAACCCAAAAATATTTGTATCGGTATCGGCCTTCAAAATCCTTTATCGGTCGGGCTCTATTTGAAAGCTTTACTGTATTGTAAAAGCACAACAAAAGCACTTTCTCATGAGATTCAGCGTTTCAGAGTCTTTCTAAGAGAAATGAATCTGTAGGAATTACCTTTGGTGTCGCGACGGCCACACTGATGTCCACGTAATCCCGATACACAATCTCTTTGGTCGTGTCATCAATGACTGCACAGATAAAGATAAACGTTATATATATATATATATATATATATATATATATACACACACATATATATATATGACTCGATTAAATACTTGAAAAACACTGTGGACTCCCACTAGTTTGATATTTCTAACATTTCACACATGAATAATTGCCTTTTTAAATTAGAGAGACAGCAGGCAAAAAGTTTTTTTTTCACTGGTCAATTTTGAGATTTTGGGATATTTGTCTTCAATAACATGTCTTCTTTCAGACTTAAAGACCGAAAAAATGACTTTTTTTCAGAAAAAAAGTCCGAAATACACATTTAGGTCTTTATTTTACTACACTTCGTCAGTTTGCGTCTGTAGATTTCTCATAAATTCTTCAAAAGTTGCCGTTATAAATCATCCTGCTGCTCAGCGATCGCGATCTGCACCCTGTCATCACACTCGCCGTTCTCCTGTACAACGCTGTCGGATCCAAATATGGTCATTTCCTTTTTGTCAGCAACCAATCGTGGAAGTAAAAGGGGGGATTTAACTCTAAATGCGCGATCTCATTGGCTGATGCTAAATCTTTAAAGCCAGATTTCTCAAAATGACTTTTCTCTCAAACTCCAAGTCTGAAATCTCCACTTCAGTTGCACCTATATACACCAAACCTTCCAGTCTTGTACCTAGTTATATTATGAAGACATTTACAGAGGGATTTGTAAATATTTTATTCCTAGCCTGATTTATATGACATTTTATTCAAAAAAACATGGCAAAAATCATTTTTAAGGCAATTGGCAATATATTCTAAATTACAGGATGACAAAAGTAGATCTCGTTAAATCCCTCTGTAATTTTTCTCATCTAATATGTGAACACAACGAAAAAAGAATTTTGAACCTGGCTTTATCCAATACTCAGATTTCGTTTTTTATTTCGTTTTTAAAATATGCAAATTTGTGCATATTTAATTAGATAGTGCCTCCTTTGCATATTTAAACATTAAATGACAGAAAACTTGTAACATATTTTTTTCTCATCTCAATGTAGTTAATCAACTGGGAAAGATTCACGGTGATATCCTCTAGTTAAAAAATTACCCTGTTCACCTGTAGTGTCTCGCCTTAAGTATATCAGTGTATTGTGTGTTAATGAGTGGAAATGTTTCACTGGACTGCTGAAGTGATGGTGTCATTATACCATCCACTACAGCTTTTATTAGTATTTTTAATTAGTTTTTTATTTTTATATTTTGGTAATTTCGTTGAGGGTTTTTATAATTTTTAAATATGTTTTTATTTCAGTTTTATTAAAAAAAATGTTAGTAAAGCAAGTTCAACTAAAATGTTATTTCACATAAATTAATATTTTGACAATTTTAATTTTATATTTTCTGATTACATGGTAATTGTTAGTAATTTTGTTGTTAATTTGTCCTTTTTATTACATTCTTTTAAAGCATTTTAGTCCAAGTTAAACTATGTTTTCTTATATATTTTATTTAAATTTTGAATGAGTATTTTGAATTATTATAATTTTATATTTTCTGTTTTTCATTTGAATTGTTGCTAATTTTATTGCATTTTTGAATTTTTTATTAGTCTATCTACTAGTTTTTATAAATTTGCATCTCTGTTTTAGTTACTTTAGTACATCCAAGTTAAACTAAAAGCTAGATTTTTCCATATTTTATTTCAGCTGAAGTTTGCTTGAGTGTATGGTTTCAGCGGACGGTGATAACCCGGATCGTGATCTGTTTCAGTCAGACCCCGGCAGGAACATGCAAGTACATGATGAAGGACATGCAATGGTGTGTCTCTGGGCAAATATAGACACACACACTGGCCTGGTGAAACCGTGTTAAACGTGGATGTCTATGTAGGCCAAGCCAATGAGGTTTAGAAGGAAAGAGAGGAGGGGGCGACTGAAAGGTAATCTGTAAAACATGTTCTTTAGACGCGAACAGACAACCACATAACCACACCGTGGCTTAATCTGAAGTGTGTGTGTGTGTGTGTGTGGAGACACATACCAGCGTTAACGGCAGGCTGGTCTGTCAAAGCGTAAGCAGCAGCTTTCACAAACGCAGACATGAAGCCCAGTTTGATACTGTGTTTCTTCAGGAAAGCATCTTTATATAGTTTCCTCATCTCTGTAATGTTGCTGTCATGGAGGAACAAAGAAACATGTTAGACACTAACAAGGAACATTTACTCAACCTCGTGTCAACCCAAACCGCCAGAGGAATGTTCACGCTGCTCTTTACCATCCAATTAAATATGTTTAATTTGCTTTTCTGGTTGTGGCGGTATTTTGAACACGGTACCTTGAGGTCTGATTGGTTAATGTTAAGATTAGCACTTTGATAAGAGAAAATAAGAGCTCATGCTAATTAGTGTAATTTTGTGTAGATGGATACAAGTTGTAACGTATTTTAACCAAAAGCGGCACGTGATCAAAAGCATCCCTTCCATGTTAATGAGAGTTTCTGTACTAAGCGGATACACAACGGTTTTATTTAGAAATGGTTCATCTTTCAGTTCATCGCAGCCCCTGATTATGTGCTTTATTTAATGTTTTAAGAATTTAATAATAATCTTCGGTGTGAGCTTTATAGCCGTACTGGACGATACAATGATCAAATTTAAAGTATATTCTATGACAAATTGGCTCTTCTGATTGGCTGCGATTGTTGATTGATTTATCTGCAAATGCAGTGCGCTTGCAGAGAAAATTGCAGAGAAAATCCACATTCTCTTCTGATTGGCTATAATTTGACTGATTTACTTGCAAATGCAGTGTTCTTACAGAGACTCCGCCCACATTCTCTTCTGATTGGCTATAATTTGACTGATTTACTTGCAAATGCAGTGCTCTTATAGAGACTCCGCCCACATTCTCTTCTGATTGGCTATAATTTGATTGATTTACTTGCAAATGCAGTGCTCTTACAGAGACTCCGCCCACATTCTCTTCTGATTGGCTATAATTTGATTGATTTACTTGCAAATGCAGTGCTCTTATAGAGACTCCGCCCACACACTCTTCTATTTGGCTGCGATTGTTTGATTTATCTGCAAATGCAGTGCGCTTGCAGAGAAAATTGCAGAGAAAATGCACTTTCTCTTCTGATTGGCTATAATTTGACTGATTTACTTGCAAATTCAGTGTTCTCAGGGTTTCTGCAGGTTTCACAAAGTCAAATTTAAGACTTTTTAAGACTTTTTTTAAGACCATTATGAATGAAATTTAAGACCTATATCACGATAAAAAAAAAAAAAACATACAAAGGAAACGCGTAATGAGTCTCTAAAAAGCAAAATCCAAATCAGCAAAATCGGTTCCTAAATTCAGATATTTCAAGCCAAGTATCGCTAAACTTTCACGTCCCCATAGATGAATAAAATCCATTTTATGTCTGTCTGTGGTATCTGAGATACCTGCCAAACCTCAAAACTGATTGGCTGTTGCATGTTGGTCTATTTTGTAGTCGTAATACAGCGAATTAAGAACTACAACTACGTAATATAAAAAAATAAATAAAAAATTCCAAAGCGCTGCGGGAGCATTTCAATGAGATTTACATGGACATAGGAAAATTAAGACCCATTTAAAAAGATTTAAGACCTAGAATACCTACAATACTTCAGAAAATTTAAGACTTTTTAAGGCCTTAAATTGTGATTTTGAAATTTTAGACTTTTTAAGACTTTTTAAGACCCCGCGGAAACCCTGGTTCTTACAGAGACTCCGCCCACACTGTCTTCTAATTGGCTGTGATCTTTGATTGATTTAAGTGCAAATGCAGTGAGCTTCCAGAGAGACTCCGCCCACACACTCTTCTGATTGGCTATAATTTGATTGATTTAAGTGCAAATGCAGTGGGCTTACAGAGACTCCGCCCACACACTCTTCTGATTGGCTGTGACTTTCGTATTCCCTTCAGTGTACCCGTGTTCATTCGGCTTCAGCTCATGCATACCAAACAGCAATAATGTATTAAAATCTGGAATATTTACATTTACAGAAACACTAATTTTATATTTTAATAATCTAATCCATGTGATATTGTCCTCATTTTCATCACCAGCTAAAAAGCCGATGCCGCCATTACTGAACGTGATTGGAATGTCTAAAAAATAAAACACGATGCTATTTTAATAATGTAATTTAAGTACATTTTGATTATCGTTAAACAGTCGTCACGACGACACACACCACAGAAACGAGCACCCCTTATTTTGATTTAAAATTCCTTGAAGCATTAAAAGCCCAATCCAACCGGACACAGATAAGCCCACTAATAACTCTTCAGTCCGAATCCTCTGTTTGCGAGGCCAGTGCCGTTTCAGGTTCACTTTCCTTCCTAAAACCCCAATCAAGGATGTTGTGGACGACAGTCTGCCCAGGTTTTGAGTGAAAAGCGCCGAGACGCTAATTCTCCATTTTCCTGTCTCTAACGCCGTTTAGCCTCTCCGGTTTCTCCGCTAACGGGATTAGGAGCGTCCCAAGACACGCGCTCTCAGAGAAAGGAGAGAAGACGCGATAAAAATCTTCACTTTCCAAAGCCTTCAAATCTTATTGGCTCGTCATAATAGCCCATAACGGTCCGGGTTGCCTCGCACGCTCCCTCCGAAGGCCCGTCTCAGGGGACGTCCCGCGCAGATGCTAGCGGGCCGCAGACTAGCGCGCTCCTTCGACTCCAGACCGGCACAGTCTTCCTCCATCCCATCGATGCCAACGAGATTAGCGCACGAACACGAACCCCGAGCAGCTGAAAGGCAATACGGCCATTTGCGCCGGGGAGAAATCCTCAAAGTGTCATCTTCAGGGGCGAGCGAGGGAGGCTGTGGACATTAACGTTTCCTTGTAAATTAATAAAGCCCATTTTACCCTTCTTATCTTTGTTTTGACCAACATTAGGACCAAATATTTACATTCCGCGCTTTAAGTGGCGATTGGGTTTCAGAGATCTCTTCCTGTAGGCCAGATTCCAATCTATAACCATTTGGACGGGCATTGCGGAGCTTCTAATCAGGTTTGGGCAATAAGCAACGTTTTCACAGGCCATCGACAGATCTCCTATGTGTCAGTGTCTGGACACACTTGCCTGAACGCTTGAAATCAGTTCTGTAATTATAATGCTAGTGACATATTTCAGTACAATAAACATCCAGATTTTAGTTTTTCTAAGTGTTACAAGTGGGGATCTAACACTTACTAGCATAAAGAACAAATATAGTCAGAGAGAGATCAACTTAACACTCGCTTCGATACAAAAACATTAGGGATGCTCTGAAATCAACATTTTGGCCGATACCGATAATTCGTTATATTTGAACATATATTATGTTTGATATATCGGCGATTAATCTAAATACAATTTTTTATTATCATTTTGAACTTAACACTCTCTTCGATACAAAAACATTAGGGATGCTCTAAAATTAACATTTTGGCCGATACCGATAATTCGTTATATTTGAACATATATTATGTTTGATATATCGGCGATTAATCTAAATACAATTTTTTATTATCATTTTGAACTTAACACTCTCTTCGATACAAAAACATTAGGGATGCTCTAAAATTAACATTTTGGCCGATACCAATAATTCATTATATTTGAACATATATTATATTTGATATAGCCGATAACCGATATATCGGCGATTAATCTAAATACAATGTTTTATTATAATTTTCAACTTAACACTATCTTCGATACAAAAACATTAGGGATGCTCTGAAATTAATATTTTGGCCGATACCAATAATTTGTTATATTTGAACATATATTATATTTGATATAGCCGATAACCGATATATCGGCGATTAATCTAAATACAATTTTTTATTATAATATTCAACTTAACACTCTCTTCGATACAAAAACATTAGGGATGCTCTGAAATTAACATTTTGGCCGATACCAATAATTCGTTATATTTGAACATATATTATATTTGATATATCGGCGATTAATCTAAATACAATGTTTTATTATAATATTCAACTTAACACTCTCTTCGATACAAAAACATTAGGGATGCTCTGAAATTAACATTTTGGCCAATACCAATAATTCATTATATTTGAACATATATTATATTTGATATAGCCGATAACCGATATATTGGCGATTAATCTAAATACAATGTTTTATTATAATTTTCAACTTAACACTCTCTTCGATACAAAAACATTAGGGATACTCTGAAATTAACATTTTGGCCGATACCAATAATTCGTTATATTTGAACATATATTATATCTGATATAGCCGATAACCGATAAATCGGCGATTAATCTAAATACAATTTTTTATTATAATTTTTGAGAGCCTGATTACAAAAACAAAAGTCTCACTATTTAAATCCATGTCCCAAACACACAATTAGAGCCAGACCGATATATCGGCAGGCAGATATCATCGGCCGATATTAGGCATTTTCTAAAATATCGGTATCGGCAGTTCTAATGGCCGATAAATGAATATTTAAAAAATAAAATAAAAAACGGACAAATCACGCTTCAACCATGTCATGAGTGTTGTCAAAAAGTGCAGGTAAAGGGTTGAGCAAGCTGACATTGTAATTATAAGGTAGCTTATAACTATAAGGCAATGTAGGGACTGATTATTATTTTATTTATCAGGACTTTAATATATTTTGATGTTCCTCCGTTCTGTCGTGACAATAGAAACAAGTTTCTTTTTGAAATGCATTAGCATATTATTTTAATTAAAACTCTAAAAATAAATAACTAATGTTAGGGAAATCTGTTAATATTTTGTTGCGCGTTTCTGAAATAAAAATAATAATATCGGCCGATATATCGGATTTTAAAACCAACAAATATTTGCCTTCAAAATCCTTTATCGGTCTGGCTCTACACACAATTATAATGATGTTGTCATAATGTTATGTAGCCGATATGACAGACTTGTGCTGTACATGTTGCACTTTATTATATATATATATATATATATTTTAAAGTGATTCCGATCAAACTCACAAGCAATTCGAAAGCATCATTGAGCAGTGCGCATCTGAATCGTTTCAGCTGAAGGAAATAATACATTATTTATCAGCTTTAACATATCAGACAAATTGTCTTATCGGCCCGATAATGATAACGATAAAAACGATCATATATCGCGTGATACATATATCGCACATCCCTAAAAACACACCTTTACATGTTTTTGTTTGTTTAAATGCATTGAGCTGGAGCAGACATCTAGTCAAAGCAGCAGCTCAAATATAAGTGCTTTCATCACTATGACGTTAAACACTTTTTCTGAAATCCCATTAGCAAAAACGAGTAGGTGTGCACAAACTTTTGACTGGCAGGGCATTAAAAACACATTTAAAAGAACCAATGAGCCTTTCGTCCGATGTTACGGGAACCAACCTCATATCCACTTCATTGAAGGTTGTCAACATGGCACAGGTGTTCTGCGCTTCCTTCAGCCGCTGAGCGATTCGCAGTCTCATGCGGTTCATCTTCACCTGCAACAAAACCACAGCACAGCCAAGCATTTACACACACAATTCACGCTACTTTCAGACTCATCTGTGATAAAACATTCATAGGTAAACATGACAATCATTTTAATTTGGCTATAAGACTTTTAAAGAGCAAAGACAGAGTTATTATAACAGAAACTGAGTAAAACCACAGTGAAAAAAAGGATGATCGAGTTGAATTGGGAAGTATTTCTTGTAAACTGTTGAAACATTTACATTAATTCGTTTCAATTCATTGTTTCAACAATTTTGAATGACTCAGAATGTAAAAGAAAATCTCCAAATAATATGTTGCACATGTGATTAGTGCATTTTATTTGGTGAAAAAGACGCATTGATCATATTTCATTATCTTGCGTTAAACATTATCAATCAAAAGGCAACAGCTTGACATGATCTACAGCTTTGGGAGATGATTTATAAAAAATAAAAACCTTTTAAGTAGGGATGCACGATATATCGGCCGATTTGTGTTCATTTTTAATTTCATCGTAATCTACCCTATAAGAAAACTTGCCTGATATCTTAAAACCAACAAATAATGTATTATTTCTAAAGCTGAGACGCTTCAGATGCGGATATAAAAATCTTGATAATTTGTTATATCTGAAAGCCGATAACCGATATATCGGCCGACCAATGTTGGGTGAGTTACTCTAAAAAAGTAATTAATTACTAGTTACTAATTACCTCTTGAACAATGTAATTAGATTACTGTATGAATTACTCTTTCTAAAAAGTATTTAATTACTTTTAATTATTACTAATTACTTTCACTATCCCATTTCAATCTCAACCAGCTGAATAATACAAGGATAGACATGAATCTGTTTTAATTCTTTCAAATAAATACTATAAAATCGCATGAATTATCCTTAAACAGACCAAGGTGGAGAAGGTTACATTATAAAAACATACTTTTTAACATCATACAATACATTTTGATGTTAAACCCACTATTGTTATGTCTGATCTCATGACATTTCACTTTTTCCATACATATTTTACAATAATTCATACAAATTTGTACGAGTGCGGTCACCTCATAAAATGCATACGAATCGCCGTGAGATCGGATTGATCCATACACAGTATTTACCTCAATTGCATCAGAAGTAACTGCAATTAAATTACAGATAAATGAAGAGTAATCCCTTACTTTACATTATCAAGGGAAAAGTAATGAAATTACAGTAACTAATTACTCAGTAATTAGTTACACCCAACACCTCCAGGGTTTCTGCAGGTTTCACAAAGTCAAATTTAAGACTTTTTAAGACTTTTTTAAGACTGTTTTGAATGAAATTTAAGACGTATATCACGATAAAAAAAACATACAAAGGAAACGCGTAATGACTCTCTAAAAAGCAAAATCCAAATCAGCAAAATCGGTTCCTAAATTCAGATATTTCAAGCCAAGTATCGCTAAACTTCTACGTCCCCATAGATGAATAAAATCCGTTTTATGTCTGTCTGTGGTATCTGAGATACCTGCCAAACCTCAAAACTGATTGGCTGTTGCATGTTGGTCTATTTTGTAGTCGTAATACAGCGAATTAAGAACTACAACTACGTAAAAAAAAAAAAAAAAAAAAAAAAATTCCAAAGCGCTGCGGGAGCATTTCAATGAGATTTACATAAGACCCATTTAAAAGATTTAAGACCTAGAACACAATACTTCAGAAAATTTAAGACTTTTTAAGGCCTTAAATTGTGATTTTGAAATTTTAGACTTTTTAAGACCCCGCAGAAACCCTGACTGCGGCCGAGAAATCTAAATCCAAATTTTATATCATTTTTGAAAGCCTGATGACAAAAAATGTCTCACCATTAAATGCCACGTCCCAAACACACAATTATAATGTTCTCAATATAATTATATGCAGCCGATAACATACTTGACACACAATTCAAAAGCATCATGTTGAGCAGTGCGCATCTGAAGCGTCTCAGCTGAAGAAATAATACAAGATTTATCGGCTTTAATATATCGGCCAAATTATCTTATGGGGAAGATAAGTATAACATAAAAAATTATGTTAAAAAAAAAATGATCGGCCGACATATCGTGCATACCTAAATATCACCCAACAAAGATCCTATCAGAATGAGCACTTCAGGGTCACACACAGCAAACTGGGCTATTAAAACACAGTCTATAGCAGTATGCGAAACTTGAGGTGTGTATGAGCTGCAGTGTGTTCCTGCGGACGGCGGCGGGTGTCTTACCCTGTGCTCTGATCGCGTGGCTTTGGCTCCAGTCTCAGCAGGAGGAGCAGCAGCAGGAGCAGCAGTGGGTTTAATGGCTGAAACTGTGACAGACACAACAGAAGAGAGATTTAGGACCGCTCAGTCCTGCAATGTTCAGTATCAAAAGCTACATATCAGATTTAAGGCTTTTTAAGAACTACTGCAGAATAAAAATCGAATACAATATGGATGGGTGAGGGTAGAGCAATGTCTAATGCAACTTGATCCATAAAACGACGATTTAAACAACTTCACAGTTCCAAACCTGTCCCTAACAACAGGAATATAGCGGTTACACTGGTACACCCTGTGTGTTGAGTATCTGTGACGAGTTTGAGGGTATGATATAAACACTATAAGGTAAACAATGTCGTAATTCACCAACATAGGCTCAATAAACGATCGTTTGGCATAAATGTGCAGATTTATTCTGCTCTGCATTTAACTGTGTCTCAATGTAACAATAATACTAACATTAATAATAATCAATTTAAACTATTTTGTAAAGAATAATTACATTTTTCCTCCATGTTTTAATTTGAACAGTAAAGCTCTGTTGTGCAGGACTTTGTGTGAAATAAATAAATAAATTTCATATGAAGATAACAAAAGATGAATTAAACCGTTTCATTCCTTCATTTGATCCTTTGATAAAACGAACAGATTAAATAAACTGTTTTTATGAATTCAATTAATAAGCAATCTTTTTGAATATTACAATTTAATTAAACCATTGAAATTGAATCCAGAAAACCTAAAACAGAAAAAAAAAATGAATCTGGTAAAAAATAAAATGAAATTTGGGAAAAAAATAAAATGGGTTTTTGGGAAAACAGATTTCATAGGGCAATTTAATTAATCTGGATTAAATCTTAATTTCCATCTGAATTTGGTAAAAAAAAAAAATACAATGAGATTTGGGGAAAATTCAAATAATATTTGAGGGAAAAAAATAAAACAGATTTCAAAGGATAATTTAATTAAACCATTAAGATTTAATCTGGATTAAATCTTAATTTCCATCTGAATTTGGTAAAAAAAAAATACAATGAGATTTTGGGAAAAATAAAATAGAATTTGAGGGAAAAAATAAAACAGATTTCAAAGGATAAATTAATTAAACCATTAAGATTTAATCTGGATTAAATCTTAATTTCCATCTGAATTTGGTAAAAAAAAAATACAATGAGATTTTGGGAAAAATAAAATAGAATTTGAGGGAAAAAATAAAACAGATTTCAAAGGATAAATTAATTAAACCATTAAGATTTAATCTGGATTAAATCTTAATTTCCATCTGAATTTGGTAAAAAAAAATACAATAAGATTTTGGGAAAAATAAAATAGAATTTGGTATAAAAAAAATTAAAACAGATTTCATAGGAAAATTTAATTAAACCATGAAGATTTAATTTGGATTAAATCTTAATTTCCATCTGAATTTGGTAAAAAAAAAATACAATGACATTTGGGGAAAAATAAAATAGAATTTGAGGGATAAAATAAAACAGATTTCAAAGGATAATTGAATTAAACCATTAAGATTTAATCTGGATTAAATCTTAATTTCCATCTGAATTTGGTAAAAAAAAAGAATACAATGAGATTTGGGGGAAAATAAAATAGAATTTGGGGAAAAAAATAAAACAGATTTCATAGGGCTCTACAAGCACCATATGGCGAAAGAAAATGAGGATTGAAATCACGGATGAGGTTTGATTATGTCAGCAGGGTAACGCTAACCTGGCGTGGCCTGGATGGGCTGGGCCGGCACAGGGGGCACGGGGGGCATGCTGGAGGGGATGGGGCCCGCAGGACCCGGAGCCGGAGCCGGAGGAGGCGGAGCAGGAGTCTCTGCCGGAGGAGGAGGAGCCGCTGCTGTCGTCGTCTTAGCAGCTGCAGCTGAAACACACACACACACACACCTCACACCACTGACGCAGAACATCACTCTCTTACAATCATAACCACTTCCTAGGACACAATGACCCCACACTTTATTTATGGCTGTGGTTAATGAAGATGGAAATTTTTAAAGTGGGTATACATACATGCGTTGCCCTAATAAAGATGTCAAAAGTTAGTTTACTTGTTCAGAAGTAAAGCTGCAATCAATATATTATCAAAACAGCATCAATGCTTCAATCAGAGACACAAGAGTCAAAGTAATATACATAAAGTTATGTGGATCGTTAACATCATAACACGACGAACATGTCATGCAACGATTATAGGCCATGACTTAACCGAGTATAAAAGGATAAAATATGAGATGTATTTAGTCCAGAACATTCCTTTAATACATGACTATTATAATGTTAAGTGTCTGACCTCCTTTCTTGAGTCTGAAGAGAGGCGTTCCTCCTTCCACTTTCCCTCCGTCAGGAACCAGCAGCTCCTCGATGACTCCGGCCGCTGGAGAGGGAACCTGCACCGACGTCTGCAGCGGCACAACACACACTTCAGGCCCTCACACATGCCCTCACATAAGCGCTGTAGAAATTAAGCTGACTTGACACTTACAACGTACACTACATGTATAACAGGAACAAACGCAGAATATTTTGAACATGCTACATTATGCCGGTCAGGTTTGCACATAGGTTAAGTGTTTAAACACTTGAAGTTCGAAGCAAAAGGAGATATTTTATTTAAAAGAAATTGTTTTATAAGGACAACTACTAATGGCTGGTAGGAACTACACAACTTTTGTAATGTTCAGTGCATGCGTGTGAGGTAAAAGGACACCGGCAGTTGTAGCTCCGCCCCCTGTGCCGGGAGCAGCAGCTCATTTGCTCAGGGTTCCTACAGGTTTCTTCAAGTTAAATTCAAGTCTTTTTAAGACCATTTATATAAAAAAATTAATACCAGTTTCCTGTCCCTACCAGCAAAGAAAAACAAAATCCTTCGACTTGTGTTCATTAATGTGGAATGGGTAAAAGATGATAAGTCAAGCAGATAAAATAAAAACATTTCAGTAGGCCACACGAAAGTTTGCCGAACAATGTTAAGTTGTGTTTTAACATTAACTCAACACACACAGGACATCAGTTCAGACTGGATCACTTCCCAGATCCACACTATCTAACATTTTCATCTACTTTTCTTTTTTTTTTTTTGATTTTGGTCAGTTTTTATCATTCAAAACTAGCGTCTTGTTTTCGTCAGTGAAAAAATGTCGCCGAAGAAAAGTTGATCATTATTTTCGTCGATGAAATTAACACGGACATACAGCACAATTTAAGACCCAGATATCAAAATTCAAGACTTTTTAAAGACTTTCTAAGGTATTATTTCCAAATTCATAAATTCAATGCTTTTAAGGCTTTTTAAGAGCCTGTAGGAACCCTGTTGTATTTAAAGAGACAGACACAAAAACAGTGCGCTTTTCCTCACCCTCAAAAAGTGACAATTTTAACATGATATATAAAAATATCTGGGGACATCAGAGACTTATTTTATATCTTGTGAAAAGGGCATTATACCACCCCTTTAAAAGTACTAATAAACAGTTCTCAATCAGAAGAGAATGAGCGTAAACATTTAATCTTTAACATTAGGGCTGGGTAATAAATATCGATTTGTCAATATTAATCGATTCTCATTTTTACGAACCGATATCGATCGCAAAAAATCGCAATAATCTTTGTCCTTTGTTACTATTGATATGAAACAAAGTCTCAATTTTCAAATTACGTCCATTTTCTTTAGAAATTCAGAAACATAAATAGCGTTTTGGCGCTGTGGCGTGAGATCGCTCTGGCGCAGCACTGATCTCACTTCCGGGTTAATAATACTAGTCACAGTGCCAAATAAACATGAATGAGCATCTGAAAGTGTGTTAAAGATAGAGTACAACTTATCCAAATCCGTATCGTGTCACATTGATTCGCTCAATCAGCGTTTCAACCGTGGAAAGACGTCAGATAGTAATCAATGTCATGTATCGTCATATTTACCTCAGAAAACCCACATAAACTCGTCAGTCAGCTAGAAAAAATAACTCTAGAGAGGAGCATTTTGCTAAATATATACACCATATTACATATGCATTATAATCTTAATGTTCTTCAATATTTAATGCATATTTGAATAAATCTGGCAAGTTTTTATGACAGCCACCATTTAAATGTTTATATTTCATATAATCTTCTTATTATAAAAATAAATAAAAGTGTAATTTAAGTGTTTGTATAGCTACAAAACAGTTCATTATTACCTTCATATTAGGCTAATGAAGTCTATAGGCTACAACTAGACTCCCATAGTTTACAGCATTAGTTAAGAGATTTGATTCCCTTGAGAAAAATTGCCATTTATTGTAACTGATATCCAAAATAATCAATATTGAATCGAAATCGAATCGAATTGTGAAATTTGGGTCAATACCCAGCCCTATTTAACATCAAATCTATATTAAAATCTGACAATGATTGAAAATTAACATATATGCTAGTGATGATTGTATATGCACTATAAGTGCAGGAGTAGTGTCAGAGTTCAGTGTGTTCGCAGCAGTAAACATCTTCCTGCAAAACCACTTCTTGGTCTGTGGTTTGCAACTCTTCTGCTGAATTCAGACTGACAGCTTTTTTTAATCAGTTTGTATGATGTTGTACCATAAAGACTTTCATTACACACATAGTTAAATATGATATCAATTATTAAAACGGTTCTTAGTTGCAACCCATGAAGTTTCAAAATCACATTTAAACCTTGAGAAAGCGACAGTATTTACCAAATCTAAAACAGACCAAACACGAGCGAGAGCTCCTTACCTTATCAGTCTCGATCTCACAGACGACTTCATCCTCAGAGACTGAGTCTCCGACGGCTAAAGGAGACACACACAGGGTGAGCGAGGTCCAACCGTGAGCGACACACACCTGATCTCACACACATCTTACCTTTCTCCCACCTGACGTCTCCCTCTGTGACGGACTCCGCAAACGCTGGGGTTTTTACCGTGATAACTTCATTCCCTGCAATCACACCAGACATTTACTGTGGCGCGCAGCCGTAGAAACGTGTTAACCAATAGAGATTGCACACAATGAAAAGCTTGCCTAATATGGTTGTGTAATTTAAGACAAACAAACAAAATGAGCTTGAGTTAACTGGATTACAGTGCAGTGGACACACACTTCATCAACACAGAGATTAGAGCCGTCTGCATTAGCACTGAGCAGAGTTTGACATGTGAGGTAAATAATTAATAGCGCTAATAACTCAGAGCAGGTGTCGTGATTTGTATTCTAGCATCATATACGCAACATGACTCCTCACGTTTGAAATATTCATCAGTATCCATGGCAACGCTGTGTCTGTTTATTATCCCGCGTATTACTTTACATGAAATATTGATTCGAGTTAATTAACGTTAAATCTTTTATTAGCTCAAAGTTTTTGCGAGATAACGAGCCGCTTTCAGCCAAGACAAACGAGAAGATAGTAAGTGTCCCTGAACGCTGAGATGAACGACTAAGAATCGAGGATTACGGAGATGTGCAATACTGAGAAATATCTCAAAATTGAAAGGCTGGCTCCATCTCGTTTTTGCATGCATTTTCCCCAAACCTTTGGAGGGAATTAAACTGATGCTGCGACGCCATTGGTCCACTGGTTACTCCAGTTATCCAATCACAGCCTCAGGTAGGGCTGGGCGATATGACGATATATATCGTTACCGCGGTAGAAAACGTCAACCGAAACAGATTTTTTTATTCCGTGTATACCGCGAAATGTAAATAAGTGGGCGTGGTTAACTCCTGTGCAGCGTTCGTGAGACTGATACGCTGAGATTTGTCAAAGAAACATGGAGAAAGCAGATCAAGAGGATCCACAAAGGAATTACGTTTTCTAAAGGATTGTTGTTAACGTGATATGTTCGGGGGAAAGGCAGCCGTCAACCAGAGCAGAGCAGCACCCAGGCTACAGTTTAGAGGAGTGCACGTTCGCAACGGGGAAAGCATGAAGTTACTTGATAACAACATTTCATAGACTATATCATTATCATTACGAATATAAATAACCTTAAATAATGTATAGTTATCCGCATCTTTCCTTCTCTTGTGTATAGTTACTTTTTAAACATGAAAATCGCATTCAGCATGAATGAACATCCTGCTTGTTAACGAATGTATAATCCTGTTTCTGAGGCAAAATTACTAAATATGCAGCCGCAGCGCGAGTTATATACATTTTTTTAACTCCAAACAATTGCCTACTGAACCAGTTGATAAAATCTTCCTTTGATTCGATCCGTGATTACAACTTGATTCTCAAATTAGTCGATCGCATTTTGTTGATGCAAAAGACGCGCGCGTGCAAATGCACTGAGAGGGAGCACGCGGTGTTCACCGGGCTATGGTCTAATAACGACGCACTGTTATAAGCAGGGCTCCAGACTGCGACCAAATGGGCGCATTTTGCGACCAAAATTTGTCAGTGTGCGACTGAATTTTACGTCCAGTCGCACATGTGCGACCAGTAAATTTGCCACACGTTAAACGCATGGTAAGCGTGGAAGGGGCGCGTCAATGTATCCGTGACAGAATAGCGCGCATAAACATCTGTGGGAAGGAGACGGAGACAAATATCGCAACCTGCTATGTGCGTCTGAGCAATAAGCGATCTATCGACTCGTTACCTAGCAGCGAATGCAAACAAAACGAAAGTGGAACTAAAATACGCAACTCATATAGGCTTCACGGACCGTTGGCGTATTTATTAGGTTAAGCGCATAGCCGTTCTTATGGAGCGCCCCGAACCAGTGACAGTAATAAAGCCCCGAACTTGCCAGTCACTGGCCGATCTCGATCACGAACAGATCCAGTGAAGAAATCCACTGAATTCGCGTCACAATTAATAACATTATCACTACGAGATCCAGTGAGAAACACTCCGATTCGGCGCTCAAACTGATTCATATCAGACCAAACTGACGTGGAAACCAGGAGAAACACTCATAGAAGGCTTTCAGTCCACAAATCAGCAACATTCACCATGGATTTAGGCTAATGTCTTATTTAAACACTTATTTAAAAAAAAAATACCATTGTAAATAGTAGGATGTTTATTGGCTTTCTCTCTGAGTCCTTAATATACATGTTTTCACTATTTTTTTAATTAATATTAAGACATTATAAATGATAATAACTAAAGTTAACTTCATCTAAATCCTAAATTAAGCTTAGTGATTTATTGTCAGCCCCAGTGCAACCAGTTTTTTTTTTTTTTTTTTTTTTGTAGAACTCTTGTGTAAGTTCTCATTTGAGGTGGTGCTGCCCTCAAATTTGAGTCTGGAGCCCTGTGAACTTAAAATAAAACAGCATATCATAATGTTAAGTCTATTTATTATTAAAGAATTTGTCAGTATTACAGTTGTTTTGGGGAAAAAATGATTAATTGAATTGCAAGCTGATTTAAGGTGTGCCCCTAAATTTTCTGCCTGCGCTCCTAAAATTTTCAGTCAGGGGCAACAGCGCTCCTAGTAAAAAAAGTTAGTCTGGAGCCCTGATAAGGTGTGTATAATTTAAACTACATAGTCAACACTAACAGTAGCTGCTGTTTGGTTTTCATATTGCTGCTCTCCTTCTAGTCACTTCTGAACTTGATGAACTTGACACTTCTGAACTCCTCTTGATTAAAGCTCAGGGTGACGGGTTGCCAGATATAACAAAAAGAGCAAAACAAGCGCTTTAAAAACGCAGTAGAATAAGCACATGTGGTAAAAAAAAATAATATATATATATATATATATATATATATATATATATCATAATTATATTATAAACTGATTGATGAAGTAAAGCAATGCATGAGATAGAAAAATTATTTAAAGTTGAAATGTATGAGTTGTATTTAATATCAATCTGTTGTAAGAAGTTCATCTAAAAGTTGATGAGTGTTTTTTGTTTACTATATTTTGCTATAAAAATAGTTTACCAAATAAATAATTTACCAAATAAAATAAAACAAGTTTTATTTATTATACAAAGCCCTTTTTTTTTGAGGATAACTATATAAATAACTATAACGTGAAATATATCGTTACCGTGAAATAAAATTAGTCATATCGTGAAACACAATTTTGGTCATATCGCCCACCCCTAGCCTCAGGGCAAAGTCACGTGGCTTTATCGTTGTGTATTTGTTAAGGAAATGTGTTTCGATCATAGATTATGTGCATGTCGTCTTATCGGATAAATGATCCGCCTCGATTTCGTGCATTTGCTTTTTTTTGTGCGTGTTTAAGCATATCTCAGTATAAAAATATTAGAGCCCGACCGATAAAGGATTTTGAAGGCCAATACCGATACAAACATTTTTGGGTTTTAAAATCCGATATATCGGCCGATATTTTTTTCTTATTAAATATTGTTGGATTTCACACACGTGTAAAAGAAAAGCTAACTTTTCTGCACAAGATACGTTTGATACTTTTTCTCTGTGTCTAAATGTTCACTCCTCGCAAGTCTAACTTACATTTTACAATGCAGGGACTGTAACTAGAGATACGCTAGTTATAAATACAGTAATCATGACTTTATTTAGGCAGAAAAAGTTCATTGTGGTTTCCAAGCTCATTAATGTTAACGTTAGCGGTCTTCCACTGATGATAGTGGCATTAGCTAAGCCATAATTAGATGAGCCATAATTTAGCAATAGATAACATCATACTGCAAATTGTAAATCATATATTTTCAATATAACAGGCCAAGGAGAGATGATTGAAGCGCGTTTCGTCCGTTTTTATTTTATTTTTAAATATTCATTTATCGGCCGTTATAACTGCCGATACCGATATTTTGGAAAATGCCTAATATCGGTCTGGCTCTAAAAAATATGTGGATGAAACACAGCTAATGATGCTGTGCAGCTTTCCAGACCCACAGCACGAGCTGTTATACGTACTGTGAGCGGCTGTGGTGTTGAAGTATCTGATCTGATAGACGCTTGACCGGGTCTCACTCCTCCTACAAATCAACAGCACAATCCAGTCAGATCTTTTATTTGGCATCTGTGTGTCTCACCGCCATCAGTGATACTTACGGGCTGTTCTTGAAGGAGACGCACTGACTAGCTGATGACAGACCTGGAGGAAAAAGGAGACACGGGGACATCTAATCATGTTTGTTTGTAGAAACTTAAGAAAACTTTAAGAAAACGTCAGCAGGACTCACCTGAAGCAGCCCGCCTGGCAAGAACACCGTTTCCCTGGAAGAACAAAACGACAGCAGTCCGTCATCAGCGAGCACGAACACTGGAGCGAGTCAGGACTCAGTGTCCCGATCAAAGAGCAACGTTCAACAAACACAAGATTATCTACACCAGACTACGCCATATGAGTCCCCCGTAGTCAATAGTTTTATCTCATCTTTCATCACCAAAATGACACATTTAAATGTTTTTTTCCTTCATGCCTTAAAATATCTTGAGTGTAACTCGACACCCTCGCCTCATTTAGTATGCACAGTTCTAAGAATTATGCAAATGAGCCCCGCCTCCACTCAGGGATCCACTGGTTGACTCACACACGTTGATCTGATTGGTTACAAGGTGGTTTGTGACGTCAGAAACACCAGCGAGACTGTCTTTGCTTCACTGCAGTTTGAAGGAGGAAATACTCAGCAATAGGGCTGTAGTCAACCAAAGAAATCCTTGGTCGACCAAAGTCTTGTCCTGCGCAACGATTAGTCGACTAAAAAAAAAAAAAAAAAAAACGACTTGCTTTGATTGAACATTTTTGTCATAGAGCATTTATAAAACAACAACGCAAAAAAACATCACAAATAAAACTATAACAATAATACAATTCTTTGAGAATTAAGGGATTTTTTAACTGAAAAAAAGTGAGGAGCTCTGTCTATGCGGTCACAATCGCGCACCAAAAAAACTGCTATCTGCCACATTATAAAAAATCCTAACAAAAACTCTCTTTATACAGGCTTTAATAATAATAATAATAATAAATTACATAATTAATTAATTACATTTTTGCAAATGTGATATAAATCCCCAGTCAATTATTTTCTCCATATGAAAACATTAGACTTTAACATTTTTTTTTTTTGCCTAGTGTTAACTTTGTTGCTGCTGATGTTTATAAATTACATGTAAAATTTAGATATAAATGATATAATGCAATAATATAAATGTTTTATTGTAATTTGAAGATTTAATTAACATGAAAAACTGCTAACTTTCAACACTTTTGTTGTTTAAGATGACTGAAAGGAGACAAAAAGTATTAAGCATTAAGAGTACAAAGAATAATTTTTGTGCTTTATTTTTTACCTCATCAAAACTTTTATTTTTAAACAAAGACACTTAGTAACAGTGCACTTTATTCTTTTTTTTTGACTCAGACCCCTCTATTTATTTGTGTTTAAATATTTTTTTTGTTTGTTTGTTTTTCTGTATGCAAGGAGGGAGTGATTGTTATAAATAAAATGGTCTGTGTAGTTCATTTGTGTTGTAATAATTGTGTCAGAAGTATAAGAAGTATAAATAGATATTGGTTATCGGGCACATAAACATGCAAATAATCGGTATCGGTTATAAAAAATCAATATCGGTCGATCACTAGTATATATATATATATATTAGGGCTGTAACGATACACCAAAGCCACGATTCGGTTCGTATCGCGATTTTTGACCCACGATTCGATTCGTATCGCGATTCCATCACGGGGGCGGGGCTTGGTGTGAAAAATAGATTTTGAGAGGAAAAAATGTACAGGTATTTTTATTAAATAAAATTTGGAAAAAATCTGAACACCAAAAAACAATAATAACTATGCAAATTATTAAACTAAACTAGGCAGTGTAGGCTGCTGCTTTTGGGTTGTTTTCTGTGCTCCAGCTATATATATTTTTTATAAGGCTATACCCTTCTTGTTTTGAACTTCATGCATGTATTGCATGTTAAACCAGTACATAATGTAATGATAACAAGAGTGTTTTATCTTGGTGATGCTGTGTAGCCTACAGAGGCTTTAAACAGCAATGAATGATATCAGCAGAGCGTGTCCTGCGTCTGTCTTTGAAGCCGTGAAAAGGTGGCCGTGCATCATCATTTTAACGTTATAGAAAGTTTCGGTTACAGTGATTACTGAAAATGTCGTTGTTTTTGTCCACATCGTAAACATATTTATATAGCAACAGATACATATAAATTAAATAAATAAATGAATGGCGGTAATAGGGCATATCGTGCTATTGAGCCACTCAACGTTACCACAAGGGAAATTCCATAACCGCGACAGCCTTCGCGAGCGCGCCAAAGAGAAATGCACTTTTCATGCGGATTACATAAGCAGAGAGCGGTCTGTTTTCTTTCGTTTTGAATTGTTCTTTTTAAAAGTAGATATTTCAACATATATTTATTTCTCAGGTCTATAAGCTTATAGGGTTGCGATTCATGAGACGAGCTCCAATTCAGGCGCCGGCACCTCAATGTCGTGATTCCTATCTGTAGGCTAGCTATATTTTCTTCTTATTTATTAAATCCAGGCAATTGGTTGATGAAACATTTATTAAAATTGACATACAATTAATAAAAAAACAAAATTCAATTTAAAGTAAGTCTTTGTGCTTTCTATTTGAATTCTCTGACAGTTTAAGTGCCGCTTCAGAGAACTGTCACGACATTGTTTTTTTTTCCTCGAACACGAAAAATAAAAAACAAATTAAATATTTTATGTTCTGGGGAGAGCTAACCCTTCATCCCGTGGGCAGCCTAGTATTTCTTTTGGTTTGTACAGTGTAATTTACAGAATTATAAAAAAAATATAGGCTATATTTTTGCCACCTAAATATTAAAGATGTTTTGTGTCGCGTCCGTGTACGCGTGTGTATTTCCCTCATATTAAATATAAAATGAATGTGAAGACTTATATTTTTCTAATGTCTGGACGTACTTGATTTTATTAAGGGAGTAGCATATGGATATATAAACAGAAGGGTAAATATATTGGTATTAAATGCATTTTCTGAAAATGATTAGTCTGATGGATTTAAGTTTTGGCTAATTTAACCTCAACTAGTTTTGTGGTGTAGGTCTACATATTTTATAATGTTAACTTCAAATAATATAAATAAATAGTAATTTAAAGATGTGGTAGCATTGGATCTGGACGGGAAAGATAACTGGGAGGTGGAAGGGATGTATCGCGATTCTGCCTTCTCACATCGCGATACAGTATCGTGGACCTGAGTATCGCGATTTCGATTTTATATCGTATATCGTTACAGCCCTAATATATATATGTATATAATAACTACGCTAACTACGCTTACACTGCAAAGTTTCTAGATTGACGACTATTTGAATGTGCAATTGAAACCGATTAACAGTGTAAACAAATGTCAAATGATCTGTGTAAATGAGTGTGAATGCAAAATAACAGCTCTGACAATGACCTTTACTGTTCATTTTATTACTAAGTTTTCAATTAGTCACTCACATTTTAATATTCTTCTAAGCACTGTGTTTTATGATCTATCCTGACTTATATTTAATAAATAAACAAGATAAGCTAGTATTACAAATGGGTTGAGCTTTTTATTCAGTACTGGACTCTTAGTTCACATGGAGTGAACTCAGTGGGAACTAGTGTGTGTGTGTGTGTGTGAGGGAATGACTGTGTTTTTGTCCATCATCGAAGACTATTTTTGACCAAACTATGGTAATATAAAGCAGCACGTGACTTATGAACACCTTAATATTTCATATGGAGTAGGGAACTTATCAAATGCACAGGAAAAACTAAGCAAATGCCAACATAAAATAATCATTAGCAAAAAAAACAGGACCTGTGAAAACTGCATCTGAAATAATAATAATATTAAATGTAATATTTTAACATCATATTGCTCTATAGTTAATCTTACATATCTAATAAATCAGTGGGACAACAGGAGCATCTGACAGGCCGTTAAACATCCACGCGTCGGCATGTGGAGAGTGACAGTCAGGCACACATGCGAGTCATGTGATCTGTGTGTGTCACAGGGTCAAAGTGAAGGACTCGCACTTCTACTAAAGTAAACGATTCTCAATATGTGTTTAAAGTTTTGGTAAATTACAGACTGATATTGGGGACTTTCCTCTTTCTAATAACATCTTCCCTTGTGCCATTGTTAGTCACCTTGAATTAAAAAAATCGTGTTTTTTTAATGGAACATTACAGTGATGATTTATCAGTGCTCATCATTACTGTGGTGTATTAATAATCTGGAATCAGAGCATCTCTTCTCTGGTGATGAGGGCGGGGCTATAACCCGTCACTCACATGAGATCAGCCAATAGCAAACCACAACCGTCCAATCAATTCCTGAGAGACACAATCAAGCCCCGCCCACATGTGTTCTTGTTCCAGAAGAACATCTAAACTTTTGATTCACGACTTCAAAAATGGTCATTTTAATTTCTGTACATACGATGTTTGCATAAACTGAAATTAAACACTTATTTTGCCTAAAATATTACTACAAAAAATAATTACAAATGTATGCGTGTTACATTTTGAAACTGACCCACAGTAGATTGACAACTGTTCATTTGGGAAACAGTGCTTTGGTCAGTAACCTTTATGACCGAATTACGGCAGATATCACTAATAATTAGTAAAAACGAAAATAACGTTTTATTTAGTCACTTTAGATTCTGAAGATAACGAGAAAAACAGCGAAAGTGACGCCCTGAAACAGCAGAGACTGACGCAACAACTAACGCATTAGCATAACACATGAAAACAAACACATAAACACACCGGTATTATAAAATATGAACAAGTTTAGCGCGTGTCGTGTTATTATAGAGGTGACAGCTTGATCACGTGAGGTCTTTGACAGCAGACGTTTCTCAAATGACCTTATCGATCTATATCATTTATTTAAAGTGTCATGAACGCGTCATATAAAGCATGGAAAGCTCGTGGAAGTGTCATTCATATAATGTAAAGATATGAGTTTATGCGCGAGTGTCCTGCTGCCCTTGGGCCTGCGCGCGGCCTACCGCTGTCGTCATCATCAACGGTCGTTACGCTCGCGGTTCATCGCCGGTCGGTCTTTCGGCGGGACACACACGGGCAGAGACACACGTACCTGCCGCAGGGCGGTGATCGAGCGCCCGAGGCTCCGGGAGAGACAGCGGGAATGGGACAACATGTCGTCGGGGTGAACCGCGCGTACTGCAGCTCTCACACACACAGCACAGCACAGGAAACAGCGCCACCGCAAACCGGAAGCAGTCCGGATCATACCATCACGAATCGGAGAGGGGTGAGCACGAATGGAATGTACCATTGATTTGAATGTAAAGATAATTGTTTCAAATTCAATCTGCATTTGTAACACTAATTGCGCAATAGATACATTTGTGACCCATACATATTGTTTACTGTTTTATACTATTTATTATTAATTTGTTACAATTAGCACACAAAATGGGAATACTAACACATTCTAATGCATGATAGTGTATGCTTGTTAAAGGTTATTGTGTATCATCATGTTTATATAATGTATACATTTATGAATTTTCTCTTTTCGTTGCAACATGTCATAGGTATAGCACATTTATACGGTCCTGCTGGATCATGTCCATGACTGTGTGTAATGTATTATTTAATTATTTTAAGTAATCTCAAGTAAAGTTAACTACTCTAATAAATGGGAAATTAGAAATTACTATATTTATTTGTCCCCGTATTTCAAATCATTTTTTATTTTGTATCATCAACCTATCATCAAAGTCAAATAGCCTGTCATTTCAGCAATTCCAGCAATAATGATTAACAGAAAATGTGGTCTTCTAATAAGATAATGATGAACGAACGAACGAACGAACGAATTAATTAATTATTGTTCAAATAAAAGTTCAAATAAAATCCACGAAACGACTCTATGCGTAATAAATACTGTTACGAACCATACATATTGTCTACTGTTATACAATTTATTATTAATTTGTTTCTATTAATATATTATATAATACAACTTAGCGTGTCATCATGTATACTATTACAAATTTCATCTTTTCATTCCAGCATGTGTATATCACATTTTTATAAAATGAATGAATGAATTAATTAATTAATTGTTCACATAAAAGCTCACAATCCAAAAAAACGACTTTGTGCCCGAGTTGTTTACGCTCGGCTGTGTATCTGGTCTCTGATTGGCTGGCTTGTTGATGCCGGACGGCTGTGGCCACGCCCACACCACAGGACCAAGATCGGAGCGCGCGCCGCCGCGAGCGCTCACTGACAGTCAAGCGTCTCCAGAGCAACAGGTAAGCGCGCGCTCTCTCCCTCTCTCTCATCATGTGCTGAAGTTTCTCTCATAAAACCGCAGATTTTATTGGCTTGACTTTGTTTTATTTAGCTCTTTTTCTGTGAGAAAAAAACCATACTGTGCAATATGAAGGTTGTAATTCTTCATTATTGTACTGATATAACGAAACGCATATGCAGTCACAGGCACGTAGTCGTTTATGTTGGCTTTGTTTCATATTTATTACACGTGTTTTTAGATTGAATATCAACGTTCAAAGTGTGTAAACAGTGCTAAAGTGTGTATAGATATTTATTCAGATCGAGGGAATTAGAAGAAAATCTGTGGATGAATCCAAACTGATATGAAATGCACTTATATGAAAATACATTATTTTTCTCTCTTAACTGTCTTATGAAATAATGTTATTTTAATGTAATATAACATTATGTTATCTCTCTGTTCTGTTTGAATAACATAGGAATCAGCTCAAAAAAGTTAAACAATTAGTTTCACAATAAAACAGGCTAAAGACACGTAGTCGAATATGTAGGCAATGTATGTTTCATATTTATATATGAAACATATGTAACTCGTGTTTACATTGAATATTAACGTTCTAAGTATGTATAGTGTATGTATTCAGATTGACAAAGAGAGAATTAAAACGTCTAACTGATATGAAACGCACTTTAAATATATATATATATATATATATATATATATATATATATATATATATATATATATATATATATATATATATATATATATATATATATATATATATATGAAAAACATATTTTTTACTCTTGTAATCTTATGATATAATGTTATTTTATGTTATTTTAATGTAATATAATTTTGTGTTATTTCTCTGTTCTTTTTGAATAACATGAATCAGCTCAAAAAGTAAAATATAGCTATATAATATACAATACTCACAATTCAATGTTTAATAAAAAATAGTTGTGTGTGCATTTAAGAATAAGATGTTAATACGATTAATAAGATAAGATTAATATAGATATAATTTAATGAATGGTATCTCCATTAACATATATATATATATATATATATATATATATATAAAAGCATTGCATATTAGCAGCATCTTATCCTTAAATGTTCACAAAACTAACCTTTTTTTATTAAACATATAGGTTACATTTTATTTTAAGGTGTCATTGTTACAGTGCAATTATAGATTTACAATGCAGTAAGAAAACCAACAGAGTTATTGCAATGCCTCATGTATTTCTGATTTGATTTACTACCGTTACAGAATTACAGATTTTTTTTTTGGCTCAAACGGCATCTTATCCTTAAATGCACGCAAAACTATTTTTTATTAAACATATTGGTTACACTTCATTTGAAGCTGTCGTTACATGTTTATAATGCAGTAAGAAAACCAACAACAGAATGAATGCCGAGTTATTGCAATGCCTAACGTATGTCTGATTTTATTTGCAAAAAAAAATGAACCAAATTATTTTATATATATAATAAACAATACTTATAATTCAATGAATATGTTTAACGAAACAATTTTTGTGTGCATAAAAGGTACAGAATGCTAAGTTATTGCAATGCCTAATGTATTTCTGATCTTCTAAATCAGATTGTTAAGGCTCAGGCGGACTGTGACAAGCATGAATCTGAGTCCGGCAGAGCAGAGCGACGGGTGTGCGGAGGGCAACCGATCCGAGCAGATGCTCCCTTGTTTCCGCAGGAGCGCGTACGACGAGCCTCTCGCTCCCTACAACGGCTCCGTCATATCCCACCTCCTGCGGAAGACCATCCACAGCAAGCTGAGCTCGCTCGACATGCTTTACTGCGCCAACGAGTCCGGTGCGACGGACGAGGAGCAGAGCGGGGGCGAGGATCTGTCGGCGGACGTCGAGCAACATCTACAAGCCAAGCGTGCACGCGTGGAAAACATAATCCGAGGAATGGCGGGATCACACGGGGATCCGGAACGCGACTGCGAATCCGCTCGCTCCCGACGAGACAAACGCAAGCAGAAGCTGCCGCTCCACCAGGAGCCCGACGCCAAACCCAAGACGAGCAAAGACGAGGAGTGCCACAAGCTCAAGGAGCAGCTTCAGAGCATGCAGAGACTCCTGCACCAGCTCCAGGAGAAGATCTCGCACGTGTACGACTCCGAGGGCGAGCCCAAACCGGGACTGAGCCGCGAATCCACCGCCAAAAACCTCCAGGAGACTCTAAAGTGCGAGTTGACCCGGACCGTGAGCGAAAGCATCGACTCGGTCTTCAAGAAGCTCGCGATGAGTCCGAGCGCGAGTCCGGAGTACAAGCCGAGCCAGGACGACTCCCGCTCCGAGATATCCGACTCGGAGGAGGTCGGCAGGGAGCACTTTGAAAGCGACAGCCAAACCGAGGCGTTATCCTTAGTAGTCCGCAAGCCTTCCCAATCCCAGATGATCCCGGGAGTTAAGCGACCGTTCCCGCTCCACCAAACCCCTTTCCAGTTCGGCTACAACACTCCCTTACACGACAGCCAGATCCTGGAGCACCTCCTGAAGTACGGCCCGCACTCGGCCTTCTCCGGGCTCCCCTGTGTTCCCGCTTCCCTGGAGAGGGCGTCTCCGGACTCCATGGAGCACTCCTGGGAAAGCGTGGCCATGAGGTCCAAGGCCCATCATCTGGGTCAGCACCACCATCATCCCGCAGGACTGGTCCCGGTGGACTCGCTCTGTCTCCCGCATGTGAAGATGGAGTGTGCGGATCTGCAGAGCATGGAGAGGAGCTCCTTCATGGCCCTCAATATATCCTTTCAATAATAAATAACACTTTATTAGGCTAATCTTCAGTGTTTTTTTGTATCAGTCCGACCTAAAGGGTTTGGAAACCGATAATCCTCAAAACATCAGTTTAGAAGAAAGAAAGTATATAGGATATATCGGTATCGGCTGATATATGATCATTTGGTAACACTCTACAATAAGGTTCATGTGGTTGAGACTTTTGCTTTTATAATCAGGCTCTCTAAAATGATATCAAAATTTGGATTTAGATTTATCGGCCGATATATCGGTTATCGGCTTTTTGGTCTAATCCTTTCAACCCGTAACACTTTATTATTCGTCAGTGTTTTTTGTATCAGTCTGACCTAAAGGGTTTGGAAACCGATAATCGTCAAAACATCAGTTTCGAAGAAAGAAAGTATATACGATATATCGGTATCGGCTGATATATGATCATTTGGTAACACTTTACAATAAGGTTCATGTGATTGGGACATTATGAGACTTTTGCTTTTATAATCAGGCTCTCTAAAATGATATCAAAATTTGGATTTAGATTTATTGGCCGATATATCGGTTATCGGCTTTTTGGTCTTATCCTTTCAACCCGTAACACTTTATTATTCGTCAGTGTTTTTTGTATCAGTCCGACCTAAAGGGTTTGGAAACCGATAATCGTCAAAACATCAGTTTAGAAGAAAGAAAGTATATACGATATATCGGTATCGGCCGATATATGATCATTTGGTAACACTCTACAATAAGGTTCATGTGATTGGGACATTATGAGACTTTTGCTTTTATAATCAGGCTCTCTAAAATTATGTTAAAATTTGGATTTAGATTTATCGGCCGATATATCGGTTATCGGCTTTTTGGTCTAATCCTTTCAACCCGTAACACTTTATTATTCTTCAGTGTTTTTGTATCAAAAGGGTTTGAGTACCAACAACCTTCTAAATCCCTAAAAACAAGTATTTTTTAGGGATGCACGATATATCGGTATCGGCTGATATATGATCATTTGGTAACACTTTACAATAAGGTTCATGTGATTGGGACATTATGAGACTTTTGCTTTTCTAATCAGGCTCTCTAAAATGATATCAAAATTTGGATTTAGATTTATCGGCCGATATATCGGTTATCAGCTTTTTGGTCTAATCCTTTCAACCCGTAACACTTTATTATTCTTCAGTGTTTTTTGTATCAGTCCGACCTAAAGGGTTTGCAAACCGATAATCGTCAAAACATCAGAAAGAACGATTTTTTTAGGGATGCACGAAATATCGGTATCGGCCGATATATGATCATTTGGTAACACTCTACAATAAGGTTCATGTGATTGAGACTTGCTTTTATAATCAGGCTCTCTAAAATGATATTAAAATTTGGATTTAGATTTATCGGCCGATATATCGGTTATCGGCTTTTTGGTCTAATCCTTTCAACTCGTAACACTTTATTATTCTTCTGTGTTTTTGTATCAAAAGGGTTTGAGTACCAACAACCTTCTAAATCCCTAAAAAACAAGTACTTTTTAGGGATGCACGATATATCGGTATCGGCCGATATATGATCATTTGGTAACACTTTACAATACCATACCGACAATCTTCAAAACATCCGCTTAGAAGAAAGAAAGTTTTTTTTCCTTTAATGCCCAAACAGAACAATAAATGATATCAAAAGTTATCGAGGACAATTAAATCTCTCTCATCCAAGTTGAAAGTATCTCTTAGGTTTCATATCAATATCGGCCGATGTATTATAATTTTTAATGTTATGGTTATCAGCCCGATAAGAAAATTAAGCCGATAAATCTTGTATTATTTCTTCAGCTGAGACACTTCAGATGCGCACTGTTCAACATGATGCTTTTGAATTGCTTGAATTATGATTGAGATCACTTCAAAAAAGGAAAATACAGTAAAGTGCAACATGTGCAGTGCAAGTCTGTCATATCGGCAGCTTAACATTATGAGAACATTATTATAATTGTGTGGTTGGGACATTATGAGACTTTTGCTTTTATAATCAGGCTCTCAAAAATTCTATAAAAATTTGGATTTAGATTTATCGGCCGATATATCGGTTATCGGCTTTCGAATTATCGGTTATCGGTATCGGACAAAATGTTTACTTCGGTGCATCCCTAATCCTTTAATGCCCATACAGAACAATAAATTCTATCAAAAAGTGATCGAGTAAAGTTAAATCTCTCTCATCTAAGCTAAAAGTGTCTCTTAGGGTTCTAAATGGAACTCTAGAGTTCTAAATAACTCTTTATTTGCCAAAAAGGTTCCGTATAAGAAGCGCCTTTTACAGTTCTGAAATAGAGTGCAAATATCGCCCAGAAGGAGAGTATGGTTTTTCTCTCTCCTGAAATTCATTAGTATTAATAAAATGGCTACACTTTACAATAAGGTCTATTTTGCCAACATGCATGATTTAACATGCAATAAGTGCATGATAATAGAAAATCAGTTACAATTTAAAAAAACATGTCAGTAAATGAAACCTTAATGTAGTGTTTCCATAATGAGTCAAATGTGTTGACCGTGGATAGCAGATGAGAAATGAGGTCACAGTCTTTAGAGTTCAAAGTGTTTTTTGCAAATCTGCAAATCTTATTGATTCTTATTTTTCTCAGGAGGAACGTCTCAGATGACAGAGAAAAGCCTCCATTTAGCCGCATTGCTGCCGCTGAGATACGTTAATGAAATCTCACTGCTGGTTTTCATAGTTTCATTAAGTTGTTTGCAAGAAAGAAACACGCTCCATGTTTCAGGAGTGTTTTTTATCCGCGGATGATGTTCTTTGTTTAGCTCGAGCTGCTTCTGAAAAAGCCCCCCTTTGTTTAGTTGACTGTTTTTATTTAATATCCAGTAGTTAACATTGAGATAGCGCCGAACAAACGACCGGCTCTCCAGCTCGGCGAACAATCGCAGGATTGAGTGCAGCGGTGAGCCGATCCACCGACGCAGACTTCAAGGAGAATTTCTGCTTTGATCTCGGTAACCCCAAAGAAAATTGTAGCATCTTCTTTAATCTGGGCTCAGTAATGACTTTAAGTCCAGGAAAAGACAAATAAAAAGGAATACAAGGCTTTGATAAGAATTGTTAGGAACAAAAGCCAATTTTCAAAGGCAGAAAAAGCAACAGTTTCTCTTCTGGAAATTCTCTGATTTTTTCCCCCCTCGGACTTGAAAAGGTGCGGGATGTGTCTCTGCACTCTCAATGCGATCGGAGTGGATGAGAGAGGTCACTTTTGGTTGTTTGTGAAAAGCAAGCTCTCAGCCGTCATTATACGCCACCATCAATGGCCAGAGTCGCATATACGTATATACAGTCAAACCAAAAATTATTCAGACACCAGATGTCATTTTTTATATTTCTCTACTAGTGTGTGCTCTACTTCATTTATCTAAGTGAGGAGAGCAAAATAAAGTAAACTGGGACATATTACACCCAAATATTCTTCATTTGGGCCCAAAACTGATTGAGCTGATGATGTGTGTTTTCTGTGATTGCTAATGCTCTTTTAACACACACACTAAACAACATGAAGCATTGCTTGGTCACTGGTTGAGCTAAACTGGTTTTATCTAATCGTGTAGTTAAACTGGACAGATATTCAACATAATTCATGTGTGAGAGTCCAACATAACCAGTCCAATATCCACTGATCTGAGAACTGAGTTCTGCTCATGTTTATCACCATTATAGCCAATAAACCGAAGGTGTCTGAATACATTTGGGTTTGACGGTACACTCTAAAAAAACGCTGGGTTGTTTTAACCCAATTTTGGGTCAAATATGGACAAACCCAATAGCTGGGTTAAATTTTCTAATTGCATTTTTTAATCCAACATTTGGATTTGTCCATATTTGACCCAAAATTGGGTTAAAACAACCCAGCGTTTTTTTAGAGTGTATATATACACACACATATGTGACAATATTGCAGCGTGCTAGATTTCTATAATGCACTTTGGTCATGATTTCAGTATTGTGGTTCCTATTTCAAAGTGATTGATTGTTTGATAATAGCAGCTGTTTGTGCTTTGCTTGGTTTCTTTGAGCTAAACAATGTATTTTAAAAAGAGACTGGATTAAAACGATCCTCTTCGTCCGCACTGAGGAGAATCATCTGTGTGTTTTGCAGCAAAGCAATTATCACAGGCAGATATGGAGCAAACGGCTTGTACTGGAGGACCTTAATCTAATTATTTAGTCTTTCCTGCTGTCGTGTCTTAATCGAGTCTCTGGCCAACACAGAGCTGTTAATTCACTTGGGCCGATGAATTGGACAAATTGATGCGTGTTTGGTTGGGAGTGTGTGTAAATGCGCAACTCTGAATGGAGGTCATATTCGCCAGATCTTTATTTATCGTGAGGTTTTTGAGGCCTTGACACTCTTCACATTCAGGAAGGTCTAACCCCAAACCATTTGAAGAAAGCCAAACTGATGTTCTTCTACACACGCTACCCCAGCTCAAACTTACTCAAGAACTTCTTCCCTGATGTCAAGGTATGTCACTGTGTTTACTCAATCATCATGGCTCTTACGTTTATCTTTATTTTATTTCCAAAGGGACAATGCACAGTCATTTACATGAGCACTTGTGTCTTCTACTCTTAGAAGAAAAGGTTCTATATAGAACCTTAAAAGGTTCTGTCAGCGCTACATATTTGGGACCCCTAAAAGGTTCTATACACTCTTAAAAAAAGGGCTCCTCTGGGTTCTATATAGAACTCTGGGGTTCCATACTTGGCCAATAGAACCTTTTACCAAAAAAAATGGTTCTATATAGAACCTTAAAAGGTTCTATCAGCGCTACGTATTTGGAACCCCTAAAAGGTTCTATACACTCTTAAAAAAATGGTTCCTCTGGGTTCTATAAAGAACTCTGGGGCTCCATA
The DNA here is from genome assembly GCA_038021265.1 of Cyprinella venusta. NCBI lineage: Eukaryota > Metazoa > Chordata > Actinopteri > Cypriniformes > Leuciscidae > Cyprinella > Cyprinella venusta. The sequence continues at coordinate 33,737,348 of CM075875.1, read as the reverse complement.
CTTGGCCAATAGGACCTTTTACCAAAAAAAATGGTTCTATATAAAACCTTAAAAGGTTCTATCAGTGCTGCGTATTTGGAACCCCTAGAAGTTTCTATACACTCTTAAAAAAGGGTTCCTCTGGGTTCTATATAGAACCCTGGGGTTCCATACTTGGCCAATAGAACCTTTTACCAAAAAAACTGGTTCTATATAGAACCATTTTGTAGTTCCATATATGAAGCGGGGGATGGAACCATTTCTGGTTCTAAATTGAACCATTTCTTCTAAGAGTGTATTGTGGTCACTATTAGGAAAGTAGGGTTCTACATTAAAACTCTATATAGAATCTTGACTCAATTTTAAAGAACCCTTTATGCCAAAAAGGGTCTATATAAGGAGGAATGTCTTGCATAATAATGTCAGGGTTTTCTTCTAGTGATAAAGTATGTTTATAAGCTGCTTAATTAATATATATATATATATATATATATATATATATATAGGGCCCTATTACATCAGTTTTATTTTATTTTTTTCAAATTACATTGAATTTTAATGATTTAGTTAAATTTTAGAGATCAAAAAGCATGTCTAATTAATTGAAATCATGAAACGTATACAATTTAACAACAATTTATATAAAAAAAAAAACAAAAATTACATGTTTAGGGTTTTGTTTTATTTTTTTTTCTCTAATTCCGTTTTATGTTTTTACAAAATGTCTAAGTTTTCTGGATTCAATTTTACTGGTTTAATTAAATTGAAATAATCAAAAAAGTATGTCTAATAAATTGAAATTGAATATTTTTATTTTTTATTTTAACTGAAAGCATAAAACATTAATTTTTATGAAATTAAACTAACTTTTTTGTCAAACAAAGAGCTGGACAACATTATTGAAAAATAAAGTTTTAAATAACAATGTATCATTATTTTTATCATTATTAGTGTTCGTATTATTATTACATTGAGACGTAGCTAATGTTTTTCTGTCACAATTTCTTCAAGTTAAACCGAACTTTTATTTTGACATGTTGAAATGAAACCATGAGACGAGCAGATCATGCAGGATTCGTTTTGAAATAGTAATTTGAGGTTTAATATTCACAGACACTAGTCTATATCGTAATTTAAGTGTACTGACCTGCTTTTTATTTATTCATCAAAAATCGTTAAATTCTGCGTTATACAGTAAATTCTGTGATTTCCTCTATGTTTTCTGCATCGTCATCATAGGACCATATTAATTCAAACTGAATCCATAAAATGATCCCATGATTTGATCTTTATATGAAGAGCATTATGGTTCCATGTAGAACCTGTGTCTATTAAACATTTATATTTATAAGTACAACATTATTACTTTTATCTCTTTTTATCTTAATCGATATTTATCCTAATAATCAGTTTGGCATAAAATAAATTCACATTGAGTGCTGGATGGTGAATTCAGAAAAGAACGTTCCATTGCTTTAGCAGAAATACAGAAAAATAACACAAAATTAGACGCTTGAGCAAATATCGCTGTGTGTTGGTGTGGCAAATCCCGAACTGCTGGTTTAACTCTGACAAAGTTAAAAGAAGAGTTTCTCAAGTCAGCAAAAGGAGACAAAAGAGTCTGTGGAGAGGAGCACAACCTCCTCTATTCAGCGTTAACCCTTCAGCCCGCCAGCTTTCACCAGACTACAATAGCAGAGCGCTGAGCGGTGTGTGTGTCTAGCGGCATATCCTGTGAGTGTGTAACGTGTCCTGAGGCACAAGTGTTGTGATGAGTCAACACAACAGAAAAAAGCGTGTGTTATTCCATGACTCTCTCGTTGGTTCTCAATCGATGAACCCTACAGTTCAAGACACTAATAAAATTATAAACGCAACACTTTTGTATTTGCCCCCATTTTTCACGAGCTGACTTTTTACACAAAAGGCCTATTTCTCTCAAATATTGTTCACAAGTCTGTCTAAATGTGTGTTAGTGAGCACTTCTCCTTTGCCGAGATCATCAGGCGTGGCGTATCGAGATTACACAGCAGGATTATTGCACAGGTGTGCCTTAAAGGGATACTCCACTTTTTTTGGAAATAGGCTCATTTTACCAACAGTCGAGTTTTACCGTTTTCGAATCCATTCAGCCGATTTTCTGATATTTAGAAGAATATCAGTAACCAGTCAGTTTCTGGTCTCATTGACTTCCATAGTAGGAAAAAAATATATGCGATGGGTAGGTTTAGGTGTGGGGTAGGGTAGGGTAGTCTCATATTACGTTAAAGGATTTATGACGCCTTGGGTTCGTGTGTTATATTAACGATAAAGGGTGCCATGTGCGTAGTATAGCGCCATTTGGTTTTTTAGTGGTTTTTTAAAGTGATGTTTCATGAAGGTTTGGTTATATCAGTAATCAGTCATGAGGACGTTTCTTCACCCAACAAATATGACCACAACAACAGTATGTGACAAATCCATGAAGGAAACTGAAGTCTATTGTGTCGTATATCGAGTGAAAAACGCTTCTGGAACAAGAACACATGTGGGCGGGGCTTGATTGTGTCTGAGGAATTGATTGGATGGTTGTGGTTTGCTATTGGCTGATCTCATGTGAGTGACAGGTTGTAGCCCCGCCCTCGTCATCAGAGAAGATCAACTTATTATGATTCAAGATCATTGAAACAATGCAAATCAATTAGAATAAATACTAAAATATTCCATAAAAAAATGAAGTTCTACATTACAATTTTGATTTCAGGGCTTAAAGTGAAAAAAATTCTTCTGACTGAAATTTTTTTCAGGCCAAGTCATATTCCTGTAACTTTATTTAAATAGTCGAGACCAATAGCGTTTTAAGGGGAGATGTTTAAAACCGATCTAATATTGCCAGTTTGCGTAATTTAAAAGCCATTTTAATCTATGAAAAACAATTACTTATCTTGACAAATAATCAACCATATACATAACTTTTCAGTGTATGTTATTTATCTTATGAGACCAGACAATGCTAAACTATATTAATATATAGTTTGTGCCATGGCAAATCGTTTTGGCTGAGGGCAAAGTGAAGTTTTATAACTTTATTATGTAGGCTATTTAACTTTAACTTTGTAGCCTATTAGAGAGCTGACTTATGTTTAACTGAATAGTTTGCTTTATTTCTCATTGTATAGCGTATTATAGCCTACCTATTAGGCTACTTATACTTTTGAACGGGATATTATCATTAAAACTGACATTTAACAAAAAAGACATGGTTGTGTAATTTTATATATTCTAAAATATATAAAATATTATATTACTATGCATTCTCTTCACTGTATGTGTACGCATAATACAATAAAACGATACAACCCTGTCTGTTTGTTAAATGTCAGTTTTAATGATAAATAATGTTTCATATTTTTAAAATGAAAACAAAAAGAAGCAGGTTTTAGCTATATTTCGTGTTGTTATAAATATATGATAATCAATGTGCGTTGCCTGAACCACATTTGTGTGGCCATTTATATGTTTATGATAATAATTATGTTCATTTATAAATGAAAAGAGGCAGAGTGGTGTTGATGAAAAAAGGCAGAGTTGATAACCGGAGTATCCGAGTGCTGAGGCCCTGTTTACACGAGAACGCTCGCGGGTGAAAACGTACAAATATTTTATCGGATGTGCCTTTCGTTTACACGGCGAGGGTGTTTTTGAGGCTCAAAAACGCAAAAAGTGAAACCACCCTCCAGAGTGGAAATCTTAAAAACGCTCCACCGTCGCCAGGGTCGGCGCTATGGTGGGGCATTCGAGGGCCGTGCCCCCCCTAGCGGTCATTGATGCCCCTCCTACCACAGTTTCTAATACAATGCTAAATCATAAATCAGATGTAGGCTATACAATACCAAATGTCCAGCAATCTATTTGAATAGTACATTGTATTTAATTCGTTGTCTAATTGGATCTAACGTGTTGGTGCCAAGAATTTTCACGTGAAGAAATACATATATCCATTTCTACTCTCTATTGCAAATGCTGTTGGTCCAGTGGCACCGCTATAGACTGGCATGCATGAGAGTCTGGTTTCGAATCCACATTCGTGGTATTGTTTTTTTCCCATCATTATAACCGATTATGTTTATCAGTGGTTGTCAAGCAGCGACATTGAGTGCATTTTACTTTGTGATTTCACCGGTACGAATAGAGATTTCGCCGCAAAAGATCAAGCGCGCGTCCGTGTGAAGATGTTTATTGTGGCAGCGCGAGCCACAAGAGAACACTTTATCAGCACGACAGCACCACAGATCGAGTCAACGAGCACTTTGGTCTTGTGACGATCACCAGGTGGAGTGCCCGAGAAAACCACCAGAGGGCACTCCACATCAGAACTGTTCACCTTTTTCAAGAACTCCGTTTCCCATCATACACCTCATTGGACTGATTACGCACACACCTGAACCTCATCAGACTTCCTATTTAAACCACACCCAAACACTGGTTCATGGCGAAGTATTACATTGCCCCGGCTGTAATTTCTGAGCGTATTTTCCTGTTTCTTGTGTCTCTGGTTTTGATCCTGGTTTTGTTTCCTGACTTCTGCCTGTTTGCTGCCTGCCCTGAACTCTTGCCTGTGACCTGACTACTCTCTGTGCTGATCCTCTGATAACCCTGTTTTGCTGTTGCCTGACCCTTGCCTGTTTGACGATTCACAATAAAGCTGCATTTGGATCTAACCTCGTCTACCGCCTCGTAACAGAATACTTCGCCACTTCAGATCCAGCAGCAATGACCAGCGGGAACCCTGAGGCACGGATTATGTGTCTCCGTCAGGGAGATCGGACAATTGAGGAGTATGTAATGGAGTTTATTGATATAGCACATCTTACCTCAATGAGCACGGAATGCCTGATGATATTCTTTCGGGGAGGACTTTCTGAACCGCTCAGTTCATTTATGCCCTTGCATGATCCTCACTGGACTTTAGAACAATATATCGACCAGGCCCTTCTGTTAAGCGGATCATCGTTTACGGTGGAGGTGGCGGAGGACCTCCGTGAGATCACCGTCAGCCCTGCCGAGCCTGCGCTCACCGCCAGCCCTGCCGAGCCCGCGCTCACCGTCAGCCCTGCCGAGCCCGCGCTCACCGTCAGCCCTGCCGAGCCCGCGCTCCACATGAACTTTAACGAGCCCAAGGTTCACGTCAGTTCAGCCGAGCACACGATTTACGTCAGCCCTGTGAGTGAGTCACTGAGTCCAGTGAGTGAACCATTGCGTCAAGTAAGTGAATCATTGAGTCTGAGTGAACCACTGAGTCCAGTGAATGAACCATTGAATCCTGTGAGTGAATCGTCGAGTCCATTGAGTGAATCATTGAGTCTGAGTGAACCACTGAGTCCAGTGAATGAACCATTGAATCCTATGAGTGAATCGTCTAGCCCAGTGAGTGTGTCTAACCCTGTGATACGCCGCCGCAGAAGGAGAAGGAGGAATCGTTCGGCTCGCCAGGCTCCGGTGAGCGTACCAGGACTCCTCGTCCTGCCGGCCCCGCCTCTGCGCCTCGCTCTACCGGCCTCGCTTCAGCGCCTCGCCCTGCCGACCCCGCCTCTGCGCCTCGCTCTACCGGCCTCGCCTCAGCGCCTCGCCCTGCCAGCCCCGCCTCTGCGCCTCGCTCTGCCGGCCCCGCCTCTGCGCCTCGCTCTGCCGGCCCCGCCTCTGCGCCTCGCTCTGCCGGCCCCGCCTCTGCGCCTCGCCCTACCAGTGCCCTTCAAGCTCTGTTCAAGCTGTGCCCTTCAGATCCCTGGGGATTTTCCCAAGTATTTTTTGGGGGGGGGCAGTAGGCACTCTGTGAGGGCCATGAAGGCGTTGCAGACATGGCCTTCGTTTCATCCTCCACCGCCGTGGTCTCCTAAAGGGTCTTCACCGCCATGGCCACCCAAGGGGACTTCACCGCCGTGGCCAGCTGAGGGGTCGTCACCACTGTGGTCTTCTGAGAAGTCTTCATCACCATGGTCTCCTGAGAGGTCTTCACTGCCGTGGCCATCTGAGAGCTCTTCACCGCCGTGGCCGGCTGAGAGGTCTTCACCGCTGTGGCCATCTGAGAGCTCTTCACCGCCGTGGCCGCCTGAGAGGTCTTCACCGCTGTGGCCATCTGAGAGCTCTTCACCGCCGTGGCCGCCTGAGAGGTCTTCACCGCTGTGGCCATCTGAGAGCTCTTCACCGCCGTGGCCGCCTGAGAGGTCTTCACCGCTGTGGCCATCTGAGAGCTCTTCACCGCTGTGGCCGCCTGAGAGGTCTTCACCGCTGTGGCCATCTGAGAGCTCTTCACCGCCGTGGACGCCTGAGAGGTCTTTACCGCCGTGGACGCTTGTGGGTTCCACAGCTCTGCCCTGGCCATGCCCACAGTCTGCTCCGCCTTGGACACCCGAGGGTCCGACAGCTCTGCCCTGGCTATGCCCACAGTCTGCTCCGCCTTGGACGCCCGAGGGTCCGACAGCTCCGCCCTGGCCTTCACCTCGTCCAGCTCCGCCCTGGCCTTCGCCTGCACAGCCAACTCCGCCCTGGTCGTCTGCACAGCCTGCTCCACCCAGGTCGCCTGCACAGCCTGCTTCGCTCTGGTCACCTACTCCTCTTCTGTTCCGCGGACCTGGCCCTCCATCCCACCCCCAGATCCGCCTCCGCTTCACCGCCCACCTGGACAGTTTTGTCTGTCTGATTTTGAGCGTCTGGAAGCCGCTCTTTGGGGTGGGGCTATGTGACGATCACCAGGTGGAGTGCCCGAGAAAACCACCAGAGGGCACTCCACATCAGAACTGTTCACCTTTTTCAAGAACTCCGTTTCCCATCATACACCTCATTGGACTGATTACGCACACACCTGAACCTCATCAGACTTCCTATTTAAACCACACCCAAACACTGGTTCATGGCGAAGTATTACATTGCCCCGGCTGTAATTTCTGAGCGTATTTTCCTGTTTCTTGTGTCTCTGGTTTTGATCCTGGTTTTGTTTCCTGACTTCTGCCTGTTTGCTGCCTGCCCTGAACTCTTGCCTGTGACCTGACTACTCTCTGTGCTGATCCTCTGATAACCCTGTTTTGCTGTTGCCTGACCCTTGCCTGTTTGACGATTCACAATAAAGCTGCATTTGGATCTAACCTCGTCTACCGCCTCGTAACAGGTCTCTTGATTTAAAAAACAACACATTTCAGCGTGCTATATCGCCTCTATTTAACAAATGAATACTCTGCTTGGTAACCGGATATTTATTTGTATTGGTACATCCCCGTGCCGCGAGATGTATAAAAGTGCTGGGACAACATAGGACCCTGGCAAAAAGTGGTGGGGAAATTCGCAAATAATAATTATAATAATAAAAGGTGTTATGTTTTTTTTTTTTTTTTTTTTTTTTGCTTAAAAATATTTCTTAAACGGCAGTGCCCCTCCGCTGATGACCTAATGCCCCTCCAGTAGATCTGTTCTGGCGCCGACTCTGACCGTCGCGTTCCCGTGTAAAACGGTAAAAACGCAAAAGTCTGCTTGACGGTGAAAGTTGTACGCAGGTGCGTGGACTTGGTATTGTTGTAGTATGCACTCATAGCCGCCTGAAGTGCATACTACATTGAATTTCACACTTTTGCGTCTCCATTTGCACGTAGATTTCCCACACGAAACACTCGTCTAAACGCAGAATTTAAAAAAAGATGATGCAACGCCACTTTTGCGTTTTCTCTTCAGAATCGTTTCCGTGTAAACATAGCCGATCAAGAACGCGCTGTTAGCAGCGTCCTCTCGTCTTTGGGAGTTTGTTCTCCCGAGTCGAACTTGGCAAGTCCGAACTACCAAGGACGCAAGTCCGAAGTTTGCGTACTTGGTGTTGAGAAACGACCAATATTGACCCGCGTTCTGTTTTCTATCATGGGACCGCAGCAAATGAGCTGTAGCCTCGCCTGAGTGACAAGACTGAGTGTAAAGGAAGCAATTTTTCCGTGAGCGGGAATTGGAAAAACCGGAGTGGACCATCAGCAAAGTGATTACAGAATGCTTAGAGTGGAGAGAGGAACGTGCTTTCGCTCCACTCCAGGCTTTATCACATCCCCCCTCAGCAGGGTGAATACGCATCATCTTTCCTTAATTTAAGACCTATTCAAACTAAAAGACATTTATCACACTATTTGCGAAATGAAAGCCTATTTAAGGCCTTAAAATAATGAAAAGTTAATTTAAGACATAAGGACAGACGGGAACCCTGCAATTGACGGATATCCGTCCTAGACTCACTGCAATTAACGGAAATCCGTCGTAGCGACGGAGAACTTTAACCCCTGTGATTTCATGGGGACTTTAAGGAAGCAATTGAAAAGCAGAAAAATGCTAAAAGATGAGGAGGTTTCTAACCCTGTATCTCGAGTGTTCGCCCGGACCATCACAGGCTTTCCTGACCACTGATCGTCAGCAAGTCGAGTCCTTCATTTATACAGCGCTTTTAACAACACGACTGTTTCACAGCAGCTTTACGGTGATAACAGGAGATTACAGTAACATTGATTGTTAAATAAAGTTATTGTCCAGCTAAAGTCAGTTTTGATTGAGTCACTTCCGCTGCAAAAGATCATTAGTTATTAACTTAGCGGCCGCTAACACGACAGGAAACCCTTTAAAGGGATAGTTCACTTTGAAATAAAGTTTTGATATGTTTTAGCTTACCTCAAGGGCATCCAAGATGTAGGTGTCTATTTCCAATTTTGAACAAACCATTGTTGTCTGTTAGTCATATAGTGGAGGTCTATGGTCAAAGAGCATGCACAGAGAAGACAAGAACGGTTTGACCTAAAAATATCAAAATTGAAAATAGTGCGGAAACAAAGACACCTACATCTTGGATGCCCTTGAGGTAAGCTAAACTAGCTTTGAGGTGAACTATCCCTTTAACGCGCTCCGGCCGCTCAACAGTTTACACAACAACAGTGTTCGAACAATGTCGAAAACAATGTCGAAAAACGTTACCATCTCCGTCAAAACCGCTGATCTGTGAAAGCGCTGACGGCGTGTACACGCGTAGGGATGCGCGTTTGAATATATACGTGTAGTCTTTCTCTACAAATTGACCTCACCAAATTACTTGTCTGGCCTTAAAAATGAATAATACCGAATTTTTTCCTTCGGCGTATCTTTGTGAACTGGAATCAAGGAGCAGGGAGAGTCCCGGCGAACTCCTCGCTGTCCTGTGGGAAGTCACAGCGCACAAAGCCGGGACTAATCCCAGTGCCCGATCCCATTCCCGTCAGCCGAAGCCACTCTCCTCCTGACCCCTTTCTCACACTCCACCAGAAGAAGCGTCTTTGAGCCTCAGCTCCAGCTCTGAGATCGGATCAGCGCTGTAATAACAGGCCCGATGTGAATGGCAGTTTCATCTGCTGTTTGGATAGATGCTATTCTGTGTGCAAGACATCGGCTGGGAAAGACGAGGAGTGACCACAGCCCATTAAACAAGAGTGTGTTGCTGAAAAGCCAGCGCTGGAATAACCACTTTATAATAATGGTCCGTCATTAATACGTAACTATACAGGACTAAGTAGTAGTCATACGTTAACCCTAAAACCGTATTCTGGACAAATGTGGGCAAAAGAGTTTTGATTTATTTTTAAAAAACACTTCCCTTGATCTGAGCGGTACAAGACTTGGCTACTTTTCCTAAGTTTGCCTCCTGAAAACACACAATTTTTTTTGACTCAATTCTACAATGTTAAGTGGGTGAAAAAAACCTCATTAATCTTGTATTTGGGTCAAAAATGGGCACCCATAGAAATGAATGGGGAAAAACTGTAATTTAGAGCGTTCTAAAATAAGCCAAAATAAGACAGCAAAGTCACTTCATCTTTAGGTTTTAGCTCGAAGAACTTATTGGAATGATATTTTAATGTAGTTAAAAAGATTAAAAAATAAAACATAAAAATAAGCAATAATTTACATAGAAAATATGGTACTTTTTGAAGTAAATAAATTCAAAAATACCCACAAAATAAAAAAACACCATAAATGTATAGACAAAACTTTATCGAAGACAGTGATATAACCTTTACACTCTCAGAAAAAAAGGTACAAAAGCTGTCACTGGGGCTGTACCTTTTCAAATGGTAAACTTTTGCCCATTTTAGGTGTTAATATATACTGTATATAATATATATATGTTGATCTATACATTTCCTGAGCTAAGTACATTTTAGGTGCTAATATGTACATTTTAGGTACTAATATGTACATTTTAGATGTTAATATATACATTTTAGGTGCTAAAAAATACATTTTAGTTGTTAATATGTACATTTTATGTCATAATATGTACATTTTAGGCGCAAATATGTCCATTTTAGGTCCTAATATGTTCATTTTAGGTCCTAATATGTACATTTTAGGTCCTAATATGTATATTTTAAGTGCTAATATGTACATTTTAAGTGTTGATATATACATTTCAGGAGCTAAGTACATTTTAGGTGCTAATATGTACATTTTAGGTACTTAAATGTACCACTAAGGTACCAATATGCAGCCTTTGGGTACAAAAGTGTACCTTTTGAAAAGGTACAGCCCCAGTGACAGCTTTTGTACCTTTTTTTTCTGAGAGTGTATAATAAATAAAAATTAGGATCACACCTGAGTCCGCTGTGCCCACATTTGTCCACAATTACAGGATTAAGGGCTATTGTCAATACGGTTTGAGGGCTACCACTTCAGCTAACTACTATAGAAACACACTCAACTAATCAGTAAATGATATCAAATTTAAGACTAAGATAGTTCCTTATTAGGTAATCAATGATTATTTAATGAGATTGGCATTATAAGAATGATTAATTAATTACTAATGTCTGAAACGTTAGCAACGTTAGGTCTTTTTTTACTCTCAACGTGGTCATAAAATGCATCACTAATTACTCAAGTGTTGCCTATAGTCAGTCTCTTCAAGAACTACTAGCAATCTGGACTGTTATTTAAAATACCATATGTATTACATATGCAAACAGCGTATAAGAGTCACACAATATCATAAGAGTCACAATCAAAACTCACTTTCATTCACTGGTCTTAACCTGCTCGAGAGTTGTACTCTGCATTTTGATTTTCAGGTTTGTCCCTTGTGTAACTCATGTGTTTATCTGTCCGAAATCATGTTAATGTTCAGCACTTGTTTTAAATGTGCTTTACAAATGAAGTTGGATTGGATTTATCGTCCCTCTCAATCATTTTTGACTGTTTTCAGTTCAATCGCTGCATCACGTCCCAGCTGATCAAGTGGTTCAGCAACTTCAGGGAGTTCTACTACATCCAGATGGAGAAGTTTGCTCGCCAGGCCATCATCGACGGCGTGACCGATGTGAAAGACATCTCCATCACCAGAGAGTCCGAGCTCTTCCGCGCCCTAAACATGCACTACAACAAAGCCAACGACTTCCAGGTACTCACGCCTTTACATCTCTACAAACTGAATAGACCAGTTCAAGCAGATACTGCACTGGATTTAGGTGGAATGCATGTAAATCCTGCCAGAAGAATTACGTGATACGTTTATTATTTATTTCCCCGTCTGTATCATCTCAGAGAGCTTCTGTGAGGGTTTAAGCATGCGCAGTAAAGGGGAATTTAGCGTTTTCAGGCGTTTTCCTGAATAGTTCCTCTTCCGCACTGAAACGGCAGAAAAGGCCAATGTGGATGGAGAGCGTTTTTAAAACTAAAACTGAGTTTTCAAATGTCTCCGGATTAACGTAGACGAAGCCCCAGAGAGATTGAGGCTGGTCCGAGCCAGTTCTCTCAGTCGGGTGTCCTCGTTCTGACCCGCGAGTGGATGCGCACCTGTATCTGCGCATGATCCCAGATCCCAGATCCAAACTGTGGGAAGAGGAAGCTGCAGCATCTGCTAAAACAACTTGAGATTATGCCCTGGCCACGCCTGACTGCCGTTCGGATTGCTACTGATGCGAAAGAAGCCAGAAATCCCAAGAGTGCCGGGCCGGCCGATGGGAACGAGCCGAGACAGTTGTCTTAACTCAGCACCAAGACATTCCTTTCCCAGGGCCTGCTTTTGTGTCTGGAGATGCACGAGAAACAAAACTGTCAACAGAGAAGCGGAGCTACTCTCCGGGAAATAATGCCACCGGATAGATCCACCTTCTTCCCACCCGCACACACACAAGCCCGAGTCCTTCAAAGCGATGAGCCGCCTGGATTCCTGCGATGGGAACCCAGTCCTTTCATGCATTTTCCGAGCAGTTAAGTTCGAAGCAACAATCAAAGCGTCCGTCTACGCTGCTCAGCTAATGACTCTGACACTGTATTTGGTTTAAAACGAGAACATTAAAGAGGCTGCGTAAAGGACTAGCGCACATACCTATAAACCTTATACCTATAGATCTTGTACCTATAGAACTTATCCCTATAGAACTTATACCTATAGATCTTACACCTATAAACCTTATACCTATAGAACTTATACCTATACACCTTATACCTATAGATCTTATACCTATAAACCTTATCCCTATAGAACTTATACCTATAGATCTTACACCTATAAACCTTATACCTATAGAACTTATACCTATAAACCTTATACCTATAGAACTTATACCTATAAACCTTATACCTATAGAACTTATACCTATAAACCTTATACCTATAGAACTTATACCTATAAACCTTATACCTATAGAACTTATACCTATAAACCTTATACCTATAGAACTTATACCTATAAACCTTATACCTATAGAACTTATACCTATAGAACTTATACCTATAAACCTTATACCTATACACCTTATCCCTATAGAACTTATACCTTTAGATCTTGTACCTATAGACCTTATACCTATAGAACTTATACCTATAAACCTTATACCTATAAACCTTATACCTATAGAACTTATACCTATAAACCTTATACCTATACACCTTATACCTTTAGATCTTGTACCTATAAACCTTATACCTATAGACCTTCTACCTATAGACTTTATACCTATAAACGTTCCACCTACAGACCTTATACCTATAGACTTTATACCTATACACCTTATACCTATAGAACTTATACATATAAACCTTAAATCTATAGACCTTATACTTATAAACCTAAAACCTTATACCTATACCTTATACCTATAAACCTTATACCTGTACACCTTATACCTATAAACCTTATATCTATAAACATTATACTTATAGACCTTATAACTACAGACCTTATACCTATACACCTTATACCTATAGAACTTATACCAATACAACTTATACCTATACACCTTATACTTATAAACCTTATATCTATAAACCTTATACCTATACACCTTATACCTATAGACCTTATACCTATAAACCTTATACCTATAGTCCTTATACCTATAGTCCTTATACCTATACACCTTATACCTATAAACCTTATATCTATAAACATTATACTTATAGACCTTATAACTACAGACCTTATACCTATACACCTTATACCTATAGAACTTATACCAATACAACTTATACCTATACACCTTATACTTATAAACCTTATATCTATAAACCTTATACCTATACACCTTATACCTATAGACCTTATACCTATAAACCTTATACCTATAGTCCTTATACATATAAACCTTATACCTATACACCTTATACCTATAGAACTTATACCTATAGACCTTATACCTATACACCTTATACCTATAAACCTTATATCTATAAACATTATACTTATAGACCTTATACCTACAGACCTTATACCTATACACCTTATACCTATAGAACTTATACCAATACAACTTATACCTATACACCTTATACCTATAAACCTTATACCTATAAACCTTATACCTATACACCTTATACCTATAGAACTTATACCTATAGACCTTATACCTATAAACCTTATACCTATAGTCCTTATACATATAAACCTTATACCTATACACCTTATACCTATAGAACTTATACCTATAAACCTTATACCTATACACCTTATACTTATAGACCTTATACCTACAGACCTTATAGCTATATTGATCTTATACCTATAAAACTTATACCTTATATGTTGTGGTTCTGGATGGTTTCCAAAGCATTCTGGGTGGTTACTAAGGCATTGCTAGGTGGTTTCAAGCCTAGTGTGTTCTGGTTGGTTGCAAGTGCATTTTAGGTCAATGCTAGGGAATTTTGGGTGGTTGTTAGGTAGTTTCTATGGCATTCTGTGTGGTTTCTTGGGCATTCTGGGTGGTTACTAAGGCATTGCTAAGTGGTTTCAAGCTTAGTGTGTTCTGGGTGATTGCTAAGGCATTTTAGGTTGTTGTTGGGGTATTTACGGTGGTTGTAAGGTGGTTGCTAGGCCATTCTGGATGGTTAAGTGTTTTAAGACATGTTTACGGTAGTTAAGACATTGTTAATTGGTTTCTGAATGCTTGTTATGTAGTTGCTAAGGTGTCCTGGGTGGTTGCTAGGTGCTGGGATTGTGGTTCTGGGTGGTTGCCACGGCATTCTGGCTGGTTACTAAGGAGATCTTGTTTGCTGTCCTCACCAACACACTTGTACTGCAGTATTGACCGCTTTTCAGTTAGTAAGCATTGTGACGTTTTCAAACAGGGTCTATTGAGTGTGTAATCAGTGTTTAACTGAGGTGTGTTTCGAACGTTTGTACCTCAGGTTCCTGACAGATTCCTGGAGGTCGCTGAAATCACACTTCAGGAGTTCTTCAGCGCCGTCTCCCTCTCCAAAGACTCCGACCCCTCCTGGAAGAAAGCCATCTACAAGGTCATCTGCAAACTGGACAGTGACGTCCCCGAGGACTTCAAATCCCCCTCCTACCTGTGAACCCAGAGCGCCCCCTACAGGACGCTGTATTTATCATGAGTGTCAATCACACATGTTTCTTTTTATAAGTGAATCGTCAAGCTTTATAGACAAATCAAAATATATATTCTAAATATTTTGCTGTTGACTGCCAGCGAGTTTGTTTCATTTTGTCTGTGGAGTAGGTTTGTTTAATAATAACAATAGTTTGCAGATTTTGGTTTTTCAATGTAATATATTTTGCTTTTATAATGCCACTGTAGACAAATGTGCGGTGTGTTTTTTAGTCCTGGTAATGAAATGGAAACGCAGTTATGATTTGTGTTTTTAATGTGCATTTGTTTCTTCTGTGAAGTGTCTCATGAAGCATCTGTAATAATTATTAAAAAAAGGTGTAAATAATTATAATTTAGCTGTATGAAATGAGTAAAGGTGGAATATTGCTGTTTATGTGGGACCCCAGAGTAATTATATTGCATGTAGACGCATTTCCCTCAAAATTTGCCAAAATCATGTATATTGGTTTTCATATTCTTGTTTATGATTATCTAGCAGTGTGTGGTTTTTAATTTAATAATAAAAGATTCATGTTGCTGCAGTTAATATGGGGTTAATCTTTTGAGGGTTCTGATTGTTTGAGGGTTCTCTAAACGCTTTCTTTCAACTTAAAGAAATACGCCCCCCCCCCAAAAAAAAAAAATAAATAAATAAATAAAATAAATGAAAAATAAATAAATAATCTGTGACAATTTCAACCTGTTTGCTGTTATTTCATTGTAGCTAAACATGACCAAATTTTGACCTGTTTTACAGTCTTCCATCTCTTACATTTCACATTTATCCCGTTGATCCTCTTCTGTCAATTTCAACTGAAAATGTTTGTTTTGTGTTTTTTAAATAATTGTTTTATTTCATCGGAAAGTTTCCTCTAGTGGAAGCGTTTGGAACTGCAGTCGGACACACTCTCACTGAAAACTCACTTACTGAGATATGAACCTTTAAATTTGGATCATTTATGGCTTTGATTTTCTCTCAGTTTTAGAGTAAAACTTGTGTTAGAAAATACATATATTTCATAAAAAAATAATTAAAGTAGTATTTATGTTCATCTTTCATAATAATAAATACAAAACTTTTTTATTATTATTTTTTTTACTTTTTTCAGCAATAATCTGCCAAGTGTCATCTTTTTAAAAAGAGACCAAACTTATACCTACAGACCATAGACCTGTGATAGAGTCTGTGATCCAAAACATCCAAGAATTACGACAGTTTCAATTGAGGTCTACGCTCACAAAGTGAATAAATTAAACTGCTTTCACAAATATTATTTAGTATCATTACAAATTCAAAATATCAAATAAAAACATCATCGAATTAAAATATATTACATTCATCTGATTCATAAATAAAAAACGGTCATATTTTACTCCCATGCTAAGATAACCAAAAGGTTAAAGGGGTGATGAACTGAGAAATCAAAGTTTCCTTGAGCTTTTGACATCTAAGAGGTCATCATATTATAAGAATATCCTGTAAGTTTCAGAACTGAAAACGTCCTTGTTAGTCCAATAAAAGCTTTTATTGACACCAGCCTCAGCAAACGACTCGTTTTTCAAAGTGTGGAACTATGACGACAAAGAGGATAAAACACCACACCTCAGACAACAATATAATAAAATTTAAAAAGCCAGTTCATGACCCCTTTAAAAATGGTGTCTTTATGCTTTGGTACCAACATACAAACAATGATTGGCAATTTCTACACGCACACTGATCTGTAAAAGTCCCCCTGTGGTGTAAATCCAGCTTTTAATGTAGTTCACGTGTGTATCTGGTGTTTTTAATACGCTTTAAAAAATATGTCATTAAGGTGATCAAAGATGAGTTTTACAGGATAAAACTATTGATTACAGGGGGACTTTAATAATCGGACTGATGGCTCCTTCATGTAAAACACCTCAAACGATCTTGATTCGCATTTCAGTCGGATCGAACGGAGTAGATCTTAAAATATTGAATGAATAATATGTAAACCTTTACATGCTTGTGCACATGCGTAGTGTGTATATTCACAAAATATTTGCTCGACAAGCTGAATATGTTGCTGAACATTCCTCAAATTATAAAGAATTGAAAATAATTGAAAAATTATTTGATGTTTCTCTTTTTTCCTCAATACTGTCTTGGCTTGTAACTTCCAACGCTATCTCACGCCCAATTCGTACGAATTTGACAAATGATTAAAAAGTGGCTAATTCGTACGACCTCACTCGTACGAATTTGTACGATTTGTCTAAACCCATGTGATGGTTAGGTTTAGGGGCGGGGTCAGGGGTAGGTCATTCGTACGAATTCATACGAATTGGCCAATTCGTAAAATATGTACGATTTAGCAAAATTGTACTAATTCGTACGAGTGAGGTCGTATGAATTGTTACGAATTAGCCACTTTTTAATCATTCATCGAGTTCGTACGACTTGGTCGTGAGATCGGGTTGTAACTTCTCGAAGCTATTATATTTATAAATAGTGAAATTTAGCCTCTATATTTAATTTTATTTTTATTTTTTTTTCTTTCCATTCTTCTTTATTTTTTAGTTTAGTATGGAAGCTTGTTTCCGCCATAGAATGAAAAATATAAAAGGTAATTGCGACTTTTTATCTCACAATTCTGACTTTTTTTCTCACAATTCTGAGAAATAATGTCAGAATTGCGAGATATAAAGTCAGAATTGCGAGATATAAAGTCGCAATTGCGTGTTATAAAGTCAGAATTGCGAGTTATAATGTCAGAATTGCGAGTTATAAAGTCAGAATTGCTTGATATAAAGTCGCAATTGCGAGATATAAAGTTAGAATTGTGAGATATAAAGTCAGAATTGCGAGATATAAAGTCGCAATTGCGTGTTATAAAGTCAGAATTGCGAGTTATAATGTCAGAATTGCGAGTTATAAAGTCAGAATTGCTTGATATAAAGTCGCAATTGCGAGATATAAAGTTAGAATTGTGAGATATAAAGTCAGAATTGTGAGATTTAAACTAGTATTTTTTTCCCCTTAGAATTGGCCTGATATGTCGCAACTCCGAGTTTATATCTCACAATTCTGAGAAAAGATGTCAGAATTTCGACATATAAACTATATACATATAAACAATGTAAACTCGCAATTGTGAGAAAAAAAAGTCAGAATTGTGAGATAAAAAGTCGCACTTCTGTCTTTTTTTCTCAGAATTGCGACTTTATATCACGCAATTCTGACTTTATAACTCGCAATTCTGAGAAATAAAGTCAGAATTGCGAGATATAAATTCGAAATTGTGAGAAAAAAAGTCAGAATTGTGAGATAAAAAGTCACAATTATTTATTTTATTTTTTTATTCAGTGGCGGAAACAAGCTTCCATAGTTTAGTCTCTTATTTATTTATGTTAAACTAATTTGGTAAAATCTTGGATTGTTGTCTTTTTGGATGTCATGTTATTGTTTCTATGTTTGTGTAACGTCTAATAAAAAAAACATTCCTCAAATTTATTAGAATGTTACTTTTGAATGTTCTCTGAACAGGTTGTTACATTTAAAAAAAGTCTGACGAAAGTCCAACTGATACCTTTCAGAAAAAAAGATCCACGATGTATAAATACATTTTTTTTCAACGCGTTCTCATCCTTTAACGTCATATAGAACGCGATATGCAAAAACGGCGCTATACTACGCACATGGCACCCGTTATCGTTAATATAACACGCGTGTGATGGTTATGTTTACGTGTAGGGTAGGGTAGTCTCATATTACGCTAAAGGATTTATTATGACTTGGGTTCGCGTGTTATATTAACGATAACGGGTGCCATGTTGGTAGTATAGCGCCGTTTTTGCATATCGCGTTCTATATGACGTTAAAGGATGAGAACGGGCTCTTTTTTTATATATAAATACGGTTATTTGAACTTTGAACGGATGTTTGATTGGTGTTACAGGACGAATGTGTGTTCAGCGTCTGTCCTTTTTTCACAAGCTGGACAGTTGTGGTCACTGCGGTTAAAAAGAGCTGCGTGAAGATTCTCCTTTAGAGTTTAACCGAACAAACAGCAGCAAACGTGTCCGGCACAATGACACCCTGATACCACTAGGCCTCCTTTCCCCTTGTTCCCGTTCTGCTAACTGGACATCCCCCATGTACGTCCCTACAGCTCCATTCAAAACATCTTTCCCCGATTCCAGGCCACTAAGGTGCAACTAATCCACCAAATAAAGGCTGTTCAGGAAAGTATGCTGCTCACATTGTTTCCTGTGGCCAATTCAAGGCACATTTCTAAGGCCGCATTCATTGTGAGGGCCACGCGAGCGCTTACTACGGCCGTGTCTTAAAAACAACAACAATGCATTCTCACCTCATGAGTAATGTGCAACATGAGCTCATAGCAGAGATGTGCAAGCGCAGCAGAATCCCCTGCGCTCCTCCTCCAAGCACCCGTGCAGTCGACTCATCACTCCTGTCATTCACAGCAGCCGTCAGCCTCTGATTCAGCAGCGCAGCAAACGTGCACATCTGGGCCCTGCGACACAAAAACAGGCACGAGGGCCAACTTTTTTAAAAAAAATTGAGAATTATACATAATCTGAACGCTGAATAAATAAGATTTCCATTGATGTATGGATTGATCCCAGCAAACACAGAACGTGCCCCTTGCGTCCCCGAATGGTCCCGGGCGGTTATTTTTATAGGAACGTTCCATGTAGGTTATTTTTAGGTTCCATTTTTATAACGTAAGGAGAATGTTCCGGGAATGTTCCCTTAACCTTGAGGGGAAGTTCTAGGAACATTCTGGAAACCAAAAACTAACGTTCCCAGAACCTAAATTTGTTTGCTGGGAATAGGGCAATATTTGGAAGAGATACAACTATAACAAATCTAAACATTGAGAAAATCGCCTTTAAAGGTGTGCTTTTATGTTCAAGATTTTGCTGCATCCACAAAAATATAAATTTTTTTGATATATTTACAGTAGGAAATATACGGAAGCCTTGAACCGCAACGTAAAAAAAATAATTGCAAAAAAAATGTAGCATTTCGAGAAACGTTTCGACTTTAATCTCGAAATGCTAGATTTTTTATTAACTTTTTTTTAACTATTTTTTTAGATTAAAGTCAAAACGTTCCGACTTTAATCTCGAAATGCTAGATTTTTTTAAAACTTTTTTTAACTATTTTTTTTATTAAAGTCAAAATGTTCCGACTTTAATCTCGAAATGCTAGATTTTTTTAAAACTTTTTTTAACTATTTTTTTTATTAAAGTCAAAATGTTTCAACTTTAATCTCGAAATGCTAGATTTTTTTTTACTATTTTTAAAAGTCAAAACGTTTTGACTTTAATCTCGAAATGCTAGATTTTTTTTACTGTTTTTAAAAGTCAAAACGTTTTGACTTTAATCTCGAAATGCTAGATTTTTTTTACTGTTTTTAAAAGTCAAAACGTTTTGACTTTAATCTCGAAATGCTAGATTTTTTTTTTACTATTTTTAAAAGTCAAAACGTTTTGACTTTAATCTCAAAATGCTAGATTTTTTTTTACTATTTTTAAAAGTCAAAACGTTTTGACTTTAATCTCGAAATGCTAGATGTTTTTTTTACTATTTTTAAAAGTCAAAACGTTTTGACTTTAATCTCGAAATGCTAGATTTTTTTTTTACTATTTTTAAAAGTCAAAACGTTTTGACTTTAATCTCAAAATGCTAGATTTTTTTTTTACTATTTTTAAAAGTCAAAACGTTTTGACTTTAATCTCGAAATGCTAGATTTTTGTTTTACTATTTTTAAAAGTCAAAACGTTTTGACTTTAATCTCAAAATGCTAGATGGTTTTTTTTTTTACTATTTTTAAAAGTCAAAACGTTTTGACTTTAATCTCGAAATGCTAGATTTTTTTTTTTTACTATTTTTAAAAGTCAAAACGTTTTGACTTTAATCTCAAAATGCTAGATTTTTTTTTTACTATTTTTAAAAGTCAAAACGTGTTGACTTTAATCTCGAAATGCTAGATTTTTTTTACTATTTTTAAAAGTCAAAACGTGTTGACTTTAATCTCAAAATGCTAGATTTTTTTTACTATTTTTAAAAGTCAAAATGTTTTGACTTTAATCTCGAAATGCTAGATGGTTTTTTTTACTACTTTTAAAAGTCAAAACGTTTTGACTTTAATCTCGAAATGCTAGATTTTTGTTTTACTATTTTTGAAAGTCAAAACGTTTTGACTTTAATCTCGAAATGCTAGATTTTTTTTTACTATTTTTAAAAGTCAAAACGTTTTGACTTTAATCTCGAAATGCTAGATGTTTTTTTTTTACTATTTTTAAAAGTCAAAACGTTTTGACTTTAATCTCAAAATGCTAGATTTTTTTTTTACTATTTTTAAAAGTCAAAACGTGTTGACTTTAATCACGTAATGCTAGATTTTTTTTTACTATTTTTAAAAGTCAAAACGTGTTGACTTTAATCTCGAAATGCTAGATTTTTTTTTTACTATTTTTAAAAGTCAAAACGTTTTGACTTTAATCTCAAAATGCTAGATTTTTTTTTACTATTTTTAAAAGTCAAAACGTTTTGACTTTAATCTCGAAATGCTAGATGGTTTTTTTTTACTATTTTTAAAAGTCAAAACGTTTTGACTTTAATCTCGAAATGCTAGATTTTTTTTTTTTACTATTTTTAAAAGTCAAAACGTGTTGACTTTAATCTCGAAATGCTAGATTTTTTTTTTACTATTTTTAAAAGTCAAAACGTTTTGACTTTAATCTCGAAATGCTAGATTTTTTTTTTACTATTTTTAAAAGTCAAAACGTTTTGACTTTAATCTCAAAATGCTAGATGGTTTTTTTTTTTTTACTATTTTTAAAAGTCAAAACGTTTTGACTTTAATCTCGAAATGCTAGATTTTTTTTTTTTACTATTTTTAAAAGTCAAAACGTTTTGACTTTAATCTCAAAATGCTAGATTTTTTTTACTATTTTTAAAAGTCAAAACGTTTTGACTTTAATCTCGAAATGCTAGATTTTTTTTACTATTTTTGAAAGTCAAAACGTTTTGACTTTAATCTCGAAATGCTAGATTTTTTTTTACTATTTTTAAAAGTCAAAACGTTTTGACTTTAATCTCGAAATGCTAGATTTTTTTTACTATTTTTGAAAGTCAAAACGTTTTGACTTTAATCTCGAAATGCTAGATTTTTTTTTACTATTTTTAAAAAAGTCAAAACGTTTTGACTTTAATCTTGAAATGCTAGATTTTTTTTTTTACTATTTTTAAAAGTCAAAACGTTTTGACTTTAATCTCGAAATGCTAGATTTTTTTTACAATTATTTTTTAAAGTCAAAATGTTTCAACTTTAATCTCGAAATGCTAGATTTTTTTTATAATTTTTTTCAGATTAAAGTTAAAACGTTTGTTTTTTTCTACTTTTTTTACATTTTTTTTTATTACAGTCGAAACGTTTCGACTTTAATCTCAAAATGCTATTTTTTAATGTATTTATTTATTTACATTTTTATATGTTGCGGTTCAGCGCTTCCATATGATCTTTACTTAATTGCCGAACGATTTTAGGCATTAAAAGAAAAATGTATAATTTTGACCCATACAATCTCGGATATTGCCACATATATGTGACTAGTTTTGTGGTCCAGGGTCACATTTATGCATTTTGCTTTTTTTTTCAAAGGTTCAAAGGTCTATACTTTATCGATTCATGCATTCCCTGGGGCTCGAACCCATGACCTTGGTGTTGCTAGTGCAACTTCTATTAATTGCCCTGAAGGTTATGGCCTCTGATGCTCTTCGGTAATTTTCGACAGCAAAATGTTATGTTCTTTAATTTTTTAATTTGTTTTACTTCATCGGGAATGGTATGAGCCTTCGTTTGGTTTTGAAACTTGCCGTGTGAACACACAATTTTTAATAAAAGTATATTACAAACTTTTAATTTAGACCCTAAAGAATCATATTAACTTGTATAAAAATGGCATTGTATGACCTCTTTATCAAACAGTGGTTACAGGAAACAATACTAACAAGGACACATGGCAAACATGAGGGCTTAAATACACACAAGACTAATGACAAGACAAGAGACACCTGTAAACAATGAACCAATGACAACACAGATCACATGACTAGAACAGGGGATCACATGACAGACATGAAACAAGAACATACAACAAAACCAAAATGTGACAAAAACAAACTCAACCCTGAGAAATATTTAGATCTTTGAAAGAGCCAAATAAGTGTGGCGTCTATATGCAATAAGAAGATTCAGAAGAACCCTGTTTATCAATGCTTACGTGTTCTGCATGGACGTTTCACTCCCGTCGAACACATTAAACCCGAGGCCCTGCGAGGCACTCAAGCAGCAATTACTTCTGAAATGATAAAATTAAAGAAATTAAAACATTAGTTTAATTGCTTTGCGAGGAAGAGTACAAAATACAAACGTAGTAATTATTTAAGCAGCGTTCTCTTCCAATTAGATCAATCTACTACACATTAATTGATTTGTTTCCAATTAAAATGTACACACAGTTGTGTCAAGGTGTGTCTCTCGGATTAATTTGTTGTGACTTATTATGTGAAGTGCAAGACGTTTCTCTGATGAGTTCACACGGCTCTCCACTTCCTGCAGACGTTCTCAGACTCCCGAAACACAAGACTCATAACTGATCACCAAACATATGCACATATGAATCATGTGAATCTTTCACATGCACATAAAGAACAACTCGAGGAACAGGTGATGTGCTGTCCAGTGAAGAATAAGAGGACATATACAGTCATGTAAAAATCGTTTTTATTTGATTTTTACATTACGTTTTAACAAGAAAATACCATTTCAGTCTAGTTTCAGTCTACACTCTAAAAAATGCTGGGTTGTTTTAACCCAATTTTGGGTCAAATATGGACAAACCCGAAATGTTGGGTTAAAAATGTAATGTAAAAATTTAACTCAACGGCTGGGTTAGTCCATATTTGACCCAAAGTTGGGTTAAAACAACCCAGCATTAGTTTGCTGTGTTGCTGTATCTTAGTAATGAAATTCACTTGCAATTTCTGACTGAAAATTGCATGAAAACCATGCGACGTGTGTTTTGAATGCAAAATATTACAGCTTTTATCCAGCATGTTCCTAAAATCATGGCAGATATTGACATCAATGACTCTACAGGTGTGAAACCAGGATGAAGAACACACACATGTACACAACAGAAACTAAAAAATGCTGGGTTGTTTTAACCCAATTTTGGGTCAAATATGGACAAACCCAGCGGTTGGGTTAATTTGTTAAAATTACATTTTTAACCCAACGTTTGGGTTTGTCCGTATTTGACCCAAAATTCTGTTAAAACAACCCAGCGTTTTTTAGAGTGTGATGAAACAGCACCATCATGTGAGTCACATACACTCATACACTCACCTAAATGATTATTAGGAACACTCAATTTCTCATTAATGCAATTATCTAATCAGCCAATCACATGGCAGTTGCTTCAATGCATGTAGGGGTGTGGTCCTGGTCAAGACAATCTCCTGAACTCCAAACTGAATGTCAGAATGGGAAAGAAAGGGGATTTAAGCAGTTTTGAGCGTGGCATGGTTGTTGGTGTCTGAGTATTTCACAATCTGCTCAGTTACTGGGATTTTCACACACAACCATTTCTAGGGTTTACAAAGAATGATGTGAAAAGGGAAAAACATCCAGTATGCGATGGCAGTCCTGTGGGTGAAAATGCCTTGTTGATGCTCGAGGTCAGAGGAGAATGGGTCGACTGATTCAAGCTGATAGAAGAGCAACTTTGACTGAAATAACCACTCGTTACAACCGAGGTATGCAGCAAAGACACAACACACACAACCTTGAGGCGGATGGGCTACAACAGCAGAAGACCCCACCGGTACCACTCATCTCCACTACAAATAGGAAAAAGAGGACACAATTTGCAAAATTGGACAGTTGAAGACTGGAGAAATGTTTCCTGGTCTGATGAGTCTCGTTTCAGATGGTAGAGTCAGAATTTGGCGTAAACAGAATGAGAACATGGATCCATCATGGCTTGTTCCCACTGTTGGGCTGGTGGTGGTGGTGTAATGGTGTACAGGGGGATGTTTTCTTGGCACACTTTAGGCCCCTTAGTGCCAATTGGGCATCGTTTAAACGCCACGGCCTACCTGAGCATTGTTTCTGACCATGTCCATCCCTTTATGGCCACCATGTCCCCATCCTCTGATGGCTACTTCCAGCAGGATAATGCACCATGTCACAAAGCTCGAATCGTTTCTTGAATATATCAACGAGTTGACTGTACTAAAATGGCCGCCACAGTCACCAGATCTCAACCCAATAGAGCATCTTTGGGATGTGGTGGAACGGGAGCTTCGTGCCCTGGATGTGCATCCCACAAATCTCCATCAACTGCAAGATGCTATCCTATCAATATGGCCAACATTTCTAAAGAATGCTTTCAGCACCTTGTTGAATCAATGCCACGAAGAATTAAGGCAAAAGGGGGTCAAACACAGTATTAGTGTATGTTCCCTAATAATCCTTTAGGCGAGTGTATTCACGTTCAGGATGGGTCACCCTATAAAGGGGACATAGAAATATCAGCATATTAATAATCCATATAAACCAAAACATACACAGAGGAACAACTCTGGTCTTGTGCTTCATAAATCTGACCACAAGAGGGAAACACTGGACTGTGAATGTGGCGACAGGATCAGAAAAAGCTCAAAGAATGAATTGAATAAGTGAGCAAACACGTCAGTTTAGTGGATTCACTGAATGCTAAACAATAGGCAAGACGAGTATAACTTATGATTGCAGCTAATGCGCTCAATCTGGCCGTGTTTCAACTCATGAAATCACAATGGACCAATATTTTAGGATATATTCTAATTGATTTATCGGTGCACATCATTATTGTGTTTATAATGTTGAATCTGAGTAAGTTGCAGTCATCTCTGGTGACGAGGGCGGGGCTATAACCTGTCACTCACATGAGATCAGCCAATCGCAAACCACACCCATCCAATCAATTCCTCAGACACAATCAAGCCCCGCCCACATGTGTTCTTGTTCCTGAAGCGTTTCACTCGATATACGGGATGAAAAGACTGTCGAACGTTCCTGTCCTCCAGAGGTGTGTGTGTGTGTGTGGAGGATGAGGCTGATCTCTGAGTGTATCGTCGAACTTGAGCTCACAGACTCCTGACTTCTGCCTAACCTTCACACGGAAACTCCTCGCCGTGGGTTTGTGTGATCACCGGTAAATCTTTATTAATTTTAATTGGGGCCTCCATTTAAAAGAGCAATTAAAGCGGATTAATCGAGCCCATCCCGTATAATGTCTTCTGTTAATTAGTTTGTCAGCACTGTTTTAATATCGCCTAATGACTTCATATTTCAGGCCTGACATTAAAGAGATGCTGCAAGAAAAGAAATGGGCTTATCTGAATCTGAGCGGCTCTTTACTGGGAGATGTCCTCGGGCGGAAGGGAAGGTCAGGGGTCGTGGGGACTCCAGGGCACCCGACACACACACACTCACACACCAGTTATATTTTTAATAATTTTGATAGCAACAGTCTTCACTAGTTAACTCTTTCCACGCCGTTGGAGATTTCCGTCATTTGTGAGAAAACGCTTCAACGGTATTGACTGTTTACACTGTTATACTGTAGGGGGCGCTATAACACATCTTCTGAAAGAGGACTGAGGCTACAGTATGTTTACACGGAAACGATTCTGAAGAGAAAACGCAAAAGTGGTGTTGTGTTATCACTTTTTATTCTGCGTTTAGACGAGGGTTTTGGGTGGAAAATCCGCGCAGATGGTGACGCAAAAGTGTGTGAAATTCAATGTAGTATGCACTCCAGGCAGCTAGGTGGCGATGTGAAGCACTGTCACACAACAACACCAAGTTCGCGTGCCTGCGTGCAACCTTCACTGTCGAGCAGACTTTTGCGTTTTAACCCTTTACACGGGAACGCGACGGTGGAGCGTTTTTAAGATTTCCACTCTGGAGGGTGGTTTAAATTTTTTTGCATTTTTAAGCCCCAAAAACGCCGTCGCCGTGTAAACGAAAGGCACATCCGATCAAATATTTTAATGTTTTCACCCGCGAGCATTCTCGTGTAAACAGGGCCTGAATCTCCTGATCAAAACACTGGGGAAGAAGAAGCAGAAACAAGCGATAATCATGCATATGTAAAATAACATGATCATCATTAAACATATAAATCAAAACTGCCTAATGTTACTGAATTAAATGTGAAGCTTTGTTGATAGACTTTAGACTCAAAATGTTGCTTTTTTAAGAAACTTTAACACATTGAAGTGTTGATAAAAAGAAAGCTAGACTTTGTTTAAAAGCAGAGGGTCTGTTCTTTCTTTTGATATATTACATGTTCAGATTTTCATACAACAAACTATTCTGGAGGCCATGAAACCTTTGTGAAAATGATCAAAAATGCTGGAAGGGAAAGAGTTAAATCGATCATTCTTGATTTCAGGAGTGAAATTTGTGCTTGTAACAATACTCACTCTTGATATCTGGAAATAAAGGATGTAATCCACTCTTAAAATGCAGAAATCCAAATCTTGATAGTGAAATTTTTTTTTTAATTATTTTTTTATTTTTTTACTATTTCTGATATCAGTAATTACATTTCTACTAGTAAATAATAATTATTGCTATCAAAAATTTAATTTTAACTAGTATAAAATCTAATTTTTGACATCTGCGATTGAATCAAGTCAAATATCACAATGATCTGCCATTCAAATGTGCATATAACAGTAATTAGTTGAAATTTTTGTTTAACATATCAAAAATGCATCATTTTAACTAGTGAAAATTGAATTGTTGACGTAAATATATATATATATATATATATATATATATATATATATATACTAAAATTAAATTGGAAAATACAAAAATAAAAAGTAATTAAAGCTGCAAGCAGCATTTATCGGGGTTCAAGCAGTTCAGATCTTTAAGGCATTTAAGCACAAAAGCATCGAAAGGCATTAAGTTGTATGTAGCAAGCATGATTTATCATGATATACTACATTTCATGTGTGATATTACATAATTAACCATGTTCCAAAATGATTTATCATATGTTAAAATATGATTTACTACAGTTTAGTTCACACACTTATTTTCAACTTCAGGATCATAGTCTTTTTTTACTAAATGTGGTTGTAAATGTTAAAAGATTGAATTGATAAAGTTATACTATGAATTATAGTTGAGTATTGTGAAAAAAAATTAATTTAAACAGCAGCGGGTAGTGAAACACCACTCATTGGCCACCTATAATACGATTCTCACGACACTTTGCGGAGAAACTGTGGTTGCTGTAGCGCCACCTGTGGGCCAATCGGGCTCATACTCTGATAGGTTCTCCACAATTTGAGGCCCTACCATCTGACAAAGTTTCAGAGCTCCAGTCCTTATGGTTTGGGCTGCACGATGCGTTTTAGGGGATTTTTTTTCTTTCTAGCAAATACAATAGGTTTTCAGCACTTCGTGCTTGAACACCTAATTAAAAAACTATATAAAACACGTTTGAAAACACTCAAAAAGCCTCAAACATCACATCTCTGCCCAGTATCACAGCATTCACATGTACATATAACCCTCAGCTCTTCTGAAGACATACGACGGCGTTATTCACTGAAACTCGACCCATTTTGAAAGAAAGTTACACTGGTAAATACTTAGAATTAGATAAATGCAACCTCTTGGCCAAATGGACGTGAGTTTGTCCTCTTGGTTTCACTGAGACTGGTTTGACTGGTCCCAGTGTGCCTCTCCTTGTTCGCCCAGTCTGTACTCATAGCCCTCGTGTTTGATGCTTTTGAAGGCATTTGATCAAGCATATCAAACCGATGATAATGTTTGAGCTACGAACAACGTACGGACAAGTGGTTTGGAAAATTGATAGAAGGATGAATAAAGTCAAATAAACGAGTATTTCTTGCTTTTCATTTCAGAGCAATAAACGTACCCTGAATCCTGCTGTGAAAGCTCCATTATTGCGAGCTGGATGAAGAAAAGCGAGAGAAACCCTCGTCCATCTGCCAGGCCAGCTGAGGATCCTCCATATGTTCACTCCTTTCTTACGGCTTCATGACCTGTTCCTGCTCACACACTGCGAGGGGGGGTACACACACTCGGTCCAGCACAAAGACACTTTACACAACACACATCAAACCAACAAGCCACGAAGAGACAGCAGTTCGAGACTTGAGCTGTGGAGGAGAACCATGCTCAAATACGACGGGGTCTTTCTATGTACAAATGCTTTTCCAGTTCGTTTTCTTTTTATATTTCTGAACATAAAATGCTCTATCAGAGTAAACTAAGTGTTTAGATGATAGATATAGATACATGTATAGATAGATGTATAGATAGATGTATAGATAGATGTATAGATAGATAGATGTATAGATGTATAGATGTATAGATAGATAGATAGATAGATAGATAGATAGATAGATAGATAGATAGATAGATAGATAGATAGATAGATAGATAGATAGATAGATAGATAGATAGATCTGGAAGGAGGAGTTGATTAAAAACAACAATGTGTTGAAGAGCTCGTTGCATTTATTGCAGCTCTGGCTTGCGTCCCTGCTCATTTGCAGCCGCACCTCAACAGCGCCGGATTCATAAATCTCATTCCCATTATCCCGCTAATTAGCCAGGATTACAGGAGCATGTAATGCCCCCGTTTCCCGATAGATTGATTGGAGGACGGTCTCTTTGTTTTGAAAGCACTTTCTGATTGATGTACAGAGCCCTAGTTTGCAATTGTAATGGCCCAGATGTTAACAATCAAATGCGTTTCCGCTTCAGGAGGTAACAGTCTGTCATGGACGAGGAGCTAGCCGAGTGTGTAACGACACATCACTGGAGTGCAGAGAGAGAGAGAGAGAGAGAGAGAGAGAGAGAGAGAGAGAGAGACGGGAATGGGACGCTTGCGACCGATTCACAAAGACGAAAGGGGAAAGTCTCTCTCCTGCCTGCTGGTGGAGTGTTTTACAACACGTGTAGTGTCTTCAGCTTCATGCATGACTTCCCTTGCTTGAGATTTAAAGGAGACGACTCATCAGGGATCAAGGAAAAGACATTCTCGCAATGTTATGAGCAAACGTTCTTCCAGTAACATTACTATAACGTTCAAAAGTTATTAATAATGTTCTCAAAATGTTATCACAAAAATATTATTTATACATTGTTTGTGGAACATTTTAACCTGAAACATTTTAGTTGGATGTTCATCTGTCTTTTTTTTAATGTTACTTGTTTCAGAACATTCATAGAACATTCAAAAGTAACATCCCATAATGTCCGCAAAATTCTAAAATAGAATGTCCCCTTAACGTTCACATAACCAAGAAAGAAAGTTTTTTAAACATTTGAAATATGACATTTTGAACATTAAGTGAACATTCAGAAGATATAGCTGCAAGCAGACATTACGGGGCCAAGACATGCCGACATGACTGGGAGTTTCAGACCAACTGCAGCAAGGAGCAATTAAAGACATTTAAAGA
Source organism: Cyprinella venusta (assembly GCA_038021265.1). Classification (NCBI taxonomy): domain Eukaryota; kingdom Metazoa; phylum Chordata; class Actinopteri; order Cypriniformes; family Leuciscidae; genus Cyprinella; species Cyprinella venusta. The sequence goes on along the minus strand of CM075875.1, from coordinate 33,706,949 downwards.
TTTAGGCAAAATGGTTTGAAAATGATACACAGTAACTCATAAAATGATTTTAATGGTTTATCACTTTCGACCAATAGGTGGTGCAGTTATGAAATCGATGCATTGTGGTCAGAGTGAGATGACAATGAAACATACAAAGTTTGGTGTCAAAATGTGAAATCCATAACTTTTAGTCGGCTTGGTCTGGAGATGACACGATTCAATTTTGGGGAAAATCTGACTAACGGTCTAGGAGAAGTTAGGAAAAAAAAGGTTTAAAAGAAAATAAAGACGTTGCACAGGAAGTTGAAGCTGATTATGGCAAACCTGGTATCTATGTTTTCGGCATAACCCAAGGAATCTATTAAGATCAGTGCCATTACAATAGGCAAATTTATTCAAAAGTTATTAGCATTTTCGGAAAATAATTATAACTTTTGACCAAAAGGTGGCGCTGTCTCAAAATCTTTTGAGTACCTTCAGGGCATGCTGCTTATGGCACACACTGAGTTTTGTAATGTAACACCAATGCGTTTGTTAAGTTTAGCATTTAAATATTTTGACATTTGGACCTTGACATAATTCCAAACTTCTGACGGTGGTTTCGTCTCGATCGGACTAACGGTTTCGAAGATATCGGCAAATTTTTTTAAGCGCTAAATTACAATGCTGCACAAACCAATGCCGAAACCTGGCAAGTCTGGTATCAGTGGACTCGGCAAGGATTCAGGATCCCAACGAGATGACTCTTGTGAAAATAAGTCAACCCCAGTCAGAGTTATAAGCATTTTACCACTAGGTGGTGCTGTTTCGAAACTTCGGAGACTCCTTCAGGGCATCGTAGTTTCGTAACAGTTTGTTCATGTGTTCAAAAAAATAGATCATTTTAACACATAATTCAAAAAGGCTGAGATGCAAAATGGCCGATCTGGGGAAATTTTATATCAGTCGACTCGACATGACGCCCTGAATCGAGTAGGGGGCGCAGCACCGAAACGCAGCATGTACTGTAGCCTCAGGTCATGCTTGTGATGACATGGACCAAATATGTTCAGAATTCACTAAAGCGGTGCGGAGATACAGCCTTACGTCTGTTTTTGCAAGGGCTACATAACATTAATTTACGTGGTATTCGAGAACGACTTGCAGCGTTTTTATGAAATTCATAACTTTTGGTCGTCACAGTTTGGAGATGATCTGGTTCAGTTTTTGTGAGAATCAGAGCAATGGCTTAGGGAGGAGTTTGAAAAAGTAGCCTTTTCAGAAAATAAAAAATGGCCGACAAATTATCATGACGGAAATGACTTCATAGGGTTCAATCGAATCGGCTTGAGCCAAGGAATAAGACGACAAAGGAATTGTGATTTTAGCTATTATGCTTCAAAAGTTATTAGCATAAACATGAGTGAAACTTTGGACAGTTGGTGGCGCTATAGGGATTGAGTTGGAGACTTCAAAATTTTCAAACTTTTCAGACTGTCTTCTATCAGTGTACCAAATTTCCTAACTTTCCCGCAAGTGGCTCAATGGGCTGCCATAGACTCCAATTGTCGGAAGAAGAATGCCGTCAGTGGATAATGCACAAAAATGCTGCTGTACTTTTAAAATTTGTGACATTGTTTTGGTAAACTTTTTTCAGTGTATAATAGGTTTATGGCACATAACTATACAGGGGTTAATGCAAAAAGTCCATACTCTCCATTTAACCTACACTGTATTTTACACTGATGTAATCCTTGATCCTCGAAGGAGAGAATGGAGACATTTAGTCTGAATCCGATTCTGCTTATCGATTCCGATAAGATAAAATATATACGTACTGTATATTACTCTTCATTCCTACGTAAAAATTAGCTTTATAAAATCATCCAAATTAACAAGTGTCATGCAAGTAAAAAATCTGCATATCAACCTGACAAATTACATGGGTCATATGATTTTTAGCTCTATATGTTTGATCATTGATGGAGAATAAACGACCACCTCAATTTTGCTGTTCATTCTGGAGTCGTTTGAGTTACATTTACTTTGTCGTTGCCTTTCTGTCCTTTTTAGAGCTTGAAACATTTGGACTGCAAATAACTATATTTTATTTAATATTCCGTAGAGGAAAATCATACGAGTTTGGAACAACATTGGGAAGAGTAGATGATTTTGCTTTTATGTTTAGAAATGTTATTAAAATGTAATTTTGACATCACTTTTGGACATTTTGGACTTTCCCGATTGAAGCAGTGTGTGTGTTTCAGACCTTCAATCTAAACTTCACATTTCAGTTTATTTTGTGGGTTCTGTTTTAAGGCAGAACAAAACAGACCATCAGTGTTCCCAGCACTTGCTGTTTGGACCCAGAAGAGCCCAAGCGTGAGTGTTCCAGGCTCAGAAGAACCGTGAGTGTATGGGCCAGTAGAGGGCAGGATTGACCCACTGAAGCCTCTGTCACTTACTCTTGCCCTGAACTTCATGAATAAATCACATCCTCAGATAGTTACCGGACACTCAAGCACATTATTAGTGGAAGGGGGCACTTAAACCGGAAAGCGTGGAAATTGGGTTCACTTTGGTAGGAAGAGCGGGAATATGATGATGCATATTGCACAAACTTGTGAAAGTGAGTCTGCGATGAGCATGTGCATTAGGCCATTTTAAGTTTAAGCAAGCTTGGAAAAAATATACTATGCTGCCAAAGCTCATTCTGTATAATACTCTTTGATCGGCATCTCTAAAAATGTGCACTTCACCATGTTATGCACATATTGATATTTGCACTTCTGTGTTTCACTGATGACATTCACTTTTTTGGATCTGCCCTTATACTGTATGTACTTGGCTGAAAATGCTCTTTGTGAGTGCTAAGTCTTTTGTAAAAATCCATATCCATAAATAAAGAACAACTGGATTTTTTTTCTTCCCTTTCTTGCCTTCTGCTGGATTTCATTCTGTCTATTTGGAATACTGTGAAAACTTTCACTGCTTTTCCTTTTCCTACAACGGTCCTCTTCTAAAATATTCACCCTAGTGCAGAATAATTTCCATTTTCATACACCAAATAAATGTTATGGTAATCCACAGTACTTCAATGAGAGCAATGGTACTGCCATCGTGCCACATACAAAAATAATTATTTTGGTGCCATTTACAAGATAAGTGTGATCTATAGAAGCTTGCTTCTGTCACAGAATAAAAAAATAAAAAAGGTAATAGCGACTTGTAATATTTAATAATAATTCGCAATTCTGATATTTCCACACAATTTCAAGTTTATATCTTGCAAAACTTTATTTCTCAGGATTGTGAGAAAATTGAAATGATTTAACTTTACCATTGTAGTAGAGTGCTGACTTTGAACATTTGTCTGAATTGTTTACTTCTTTATTTCTTATTGTATAACTACTTTATACATTTTATAAGGAATAATAATCATTAAAACTGACATTTTACGAAACACATTGCCTGGACCACATATTAATGTTTCATATTTTTAAAATAAAAAAAAAATTAAAAAAACAGTGTTTACAGTGTTGTGTTGTATTTACATTATTTTTGCACATTTTTGCGTCTATTAATAAGTTTAAGATTTTTTTTTAACTGAAAACGAAAAGATTCAGGGTGGCGTTTTATAACATATGCCGTTTTATTGTAAATATACATACAGATAACCGCAGTAGCCAAGGCGAGGTGAGTGACATTATCAAGAACGCTGCTCTATCATTTGCTTGGTTAGTGTGCACTTCAGGTGGTTACGAGTGCATACTACAACAACACCAAGTCCACACGCCTGCGTACAGCATTCACTGTCAAGCAGACTTTTGCGTTTTTACCGTCTACACGGGAACGAGGCGCTGGAGCGTTTTTAAGATTTCCAATCTGGAGAGTGGTTTCACTTTTTTGCGTTTTTGAAGTCCCTGTAAAGTCAATTCTACAAAAATTTCTAAACACATTATAATTGTTGCATATATATTGCTAAAACATATTACAAAGTTTATGAACTGTGAAGTACTGAAATGTGGAGTTAGACCGTTAAACAGTTTTTCACCATTGTAATTTTAGGTTACACTTTATTTCGATAGTCACTTTAAACGTTCAACTAATTATAAGTAACTTTTCAACTACGTGTCAACTAACACTCATTAGAGTATTAGTATATTATAGTAGACTGTAAGTAGACTGGTAGGTTATGGTTAAGTGTTAGGCTTTGGGTTAGGAGAATAAGTTTATTTGTAGTCACCAAGTTACTTAAAGTCAGTTGAATGTCTGTTGGGGGACCAACAAAATAAAGTGTTAGCAGATATTAAGCTGACACTCTACTAATAGTCTAATGACAGTTAGTTGACATGTAGTTGAAAAGTTACTTATAGTTAGTAGAATGTCTAAAGTGGACTATCGAAATAAAGTGTTACCCACCTCTCTATTTGATGACTCACAGAGTCTGATCTCTCACTATAACACTCCCCGAGCACATTAGCATTCACCGCTCAATCGCGAGTGACTGACTGTCAGTACTATTAGTTACCACAGCTGAGCCTACAAGTTTTCTAGCTAGCTATGCCTTCGACACGGATATGCATGGGCTACTACCTGGATGCGATCATGTACAAAACAGATCGGTCCCTTCATTTAAATTCCCTTAAAAACAATCACATCAAGAAGAGGTTTTTAGAGAGCCAACCTTGATGATGAGCTGAGGATCACCGCCAACACCCCGTCTCTGTAGTGATCGTTTTACACTGGATAGTTTCTAACTTTCCTCAGAGACAACTGGGATTCTCTGATAATCCACTGTTACTTGTGAACGGGGCCGAAACGACGATCTCCCGCCTCACGCCGCCTTCACACTGGCAGTTGAAATCAGCTCCGTAATACGCAATACGTTCCCAGTGGACGTCGTACTACACAGTGAAAAGCGTCGGATGCAGTAGAACAAACATGGTGGAGAGATTAAAGTTTGATTCTGTCAGTTTTGTTTGATCTCTCTGATGAGGGTTATGCTGCTTGAGGAAAGTTGCTCAGGACGTTGTCATGTCAGGTCAGCTAAAAAATATGATATAGTGGTCAATAGTTCAATATCTACCTTCAATTTAATTGTATTAACTGCCCTTATAAACGTTAGAAAGTCATGAAAATAAAAAATGACACGACAACTTATCGTTATAAAATCATTATTTATTTTATTAAAAGTTAATAACTCGGGTTTGTTTATCAGTACCATAGCAACGCTCAACATCCACTGGAATTGTCGGATAGGAACCGCCCGTAGCTTTTCGCAAGAGATCAAATTTTTGATCGCATCTGGATGACCAACGGACACGATTTTCTTCGCACCGCACACGGTCGGACCCGTTTCGGACCCATTCGCATGCGGTCTGCGAATCTCCATAGGAAATGAATGACTTCCGGTCATTTCGCTGCCGCATCGCAGCTGATTTCAACTGCCAGTGTGAAGGCGGCGTAACACTCCCCGAACACATTCGCATTCACCGGTCAATCGCGAGTGACTGTCAGTACATTTAGTTACTACAGCTGAGCCTACAGTTTTCTAGCTAGCTATGCCTTTGACACGGACATGCTAATGGGCTACTTCCTGGATGCGATCATGTACAAAACAGATCGGTATCTTCATTTAAATTCCCTTAAAAACGATCACATCAAGAAGAGGTTTTTAGAGAGCCAACCTTGATGAAGAGCTGAGGATCACCGCCAACACCCGCCTCTGTAGTGATCATTTTACACAGGATAGTTTCGAACTTTCCTCAGAGACAACTGGGATTCTCTGATAATTCACTGATAATCCGCTGTTACCGGTGAACGGGGCCGAAACGACGATCTCCCGCCTCAGTGTTCATCCTCCCGTCGTGAAAGCAGTATCAGCTAATATCACCGTCGACAGCTTTCCCGCTAGTGGGCGTGGTTTCAGCACAGCCATCAGACATGTAGACCTACCAACCAATCAGAGCAACGCATAAGTCAACTCCTTTGCATAGCGCAGTTTTCAAATACAGAACGTAGCCTACTTCATTTATTTTAGAAGTTAAATAACGAGTGTTACTTCTTTTACTTACTTTTCCATGAGTGCCACCAAAGGAGAAACCACAACGACCACAGGCTTTTCATTACGTCCCGTCTTCTTAGCGACCGTCAGAGCCAGCTGATAATTTACACTTTTCCCCAATCATGTAGGAAGGACGCCAAAAATATATTTCCGATCGACAAATGCCTTGATTGCAGTTCTCTGTTTGTCTATTAAAATGAATGCGCTGTCGATTTATTTTACAAAAGACGCGACAGCGGAATCTATACATCTCAATTCTCCAGCTGCACTCATCTTTGACAAGCGCTCTTTGACGACGTGAGGATTACGTTACTGAAGACCACCTGTCAATCATCGTATAAAGCCCGCCCTGGCAATTTGATTGGCCCGATGATTTCTGAACCGATCATGATTTCTCCTCAATAGATCGAGTCCAGACCGAACTTCCCGTCCAAAAAATGTTGTGGGCGGAGTTCGGGCTGGCATCCAGGCTACATTTTTTCAAGATTTTGATAGCTTATTTTATGTACTTGCCGCCTTTTTTTATCATTCAAATTTGGCTGGGTGGCTAATAACACATTTTTCTGTGGTGCGACAAACTCAGAACACATACTTATTTTTGACTTTATAGGGACTTTAAGCCTCAAAAACGCCATTGCCGTGTAAACGGAAGGCACATCCGATAAAATATTTTTACGTTTTCATGAGCGTTCTCGTATAAACAGGGCCTAAGAGTTGGGAGTTTGTTCACCTCACTGACACTTTGAGTAAGTGACGCTTGACTTCTCGCATCACCCCTTTGAAACCCAGACTTTGGTGATTTGTTTGTCATGACAGTAACATATTTCACAATTTAAATATGAACAATATCAAGGTTTGTTCAAGGCTTGTAGAGCCGCCACTTCGTTTCACTGCATCAAATCAGGCGGTTCTCTGCAAATGGGGCGCATTTAATGCTCAAAATTGAGCTTTTGTGAGACCAAGAACAAAACACGAGTGACAAGGTGGCTCTTTTCTGCTTATTACAGAACGCGGGTGAGTGATAACCTGTCCGTTATTAGAATAATCAGGACGAATCCTGACCAGCTCGGCTGATTCCACCTGCCGCCCCCGTTTTCTCCTCCCGTATCACCCCCAGCACACCCCCTCGCCATTCAAAAGCTGTAATTGAATGAGTCTTTGTCATTATTGTGATTAATCATATTAATTTGTGCTAATTAAGAGATGGTTTGAAGTGATGACAATTAGATTAATGAAATTAGTTTTAACTTTCAGCACCCCACCTCTCCTCCTAACTTATAACAAAGAAGGGGAAATCATAGCACAACTGTTATGAAACAGTTGGCAATCTGGATTTTGGGACTAATTGAATGTCCGATTTTATTAATGATGAAATTTATAAAAGTCCTTGGGGGGAATATTACCGCAGATTCAGCGTTTGGGGGAGGGAAATTAATTAAAATTCCCAGAGATACTCTTCGCATTAAAGGCCTAGACCCACCGCAACCTCGGTCCTCAGAGCCTGTCGTGATGTTCTCAAGGCACAAAGCAGACATTTGACTTTAGTAGGACGTTTGATTGTGACTGGTTGAAATCAGCATCAGGGATTCTGATCCTGATCAGATAGAGCCAAACCCCCACCCCCAAATAATCAGTTCAAAATGAACGAATCAAACCTACAGAGTCTGTGTGAAAAACAGGTTTGCTAAGTATGCTTGCTGCCAGACTAATTTAGTATACTTGAAGAGTGTCAATGATTAGTTAACTTAAAGGGTGCTATTTTGAAACAACGCATTTTTTTTACTAAGTATATTTTAGTTGTAACTAAATTGTGGTAAAGCACAACTTTAAGTGTTTTTAGTGTACTTTTGTATACTAAATTGGACCAACTTCAAGTATACTTGGTATATATACCTGTGTAGGGACCAATTACATGCTTGATTAGTGATATTAAAGTGTACTTTATTTGTTACAAGTGCATTACTTATTAATTACGAGTGTCTTCGAAACAACCAATATACCATACCAAGTGTATTTATTTACATTTTTAAAATATTCATTTTTTGGCTAAAATACTACTTTATTGTGTACTATAATGTATTTTAAAAGTATTGTTCCTACAATTTCTCGTAAATTTAGAATAAAATTTAGAACAAAAGTTGAATCATCATTGTTGAATCATCAAAAGTTGAATCATTAATGAATCATGAATTGTTTTACACTAAGATTTCACGCACAAATCCGGTTAGAGATGGGACCCAATGTTTCGTAATTATATACAGTATCTGTTGCAAAATCATCATAAATAATTTATATTTGACAAAGCCCAGCCTTACTGACCAACTCGGACTTAACGTAATTGTAGTATTTTCTTTCAGGTGCATGTGAATTAGATGTATGCCATAAAAGAGGGTTCAAAATGGATCTATATAGAACTGTAGGGTTCTTGACTCAGTTTTAGAGAACCTGTTATGCCAAAAAGGTCCTATATTAGGAGAAATGTCTTGAATGATTGCATAATACTTTCATGTTTATTTCAGTTTGTTTGTAGTTATAAATGGATACTAAATTAATTTAACTAAAATGAAATCTGAAAATGCTCTACATATCAATCAATCACATTTATCCATTGCGCATTTAAAAACAAAGTGCTTTACATACACATTCAAGTTGCAGTCAAATGCAAGTGAGAAAAGAGTCTTTAAATGCGATATAAACGTATCAAGATGGGCACATGATCTAATATGGAGAGGTATACATTATATACATTATGTTTCTGACAAATATCAGGCAAAGGAAGCATGTAGATGAAAAATAAGACCGGACCCAATATCGATCCTTGAGGAACCCCGCATTTCATCATAGCATCTGAAGCGCCTGACAGAACCCTTTAAAGTCCCCCTGTGGTGAAAATCCAGCTTTTAATGTTGTTTATGTGTCTATGTTGTGTTTTTAGTCCGCTTTAACACACATCATGTGTAAGTTGATCAGTGGACAGCATTGCTGAGTATTTCCTCCTTAAAACTGAACACGGTTCTCAAAAACTCCCTGGTGTTTCTGACGTCACAAACCACCTTGTAACCAATCAGGGGTGCGTTTCCTGGAAGCATCGTTAGCCAACTATGGTCGCAAGTTCTGTTGTTATCAGCAAAGTTCAACGAGTCGGTGTTTCCCGAAACCATCGTTCCAACGAACATTCGCAAACAGCATCGCAAAGTTGTGTGGTTTGAACGACAGCTCTCGACCTGTGGTTAGAGGCATCGTTTCTATATCACATCACATTTGGACGTAATAAATCCTTTTCTTGCGCAAAATAAGCAAGCTGACATTCAGTACAACCGGTGTCTTTTATTTAGAATACATACAAATGGAATTTACGTCTTTTAGTTTGTCAAAAGATTTAAAGTAACGTGTTTGAAGAGTGCGCATGTGCGAAAGCGCTCTACTATGTAAGAACGAGCCAAATATTGAGTCTGGTAATAAAGCAAAACAACTGAGAACAATTAGAAATAGTCCTCAGATGACATGTCTGTAATTTATATAAAACAAATCTAGCGTTAATTGGATCTCAAACAGTTTCATTAAGAGTAGTTATTACTCCACCACGTGCGAAACCAACGTGGTTGAACGATACTTTGCGATAGTGGGTTTCGGGTAACAGTCGTGACTAGCTAGTTGATTTTTCCAACGATGCATCGTACTATGGTAGTGAAGCAGCGAACTACACCGTTATATGGGAAACGCACTCCAGATCAACGTGTGATCATCAACCAGTGGATCTCTGAGCGAGTGAGTGGAGGTGGGGATCATTTGCATATTCATAGAACCGATGTCAAGTTACATTCAAGCATTTTTTTTAAAGGAAAAAACACTTAAAAATATAATTTGGGTGATCAAAGATGAGTTTAAAGGGATACATTTATTAACTACAGGGGGACTGAGTTTTAATAACACCTTTTCTTTCAAGAGTGTACACAGGGTTCCTACAGGTTTCTTCAAGTTAAATTCAAGTCTTTTTAAGACCATTTATATAAAAAAATTAATACCAGTTTCCCGTCCCTACCAGCAAAGAAAAACAAAATCCTTCAACTTGTGTTCATTAATGTGGAATGGGTAAAAGATGATAAGTCAAGCAGATAAAATAAAAACATTTCAGTAGGCCACACGAAAGTTTGCCGAACAATGTTAAGTTGTGTTTTAACATTAACTCAACACACACAGGACATCAGTTCTGACTGGATCACTTCCCAGATCCACACTATCTAACATTTTCATCTAGTTTTCTTTTTTTCGTTGACGAAAATGTCAATAGATTTTTGTCATAATCTTTATCATTCAAAACTAGCGTCTCGTTTTCGTCAGTGAAAAATTGTCGTTGAAGAAAAGTTTTCATAATTATTTTCGTCAATGAAATTAACACTGACATACAGCACAATTTAAGACCCAGATATCAAAATTCAAGACTTTTTAAAGACTTTCTAAGGTATTATTTCCAAATTCATAAATTCAATGCTTTTAAAGGGGTGGTTTACTCCTCTTTTTCTTTGCATGATTGTGTTTATGGGGTGCAATATAACATGTATTCGTGGTTTTTCTTTATTTTAAAAAGTCTTATTTTTCATAAACTTCATCTTTATCGTCAGCCGCGCTCTCCTCTGTCCCCTGAACGAGCGGTTGACTTCCTGATTCTATGAAAACACTCCCTCAGAAACACGTCGTGGGCTCAGATTGGTTCGTTTGGGCGGGTGTGTTGTGATTGGCTAAACTGTCGCTCACGTTGTCCGGAAGGTTAACGCCTATTACCTTAACGGGGAAACGCCAGCTCCGGTCCAGATGTAAATAATGGTGTCGAGCTGCAGTATCAGTGAGGCAGAATCAGACCGAGAAAGCCGCGATGAAGCGAGTCAAACAGAACCACACCACACACGGCTCTTACTAAACGTTTCTGAATGATAATTTGCCATATTTTTTAAACATATACACGTTTGTTTTACACAATAGCATCTGACTGGCAACGATAGCAACTGACTGCCTACTAATGTTAAGCACAAACAGCGTTGGCAAGTTTACGTTCTTGATCAAATCGAAAATAACGTCATAAAGCATATATACATGAAAAATACGTTTAAAACATTAGTATTTATACAAAATTCAGGTCCATAATGTTTGTACGCGTTTGTCATAGACACAAAATACTAGCATAACTAGTAGCATATAGTGGCTATAAAAGCCAGCGCTGGCATTTTGAAATATAAATAAAACACAGGCTAACGTTACGTCTGGAATTATATGCAAATACATTTAAAACGATTAAGTCTTAGCCTACTTACAGGTTGTGGTCCAACAACTGCTGCCTCTGGTTTTAAAGTCGGATCTGCTTCATTGTTTATTAACAGTTTCTTGCTGCATTGAACTCGTGGAGATTCTGGAAGCTGTCTTCCGTAAAATGCGCAGCACAGAGAGCTAGATTACGATCGTCACTTTCAGGAATATAATCAAACATAAATTGTATCCATTGTTGATGAAGTATAGCATCCGTGGGAAGCTTGAAACACAGAAGACCTGACAGCTGCGTGAACACAACTCACTCGACGTGCTGCAGAAACATGCGCATGCCCTTTCCTGCATATTCCGAAGGGAGTGGTTGATGCAAATGTGCGGGTTAGTGACGTACCATAACCCGTTGTAGTCCCAATCGAGTCGTTTTTGTAGGCGTTTACACTTCCTGGTTTTTAAAAGACGATATCTCTGCTTACATTGAACTTTCAGCGCTGCAACTTTGCAGATACTGTTCATGCACCATCAGCAACATTACACACTATTTAAAATCAAAAAAGTGAAACCGGAATCAACCACCCCTTTAAGGCTTTTTAAGACCCTGTAGGAACCCTGTGTACAGTATTTTCTTGATTAGGCAGTGGAAAACAGAAGTTTCCCGACTCAGCCACACGGAATGATTGACGTTTCCGGGAGCCGCGGCCGCGGGGTGGGAGTTGACACGCGTGTGTTGGACGGGCCCTGGCCGCTCCTCCTCGTTTTGCATATTCACAGCTCTGTCGACTTCTCGGCAGGCCAATTCATAATTAACAGCTGTTGAGATGTCAACCGCGGCTCCGGCCGTGGCACATGCAAATATGTTTGTATTCCTAGCCTGCGCCTCAGAGCTGTGGCTGTGTTTCCCGGGGTCACGATCTCTGTCCCTCTTTCTGTCGGCCGTTCGCACACACAAACACTCGAACAGACGCTCACACACACACACACACTGATCGACACGCACCTGTAATGGGCAACACGCTCATTCTGAGCATAAAGCCCTTCTCTGGCACGCTGTCAGGTCCCCGGACTCGCGCTCCGCCCGACGACTTCTGCATAAAGTCCACGCCGTCTGAACGGGGGAGAGAGGGCCGTATTAAAATGAGGCCTGGTGTGTGTGTGTATTTGTCATGCTTGTTTAGCCAAAGTTGAAATGTAAATATGGACGGTGAAAGATCTCAGTGGCGATATGCTGCTTGAAATTCTAATAAACAGGTAGCTGTCTGCTTGTTATAAATGATACCCATAAAAGGAGGGTGATCCCTTTAACTGATAAAGATGAGAAATAATTGTTTGAGCTCGCACAAAATTAATCAGATCAAAACGGCTGCAATCGTTTCACAAAGACAGAGGCCGTATAAAATACAGAATAAATGAAATGTGATAAAGCGTTGGTTATCGGGCACCTCGACTGGAGGTGAGCATCACAATATTATGAGTGGACTCGAATTCCAGAGGCGATAGCATTATTGCATGTATTTAAAGCGCGAGGGAGATGTATTTATGCTAAAGTGAAGACATCAAAGACACAAGGTCATCCATGATTCACTTTACCAGCGGGAGAACTGCGGCTCCCGACCACAAACTTTCCAGATCTCACGCAAGACGTAGAGGGAAGCGTTTTGATAACTCGTGACACTGTTTCTACAACTAACGGAATGATTAGCGTTTGTCTTTGTCGTCGCTCTAGACTGTGACGTTGCACAAATTATGGTACCCAACACTTTTGATCTTAGACTAACTGCAAAAACACTTGAACGCACAAGATTTTGAAATTGTCTTGGTAACAGTGCTGATTTCTAGTTCTACCAGAAAGACTCGGGAGATAAAATGATGCAACAAAGAATCCTTTTATTGTCTGCCCAGCAAGCAATTATTCATAAATCTCCGTCCATAGTTGATAAACCGAGCACCTCCTGCCTGAAGACGAAGGCAGGGGCGCGGCCGACCCTCTGGGAAGTACAGACGGGACCTGGGGAAGATTGAGGTTGCTGTCGCGTCAGCATCTGCAAACTCAAACGTGTGTGAGTATCACTCTCATACAGTAAGAATAAGGACTCGATTGGATAGATTTGAAGGTAAAAGTGACGCAGCAATTCAGTCCTCTTGGCAGAACTTATGCTAAAGCTTTCATTCAAGACAGGATCAGGGTCAGGAGAATAAATGTTGAAATTAAGTGTTATTTTATTGTTTTGTTTTAGTGAAGGGAACAGAAATAGATCTGATTAATTGGTTCCAGGGCCACAACTCAAGCAGTTGGAGAGACTTGATTTATTTCAGTAATCAACTTGGGGTTTTTTTTCGGGTTTTTTTTGGGAATACATTGTTAAGTTCCTCTAACTTAGTAGACTACAGTTTGTCAATGGAACATTACTTCATTCGAAGTTATCACTAATAAAAAAATAAAGGGTTTTGGAGAACAAAAGTTCATAAGGTTTTGTCCATCGAGACAGTAATCACAGATAAACACAACTTTTACGAACTTTAAAGCCTAAATACAGACGCCAGAAGTAAAAAGCTAAAGGTGAGCTATAAACTACACCATGCCCCTTGCACTTTTATGATGGACAGATGCACTTTTACGATGGACAGATGCACTTTTATGATGGATAGATGCACTTTTATGATGGATAGATGCACTTTTATGATGAACAGATGTACTTTTATGATGGATAGATGCACTTTTATGCTGGACAGATGCACTTTTATGATGGATAGATGCACTTTTATGATAGACAGATGTACTTTTATGATGGACAGATGCACTTTTATGATGGACAGATGTACTTTTATGATGGACAGATGCACTTTTATGATGGACAGATGCACTTTTATGATGGACAGATGCACTTTTATGATGGACAGATGCACTTTTATGATGGACAGATGCACTTTTATGATGGACAGATGCACTTTTATGATGAACAGATGCACTTTTATGATGGACAGATGCACTTTTATGATTGATAGATGCACTTTTATGATGGACAGATGCACTTTTATGATGGATAAATGCACTTTTATGATGGATAGATGAACTTTTATGATGGATAGATGAACTTTTATGATGGACAGATGCACTTTTATGATGGATAGATGCACTTTTATGATGGATAGATGCACTTTTATGATGGATAGATGCACTTTTATGATGGATAGATACACTTTTATGGACTTCAAAACAGAAACTGGCCATTCACTGCCATTATAATGCTTGGAAGAGCCAAGACATTTTTTTATATAACTCTGTGTTCTTCTGAAAGAAGAATGTCATATACACCTAAGATGGCTTGAGGGAGAGTAAATCATGGGATCATTTTTGAGTGAGTTTTTTTTTTTTTTTGAGTGAACTGTCCCTTGAACCCATCACACGGTGCCTCGTGTCATTTCCGTTCCGAGTGCCTCCATCACTGAAGCAGCGTCTCTTCTGTTAAAGGCAGACGATCGCATGCGAAAGGTGGATATTCTTCTCTCTCTCTCTCCCTCCTCCCCCCCCTTTCTCTCTCTCTCTCTCTCTTTCTCTCTCTCTCTCTCACTCTTCAAGTATGGCAGAGTTGTAATGAAGATAATTGTACAATAAAAGCGCCTCTCTAAATCATTTCCCTTCTGTCCATACAAGATTGATCACGAAAGCGATTCTTCAGACCGCTGTAATTTTCATATTTAATGAGCGTGACTCCAAAACTATTACACTAATTAGTCAAATCTCACATATCGTTAATGATGCTCGCAGTAATTAATATTGTATTTAATTAAAAAATGACCCATTTCAGTGGCTTGCATACAGGCAGGCAGGCATCACCGACCGGTTGCCTTGCCTTAGGCATGTGTGTGTGTGTGTGTGTGTGTGTGTGTTGTTGTTGTATTATTAGGGAGGATTTGACGAACTTCTTTTAATAAGGAGTTCAGTTCTGTTGCTGATTTTAAGCATGTTCTGTTATTAATTATTTTCCACTGTTTCCTCTGCTTGTCAAAGAAAAAAGAATCGAGAAATTCAAAATGAAAAATGTGGCCAGTATCATGGTTTGTATTAGGGCTGTCAAACGATTAATCGCGATTAATCGCATCCAAAATAAAAGTTTGTGTTTACATAATATATGTGGGCGTAGTGTTTATAATTATTTTGTATAAATAAATAGACACACATGCATGTATATATTTAAGAAAAATGTGTTCTTAATATATCAAATATTTATATTTACACATAATATTAATTATGCAAAAATATATATAAAGTATATACTCTCACATTTTTCTTAAATATATACATGCATGTATGTGTATTTATATATACAAAATAATTATACACACTACACCCACATATATTATGTAAACACAAACTTTTATTTTGAATGCAATTAATCGCGATTAATCGTTTGACAGCCCTAGTTTGTAAGGCTTATATGGTTGTGTTATTTGCAAGGTTATTAATCTTTATTATTATAATTAATTAAGGTTATAATCATGTGCTTTTGGAATGACATGATAGTTGAGCATCATGTTGTTTCGAATGTATTGATGTTTCTTCTTTAGCAAAACAATGTTAATGTTTTCTTGGTTGACCTACATTTTTTGATGGTGGCCGAAATATATATATATTATATATCGTTTTCATATACCATTTACTTTCTTTGTTTAACATTACTGTCTCATAACTTATTAGACTAAACGGTTCAACAAATTATTTACCCTGTACCGCACTTTAACACATCAGACGTGAAGCGCCGCTGTGGCTAAGTCTAAAAAAAAACCTGGAAAAAAAGTTTTGTTTTCATTAATAAAAAAATGGTTAAAAAAATAATTAAAAATTAAAAAAAATGACTGGTTCACCATGAGGATAACCATCCAACTCAAGATGCCGTGAGAACTGAATATACAAGAAATAAAGTTACAATAAAGAATGTAAAGAACATAAAAACATCAATTAAATAAATGTTGTCTTTGTAAACTTTCTGAACAGAGTAAAAATCGCTTTATCAGTCTTTGTATAGATATCACTCCTTTCCACACAGCAACACAATCCACATTATCATGTACAATATACATGACAAACTTACTTCATGGCTGCTTATTAACAAAAGGAGAAATTAATCTTGCATCTTGTGAGATCTTCTGTAACGTCAGATGATTAAATTAACTTAAATACTCTTTATAAATGTCGAATACAGCTCCGACTGACCATGCGGTGTGGACAACTTTCCTTTTCTCCGTCACTCTGAGCTTTTCATAATAAAAGTCTCTGATCAAATAGCGCTTTACAAGGCAGTTTCAAATTAAGAGTCCTTAATACAACAATCAAATAAACATGAAACATTAACTGACTTCTCTGTCAGTTACAATATATATAATGGTTAAATATTTCAAGAGGGTTACCAACAAGTATTTTTAGGCTTAGGGTTGGTTAGGACAATAATCAATTAATTAAAAAATTAAATCATTCCTAAAAAAAAAATAGTAATAAAATACAGAATTTTATTGTAAGTGCTATAAAATACCAGAAACTGCAGCCTAGAAATATCCTAGAACTGTCAAAGGTTTTTTTTGGTCACAAAGAAGCATGAATTTCTCAGCCCAGGTAACACAGAATGAGTAAATGAGTACAGTGTACAGTGTGTACATGAGTTTGTTCATATACTACAAACACAATACAAAGCGGGCTGAAAATAGGCAAAGTTATTACAAATGAGTTAAAGTCCTGTAGTCAGTAATTCTATCCCTAAAAACTCACCTTTGATCACCAAAATTACATATTTAAAGAGTTTTTTTCCTTGAAAAATATATCTCCATGCCTTAAAATATCTTAAATGTAACTCGACACCCTTGCCTCATTTAGTATGCGCTGGACTCATGTAAATGAGCCCCGCCTCCACTCACTCAGAGATCCACTGGTTGATGATCACACGTTGATCAGGGGTGCGTTTCCAAAAAGCATCGTTAGCCAACTATGGTCGCAAGTTCTGTCGTTATCAGCATAGTTTAACGAGTCGGTGTTTCCCGAAACCATCGTTCCAACGAACATTCGCAAACAGCATCGCAAAGTTGTGTGGATTGAACGACAGCTCTCGACCTGTGGTTAGAGGCATCGTTTCTATATCACATCACATTTGGATGTAATAAATCCATATCTTGAGCAAAATAAGCAAGCTGACATTCAGCACAACCGGTGTCTTTTATTTAGAATACATACAAATGGAATTTACGTCTTTTAGTTTGTCAAACGATTTGAAGTAACGTGTTTGAAGAGTGCGCATGTGCGAACGTGCTCTACTATGTAAGAACGAGCCAAATATTGAGTCTGGTAATAAAGCAAAATAACTGAGAACAATTAGAAATAGTCCTCAGAAGACATGTCTGTAATTTATATAAAACAAATCTAGCGTTAATTGGATCTCAAACAGTTTCATTAAAAATAGTTTTTACTCCACCACATGCGAAACCAAAACGGTTGAACGATACTTTGCGACAATCCGTTTCGGGAAACAGTCGTGACTAGACAGTTGATTTTTCCAACGATGCATCGTACTATGGTAGTGAAGCAGCGAACTACGTCGTTGTACGGGAAACGCACCCTTGATTGGTTACAAGGTGGTTTGTGAGGTCAGAAACACCAGCGATTTCAAAGCGAGTTTTTGAGACTGTCTTTGGTTCACTGCAGTTTTAAGGAGGAAATACTCAGCAATGCTGTCCACTGATCAACTTACACACGGATTGTCTTAAAGAGTATTAAAAACACCACATACACACATAAAGAACATTAAAAGCTGGATTTACGCCACAGTGGGACTTTAAAGCAACAATTGGAGAACATTTCATCTCTATTTGTGTCCAATCTATTTAAATACGATTTGGGACTACCTGAATAATTTTTGCAGCATTAACCAAATGGGCGGCGCATTTTCCCAGGGTGGTTTACATATCATTGTGATTGTGTGTGAGAGACGCGCATCTGTGTCAAGCAGCGCGTGGCGTCACAGTCGAGGAGGAGTCGAGACCCGCGTGATTTATGGGAGCCCCCTCATGGCAGAGCGCATAGTCTGGAAAATCTCCCGTTTACACAAGAATTGCCTGAAAAATGAGATCTGTGACTACATTCTTTTCATTAGTGGCTTAGCACGGCACTTGTGAGAGAGCGACAGAGAGACGGGGTTCAACGGTTCAATGTTTCAACGTGCCGCGGCCTCAGCAGCTGTTCACCGCTTTCCTGATTACCCACCACATTCATTTCACAAACAAACTGCTCATTACATTTAGCCAAAAATTAAAGACGGGGAAATGGGAATCGGAGTTTGTAAACTCGGAGAGACAGACAGAGGGAAATGCAATGGCCTGAGATGAAGAAAGAATTAATAAAAACAAATGTTCAGTGATTATATTGCCAGCTGTGGATGCATATGGGGCATAAACGTTATGCTCCTGTTGTGATGATACTGCACCATTCGGATTTGACTGTATTTATTTAAGATTTCTGGTGAGACCACAATCATCATTTACAAAAAATGCAGAGGAATAGTGACTGCGAGTGAATTAATATTCTAATTATTTTGGGAATAGCACCACTAAAATGACGCTACATCTTCTGTGACAGAAATAGACTCTGTAAACAGTGATGAGGTCTGTAATATCTGCAGTTTCTATTCCCATTCGTCTCAATGGCAGTTGCTTGACTGGCACAAAGCTGAATTTATCATCATTACTCCAGTCTTCAGTGTCACATGATCCTTCAGAAATCACTCTAATATGAGGATCTGATGCTCAAGAAATTGTCTACGTTTCTGCTGCTTCATATTTTTGTGGAAACTACGGTACGCTACCATTCGAAAACTTGGGGTTAGTTTAAAAAACAAGGAAAATTGATAACTTTTATTAAGCAAGGATTAAAGGTGGAATACCTAAGATTTTTGCATTAAAATATCCCAAAATCACGAGGCCAGTGTTATATAATTAGTTAAGATGATAACTTACAATATTCCAAATGTTTCATTGTTTAAATCGTGAGAAAACTGAGATTTTAACCAAGGAAACAAGGCGTATGTGCAAGGGTGAGCTGGGAGTCGCCAGTCAATCGCGTCATATCCGCGTTACCACGGTTTCCGCTCGTACTGCGTGTAGTCCTGGACAAATGCGGAAGTTGTAGTTGTGCGTTAGTGTCTATCAAGCAACAAACGTCAGCTTGTTTCGTGCATTTGTAATGGAATGGAGCACAACTATTCTTTAGCGATTGCACCTGGTTCTGTCGACAAAGACAAGTCTCATAAACGCAAACGTCAACGAACGGGTCGACTAAACGGCCCAAGAAGAATTTGGGATAAGAAAAATAAAACCAGCTCAACATCGGTGTGGCATTTCCTAAATGGAGGGAACTTCGTGAAAAACTCGAACTAGAAAGAGACGCCGATCTTGCATGTGTTTTACTTGACCGGCGTAACACCGTGTTCTGTATTCAAATTTCATGTCAGTAAATCATGCAAAACAATTAGTATTATTGTTAGAATGTCTTGTTTATGCATATGATGTGAAAAATCGTAAGATCATATTCACCGCGAACACTTCTCGGAATGTGAACTGTTTGGCTGTATCTTAGAAAATGACATTTATCTGAAAAGTGCTTCAACCGTCCCGGCTCTGCCCTAACATCTGTGATAACTAAATTACTTTTAGACCTTACTTTTCTTGTGGTTATTTCAGTTTAATGTAAAACAAGCATGTCACTTAACGCAACAGTTATAGAAATCGAACTTTACCTCAACCATGACAACTAATTTTCGATTCCCGTCTGACTGATTCATCCACGGTGGAGTTGAAAACAACAGTTCCCATCATTCCGCGTTCCTCCACGGCGTCATCAAGCAAAGCCGTTGTTGTTGTTTTGAATGTAGCGCCCTCTAGCGGCATAAAATCTTAGGCATTGTCCTAGATATGTATATAAAGGCTAGATGTGCTACGGCGGCGTTTCTATCGTCATCACCGGCGGCCATCTTGTCACAAACTGATGTAAGATGAGTGGTCAGCATGAACACAAATACTCTTATCTCGTTGAAATCTTGACGGTTTGGTTTACAAACGGTTTGGTTTCTTACAAACGTTATTTATGTGGCTATAATTATCTGGATGATTATTTATTTATACACTTATTATTCATAAGTATGCAGTGTCATAACTACATCTCAGACGTTTATAACAAACCAAACCGTTTGAAAATCGGTTGAAAATTGAGCAAGTTATGGTTATTTAAATAGTACATGTACCATTAACACAATGTTACGAGTGAGCGAGCTGCCTGTGACAAGATGGCCGCCAGGTGCAGACGACGACCTCCATTGGCCTGCAGCGCTGACGACACATCTAGCCTTTATATACATATCTATGGGTATTGTAGCTTTAATTGATCACAAGTTGCAGTAAAGACATTTATATTTTATTTTTTTAACCTGTTAGAATACATTTACGTTAAAGTAAAAAAAATAAAATAAAATAAACATAATTTTGCAGCAGCTCTTTTCATCCTCCTTCTGAACGCTCTGTTTTCATTCTTGTCTCTTTAAATCTTGCCTTTCCAGAAAGCCTAGTCGGCTCTGATTGGTCAGCTGGATAAAGTCTGTTGTGATTGGTTAACCACTTTGAGTGTGTGTTGTAAATGTAACACCCCGTACCATTATCAAGTTCCATTTTGGGGGAGCTCGCGCTAGGTCGATGATGTTGTGGGAACGCCCCTGCGCGATTGCATCTGAAGCATGTGTGCCAACAAGTCCAATGGCGAGAGTGATATCATATATCTATCATGGCATGCAAACAATCATTCAAATTGTGTGCTTCTCAAGTTGAGAGCTGATCAGGAAGAGGAAGTGTGGATGAGACGCGAGAGGGTGAGAGTGAGCGTAGATTTCGCCGAAAGGTGACCAGTGGAGGAGTGTGTGTTGTGTCCTGAGGAAGGTTGAGTTGAGAGTGTGGAGGAAGTGATCTGAGATGTGTAGTGGACTGACCAGTGTATGGTCAGTGGAGCAGTAGCACGTGTAGATAAGGTCTAATTGGTTACCTGATTTGTGATTAGCTGCAGTAGATACTCGCTTGAGGTTGAACGAGGCGAGCAGGGTGAGGAAATCGGCAACCTGAGGCTTTTCTAGGTGGACGTTGAGGTCTCCAAGAACTATGAGAGGAGTGCCATCCTCAGGGAAGGATGAGAGTAGCACATCAAGCTCCTCCAAGAAACTGCCACGCGGACCTGGTGGACGATAGACAACTACAAAATGGATTTTAATAGGCCTAGTGATGGTAATTGAATGAGATTCAAATGAGCTGTTGTCACACAGAGGTGGTATTCGTTTGAGATGAGCAGACCAGTACCACCACCCCTATCAATGCAGACTGATTAAATATTCAATATTATATTAAATGTTAATAGTGTGTTTGAAATGTTTATTGTTGCACAATGCAGGCTGTTTTGAAGAAACGGTAGAGAGTTTGTGCAGCCTAGGCCTTGTTTAAGAGAAAATGCACTGTGCGGAAGAGACCTCATTTTATCTTATTGATGCCTCTGAACTGGAAGTACCATCTCTCTCTCTGTGTTTTTCTGTGTGTGTGTGTGTGTGTGTGTGAGAGAGAGAGAGAGAGAGTGTGTGTGTGTGTGTGGTGTGTATGTGTGTGTGAGAGAGTCTGTTTATGTGTGTGTGGCAGCAGCGCACTCAACAATGTAATTGGAGTGATGAAAAATTACCGTGATTGGGCCGAGCGTGATCCCCCGCCCGTTTTCTCACCCTTCCCCCCGAAACGCTACGTTTCCCCTCACAAGCCGCCCAGCTGCGGGACCCCGGACCAGCAATAACATCTCCGGGCCCATCTGTCACCATCTAATGTGACAAAGTTTTTATCGTGTGTATTAAGACGGCCAGATTAAAAAGTAAATACGGCAATCTCGCTCGGGCCGCTCGCGCTGGCAGGTTATGGTGCATTTCACGGTGGCCTGAGCAGCTCATCAGCGGCCCCCGACAGGAGAATCAAACAGCCCTCGAGGGAGCGGCCCCGGGGCCGCGGGGTGGGGGGGTGAGGGGAGTCCCGCGCGCCGGGTAAGGAGATGTTAAAGGATACTATTAAAGTTATATGTCTTTTTTCTGTCTGAGGAGGCAGACGTTGTTTTTCTCACCCGCTGTCGCATCCTTTGGCTTCATTTCCTGAGTTTTTTCCTGTTGGTTTTTGTGCCTACAGAAAATGAGATGATTTATAAGGTAAAATATTGCTGTGACCCTAAATCTCTTGTTGACAGAGGTTTAATTGAGCTACATTCATTTCTCCTGGAGATATTCTAATACTGAGTAAAGACTATTACAGCTCTCTAAAAAAACTTCTACCCAAATTCTGGGTTGAGCCTTTTACATTTTTTTTGGGTTATTTTTTAAGTGTTTGGGTAGTTTTTGTGTAAGAGAGATCCTGGGTCAGACTTAATAACCCAGTGTTTGGGTAGTTTTTGTGTAACCCAGCTCCTGGGTCAGACGCAACAACCCAGTGTTTGGGTAGTTTTTGTGTAACCCAGCTCCTGGGTCAGATGTAACAAACCAGTGTTTGGGTAGTTTTTGAGTTACCCAGCTCCTGGGTCAGACATAAAAATCCAGTGTTTGGGTAGTTTTTGAGTTACCCAGCTCCTGGGTCAGACGTAACAATCCAGTGTTTGGGTAGTTTTTGTGTTAGTCAGATCCTGGGTCAGACGTAAAAACCCAGTGTTTGGGTAGTTTTTGTGTTACCCAGATCCTGGGTCAGACTTAACAACCCAGTGTTTGGGTAGTTTTTGAGTTACCCAGATCCTGGGTCAGACTTAACCCAGTGTTTGGGGTAGTTTTTGTGTTACCCAGATCCTGGGTCAGACTTAACAACCCAGTGTTTGGGTAGTTTTTGTATTACCCAGATCCTGGGTCAGACTTAACAACCCAGTGTTTGGGTAGTTTTTGAGTTACCCAGATCCTGGGTCAGACGTAACAACCCAGTGTTTGGGTAGTTTTTGAGTTACCCAGATCCTGGGTCAGACGTAACAACCCAGTGTTTGGGTAGTTTTTGAGTTACCCAGATCCTGGGTCAGACGTAACAACCCAGTGTTTGGGTAGTTTTTGAGTTACCCAGATCCTGGGTCAGACGTAACAGCACAGTTTTGGGTAGTTTTTTTGTTCCCCTGCTGAACACGACACAAGCTCCGGCACGTGATCCAGCGTCGCTACGGTGGATGCAAGACAACAGAGACTGGTCAATTACACTTGAATTACTGCTGAATGTTTATTTTTTTTCTTGTCATATTTGTTAGACGAGCTTAAATGTATGCAATATGTATTCAAAGCTATATAAAATATGCT
This sequence comes from Cyprinella venusta, assembly GCA_038021265.1. Taxonomy (NCBI): domain Eukaryota; kingdom Metazoa; phylum Chordata; class Actinopteri; order Cypriniformes; family Leuciscidae; genus Cyprinella; species Cyprinella venusta. The sequence continues at coordinate 33,683,297 of CM075875.1, read as the reverse complement.
GTACTGTAAAATATAATAACAAAATAAAGGAATTATCGACGAAATTGCTTAACCATATGGTACATTGCTTTCATATTGGCCTGTATATAGTATGCAATATAAATACTGAATATGATCTTTCAATATCACTGTTCTAGCACATTAAGGCACTTTAAGTGTTTTTAATGTTAGTGTTTCCCACTGTTTTTAATGATTGAAATACTGTAGCGGGGGCTGTATATGGCAGTCATACCTCAAATCTGCATAGTTGACTAATATTGAAAAGGTGTAAGCAATGAACAGTACAAAATGGACTGAAACGATAGCTATATTTTTAATTTTTTCACTTTTGTGACGTTATATGTTAATCTTAAGTAAAACAGTTTGTTTCTCAGTGGATCTTTGAACTTGTTTGTGAACACTGCAGATTTCCTGAATTCAATCTACACACCCAGGATCAATGAATTCAATCTACACTTTATCATACAAACTGGCTCAGGACTCTTGATTTCTTGCCGTTTATAAGGCAAAGATTGCATTTCACACTTTGTTGGCCGAAGCCCTGCAGTAACGGCGTTCTACATGTTCTCGTGGCTGATCCGGTCTCACCTGTGCTGGTGTGTTCGGCTCCATTTGCTCCGGATCCACTCGGATGAAAGCTCTGGAGCTCCATCTGTGTCGCTGTCTGAAGGCCTGGCAGATGGGGACGCGTGCGACGGCTCATTGGGGCTCCTGTGAGGAGATATCAGCACGGGTGTTTGACAAGGCTGTGCTGGAACGCTTTAACAGGTAACAATATTAAAAGAGCAAAACAGAAATAAATGCATTACTGTAGTGCATGGAGCTTGTAATGGCGAGATCATGCACTCTCAGAAAAAAAAAGGTACAAAAGCTGTCACTGTGGCTGTACCTTTTCAAAAAACAATTTTTTGTCCATTTTAGGTCCTAATATGTACATTTTAGGTGCTAATATGTATGTTTTAGGTTCTAATATGTACATTTTAGGAGTTAATATGTACATTTTAGGTGCTAATATGTACATTTTAAGTGTTATGAACATTTTAGGTGCTAATATGTATGTTTTAGGTTCTAATATGTACATTTTAGGAGTTAATATGTACATTTTAGGTGCTAATATGTATGTTTTAGGTTCTAATATGTACATCTTAGGAGTTAATATGTACATTTTAGGTGCTAATATGTATGTTTTAGGTTCTAATATGTACATTTTAGGAGTTAATATGTACATTTTAGGTGCTATTATGTACATTTTAAGTGTTATGTACATTTTAGGTGCTAATATGTATGTTTTAGGTTCTAATATGTACATTTTAGGAGTTAATATGTACATTTTAGGTGCTAATATGTACATTTTAAGTGTTAATTTGTACATTTCAGGCTCTAATTTGTATATTTTAGGTGCTAATATGTACATTTCAGGTGCTAATATGTACACTTTAGGTGTTAATATGTACATTTTAGGTGCTAATACGTACGTTTTAGATGTGAATATGTACATTTCAGGAGCTAATCTGTCCATTTTAGGTCCTAATACGTACATTTTAGGGGCTAATATGTACATTTTAGGTGTTAATATGTACATTTTATAATTTTATATTTAATATGTACACATGCAACAATGACACTCACCAAGGATGCATTTATTTAATCAGAAATACATACAAATTTTGAAATATTATTACAAATTATTATTAGTAGTATTATTAAATCATCTGTTTTCTATGTGAATATATAGTAAAGTGTATTTATTTCTGTCATCAAAGCTGAATTTTCAGCATCATTACTCGAACGGTGGCCAAAAAATGTGAATAAAAGCAGTAAGCACATACAAAGACAACAGTCAGAGAATACTGAAAATTCACCGCTCATGTTCGAATTGATTTCCTGTGTCCTATACCAAAGTCAACGTCTTCTTGCCTTGTTTCAATACTTCGCCTGCTTGACCTTTCCTTCTCATCTTCTTTTGTCTGAATTTACTCCTAAGCGTTTGTCTGTGGCCTTTTCAACTCTCGGTGTCCAAAGCAGCTCACATTACACGTCCCAACAAACTCAACACTCAGATGATGACGAACCAATCGCACATAGAAACACTCAGACTTTGTGTGAAAGTCGAGGACTTGCCAACATAACACACACACACACAGACCAGCCTAAAATGTCATTTTTAAAGCTTTACTCATCCAAACGACACACACAGATAAGAGTTCTGGGTCACTTTCTGCTTTCTAAAGCAGCTGCTGAACAACCAATACACAGTTTCACTGCCAATATGGTCTTTTTTATTGAATCTTTGACAAACTTTTTATGCAAAGATGGCAAATGTATTCACAGCATTAATGTTTCTGCGGTCCACTTTGATTTCTGGTGTTTATTTCCCTGGCATCTGTTGTTCTCTCAGCAGTCTGTCAGACGCAGCCTCACGCTGAGCTCATTGTTCGTGGAAAGATGTGTTTTTATCCGGCATTACCACAGAGAGACAGATACACACGCGTCTGACCTCTCGAGACTGTCACAGTAAACTCATCCAAACAAGCAAACAAATCCAAGGCACGTGACACCCTTTAGCGTCAATATAACGCTTCGGTTATGGGTAGGTTTAGGTCTGGTGTAGTGTTAGGGTTAGACCACTAGGAGGCGCCTTCTGGCCCAAATATATCTGCGTCTCATATTGACGCTAAAGGGTGCCATGTGTGTTGCCATATGTCTACGCATTGGCAAAAGCGTCACCTTTATGACGCCTTGGGATGAGAACGGGCTAAACACTCGACATGGCGAGTTTGATAAGTTAAGCATCACTATAACGCAGTCATTCTTAAAGGAGTAGTTTAGTTTTAAAAAACTTTTGCTGATAATTTACTCACCCCCATGTCATCCAAGATGTCCATGTCTTTCTTTCTTCAGTCGAAAAGAAATTAATTTAAACGACACCGGATGACGAATAAGGGTCTTATCAAGCGAAACGATCGCTCATTTAATAAATAAATAACAAAGTTTAAGTTTTATAAGCTCAAATGCTCGCCTTGCTCTGTTCTGTGATGTGCGTTCGCGACTCTCCTGTTCAAACTCGTCCATCAAAATGAACAAATCTTTTTCCGAGTCATTTCGTTTGTTTCGTTAGTTGAATGAACCAAATGACCCGAAAAAAGAAGGTACGAAGAGGTGAGTCACGAACGCGCATCACAGAACAGAGCAAGGCGAGCATCTGAGCTTATAAAACTTAAACTTTGTTATTTATTTATTAAATGGGCGATCGTTTCGCTTGATAAGACCCTTATTCATCGTCTGGAATCGTTTAAAGCCCTTTGAACAGTTTGCACTGAAACTGTCTTTTGGACCTTGAACCGTTTGGTTCCCATTGAAGTCCATTATATGGATAAAAATCTTTCAAAAACCTTAATTTCTTTTCGACTGAAGAAAGAAAGACATGGACATCTTGGATGACATGGGGGTGAGTAAATTATCAGCACAATTTTTTTGAAAAGCGAACTACTCTAATGGTTTGATCAAAATGCAGCATCTAATAAAGTCTATCGCCATCTGATCCATAACTGTTCATTACTGTAGCCGTTTGTCCTTCGGTTGAGTGGAAAACGAGACAGACGAGTCACATTTTTATATATATATATATATATAGTGCTTTAAACAGCACACATTGTTTTAAAGCACATTGGATAAAGTTAAAGAGGTCATGAACTGGCTTTTTAAATTTTATTGGTAACACTGTAGAATACGGTTCCTTCGTTAATGAATAACTACACAAGAACTAATGAGTAACACAATATTAACAATCTAGTAACTATTATTTACTAACAAGAAACTCTGATTAACGAACTAGTAAGTATTAGCACACAGACGAAAGTGGTAGTTCACTATTAAGTAATCAATAACTACTATTTTTTTAATACTTCCAACTACTGAAAAAGTTTATAAACAATCTAGTAACTACTATTAACTAAAAGAAATTCTTATTAACGAGTAAGTAAGTAATAGCTCACAGATGAAAGTGTTACTAGATACTTCTGTGGGAATTACTAATTATTTGGATTCGTATTATAAAGTGAAGATTATTGGAACTAACTAGTAATGACTCAAGTGTTAGTAAAGACATTTTCTAAAAGTATACTAAAGTTCACCAAAAATCTCAAACGTTTGCATAAATCATGACTAGATCATGTAGTAACACTTGAGTAATTACTAGTTAGTTCCAATGATCTTCACTTTATAATACGGATCCAAATAATTAGTAATTCCCACAGAAGTATCTGGTAACACTTTCATCTGTGAGCTATTACTTACTAATTAGTAATTACTAGTTAGTTCCAATGATCTTCTTGACGTTATAGTTCCCCACTTTTAAAAACGAGTCGTTTGCTGAGGCTGGTGTCAATAAAAGCTTTTATTGGACTAACAAGGACGTTTTCAGTTCTGAAACTTGCAGGATATTATTATATGATGACCTCTTAGATGTCAAAAGCTCAAGGAAACTTCGATTTCTCAGTTCATCACCCCTTTAAATAACCGTGTCCTTCACTATAACAATAGATTATGCATAATTACATGCAACTATCCCTCAACCAAACCCAAACCCTATAGTAAGTGCATGTATTACTTAATATTACTCAGTGTAAGAAAAACACCTCAAAATAAAGTGTAACCGAGATTTCTTTGGGCACATTGGTACAGAACGCCACTTCTTGTCCTGACCTACAGCAGTGTTTTTAGCGTGTCACCTTTTGCCCCGGACCGGTCAATACGTCTTCCTTAGTGAACAGTGCACGTACAACAAGAAAAACCTTCTGTAAGAGAGGATGATAGGTCTCGCTTGAGCCCTTGAAAGGTAAAAACCTCCCGAAAGCCATTGCCAATGACCCCCATTATCCTATACATGGCACTTTGTGAAGATTTATATAAATATGGAGGCCAATCCGGGTTATTGCCGTTCAGGACGGAGACTGTAGCTTGCGGCGCATTAAACCCGGGTGGGCGGACACGCAGCCTAATTGACGAATGATCTTTGTGTTCATCGCTTTCGTGTGCACGCCGCTCTTTCTTTATCGTAGTAAACCCCGCTCGTAGCCGTACGCCGCTGATTCTGTGATGTCCTCATTATTTAGCATTGCATATATACAATACTGTAATGTCAGGCAAGGTCAAGTGTGACAGGCTCTCTCCTCTGCATGGCAATTAAGCTCGACCCGAGGGACGGATACGCTTGATTTTACTAGAGGACAAAAGTGCCACTCACCTCTGATTGGTGGCAGTATCCATCGCTCTCAGGTGTACCGCACGGGACAGGTGAGTGATTTTGGGGCGATGGATGTCTTCAGGGGTCTTTTTAGGTTGTTATTAGTGTCGTTGATCAAATCCTGCTGTCAAATATATATGCAATCATAACACAAATTTCAGACCCCTCTCCCCCCTTATCTGTTCATCATTTAATTAACACTTCAATTAGCTGTAATTGCATAGGCGCTTTTCCTTGAAATGTGTGGAACTGGCTGGGAAAAGGGCAAATAGAGTTGCATTCTTCATTAAGACAGCCAGATATGGAGAGTAGACAGCATTAGAGCCATAGAACAACTCAGTCAACACAATAAATATGATGAATCTGTTAATATAATGTCACAAGTGCATTACTGAAACATTACTCGTCAACATGACTGCTGCGTAAACGGCCAGACTGCTTACCTGAACACTCACCTGAGATGGTCCTGTCAAGTTTCCCGTCTTCCATCTGTTTCCTGTCCATCATCCTGATCTCCAGTTATCGTGTTCATCCTTCACCTGCACAGTTTACTCTTCAGCTGACATTGTCTTCATCACCTATCATCAAGTCACCATCCTTTCACCATCGTCTGGTTCCCACTCTGCTTTTACTTGAATAAACCATTTCACCTTACCGTCTGTTCCCTTCTGTGAGTGTGACAACCATGCTTTACGACAGTATAGACACTCGTCCTCTTCCTGGCAGATTCCTAACTTTAGTTGATTGGAACTTCTTAGTTATTGCCCTGATGGTCAAAATGGGGATTTTCAATTCTTTGCCTATTTTCTTACAGCCACTTTCAATTTCGTGATGGTCAACAATCGTTTGATGCACAACTGAATGATTCAGGGGATTTGGCAGTGTTGTAGTACTCGAGACTCGGACTCGGTCTCGAGACCATATTTTAATGGTCTTGGTCTTGTCATGGACTCATGTGCATTTGGACTCGAAATTGACTCGTACTCGAAATTTTTTTTTCTTAGGACTCGGACTTATTCCCGAGTCCACTCGAGTTCAATTCAAAATATTTTTTCATGATTATTAATGTATGTTAATAAAATATTTCTTTAAATTGATTGACACGCCCAGTGATTGGTGATTTTCTAGTGCGCAACTGCGCATGACAAATTATAATAAAATTACTTTTAACACCACCTATTATGTGGCCTTTTTACCCTAAACTGATCATATTTTTTAAACTCTAAGTAAATTCAGTAAAAAAAGGATTTCTCTAAGTAAATAAAAGTAATTTAGGTAATAAACCCTCACTGGTCTCGGACTCGACCGTCTCTGGTCTCAGACTCAACTCGGACTCGACTCTCTCTGGTCTCGGTCTCGACTCTCTCTGGTCTCGGTCTCGACTCTCTCTGGTCTCGGACTCGACTCTCTCTGGTCTCGGTCTCGACTCGGACTCAACTGTATCTGGTCTCGGTCTCGACTCGGACTCGACTCTCTCTGGTCTCGGACTCAACTGTATCTGGTCTCGGTCTCGACTCGGACTCGACTCTCTCTGGTCTCGGACTCGACTCTCTCTGGTCTCGGACTCGACTCTCTCTGGTCTCGGACTCGACTCTCTCTGGTCTCGGACTCGACTCTCTCTGGTCTCGGTCTCGACTCGGACTCAACTGTATCTGGTCTCGGTCTCGACTCGGACTCGACTCTCTCTGGTCTCGGTCTCGACTGGGACTCGACCGTCTCTGGTCTCGGACTCGACTCAGACTCGACTCTCTTTGGTCTCGACTCGGACTCAACTCTCTCTGGTCTCGGTCTCGACTCGGACTCGACTCTCTCTGGTCTCGGTCTCGGACTCGACTCTCTTTGGTCTTGGACTCGACTCTCTCTGGTCTCGGTCTCGACTCGGACTCGACTCTCTTTGGTCTCGGTCTCGACTCGGACTCGACTCTCTTTGGTCTCGGTCTCGACTCGGACTCGACTCTCTTTGGTCTCGGTCTCGACTCGGACTCGACTCTCTTTGGTCTCGGTCTCGACTCTGACTCGACTCTGACTCGACTCTATAGACTCGGTCTCGACTCGGACTCGACTCTCTATGGACTCGGTCTTGACTCGGACTCAACTCTCTCTGGTCTCGGTCTCGACTCGGACTCGACTCTCTTTGGTCTCGGTCTCGACTCTCTTTGGTCTCGGTCTCGACTCGGACTCGACTCTGACTCGACTCTATAGACTTGGTCTCGACTCGGACTCGACTCTCTATGGACTCGGTCTTGACTCGGACTCGACTCTCTCTGGTCTCGGTCTCGACTCTCTTTGGTCTCGGTCTCGACTCGGACTCGAGTGAGGTGGTCTCGACTACAACACTGGGATTTGGCCTTTGTGTTTCCTCATATTTAAACTCCTGTGAAACAAGAAGTCATGACTGGACAATTTCATGTTCCTAGTCACCCTGGTGAGCTAAAAAGGTAAATATTTAAAGGGATATACTTATAAATACTAATATATTTTACTCGTTAAAAATTGTAGGAGTGCCAATATTTGTGGACAATGTGTTTTGTAAAAAAAAAAAAAAAAACATTTGGTAGCACTTTATTTGAAGGGGTGTGCATAAGACTGACATGACACTGTCATAAACATGACATAACACCTGTCATGAACATGAAGGAGTCTGAATGTTTATGACTGTTGTCATTAAGTGTCATTCGGTAAATTATGACACTTTTAATGCAAGGTTGACATTGTTTAAAACGTCTTCGTTATGACAACTTGACATTAACCAAGAAATCATAACCTGTCAACCTGTCACAAATATGTCATAACAGGTCTAATTATCAAACCTAAAGAAGTTATTTAGCTTTGTGTTAACATTACATCACCCCGTCATATGTAGTTGGTTTTGACTTTGGCCGTCATGACACCATTATAACTGTCATGAATATTTTACTTGTCCTCAAGTAAAGTGGAACACATTGTACTAGTTATAAAGATGTCATTAAGGGTTATTACACTGTCAAATGCTTTAACAACAGTGTCATTAATATTTCCCCTTACCTCAAGTAAAGTGGAACATGTTGGACTAGTTATGATTTCTTGGTTAATGTCAAGTTGTCATAACAAAGACATTTTTAACAATGTCAACTTTGCATTAAAAATGTCATAATTTACTAAATGACACTTAATGACAACAGTCATAAACATTCATAAAGAATCCTTTATGTTCATGACAGGTGTTATGTCATGTTTATGACAGTGTCATGTCAGTCTTATGCACACCCCTTCAAATAAAGTGTTACCAAACATTTATTTCATAATGTTTTTTTTTTGTTTGTTTTCACTTTCTATTCTTTTACTTCAACGAAAGGTTAGATTTTTGAGAATTTTTTTAATGAAAATCAAAAGAATAAACATTGCAGATTTATTTTTTACAGCCATTTTTGTTATTTACCAGGGGTGCCATTGCTGTGGTCAGAATTAAACCCCAAAGATATATGAACATTATTAGTCAATGCCAATAATCTCAAAATGGTGACTATAAGCTGATACATAGGCTTCTATGTTCGAATTTGTGTGAAAGTAAGTATTCACATAGATAGGCCTACTACTGTACAACAAGGTAAAAACTCGATTCACCTTTTCCATTTTGAGTTATTTTCTTCAGTAAGCCCATCCGACACATGTGACGTGATTATTATTCCTGGACGGCTGTTTTCTCAGTGTTCCAGTGAAGACAAATGCGCGCTCAGGGTCGCGGAGGCGCGCTCGGATTCTGATACTCTTTAGAATAATTGCATATCAGCACCCAGCATCTGCGCAATGCTCTCCAAACACACTGTTATGCATGGTAAAGACCCCACTGTTTGCATGAGCCCATTTATTATGACTGATAGCGCTGCCTTCCCTGACATTTTGTAAACTGGAAGCACCTAATCTTGTTTGGGTTTGATGCTTATTAAAATACAGCGGTACAAATAAAGCCGCGCCACTGGCCGCACTTCCCTCGTCCTGATAGACCCCGCGTGGTTTCCCGTTCAAAATAAATACATTTGTCTTGTTTGTCCCTGTCCGTGTCCGAGGTGAGAGGGGTGTCTTCGGCTGCCTGCTTCGATCGCGTGATTTATGATCTCCCCGTTCCCTCGAAACACTGCTGGGATTGCAGGAGTTAACTTAAACGGCCTGACTCTAGGGGCGCGTCCCAATCCCTCGTTAGTGCCCTGCCAAGTGGAACTCAAAAGACCATATTAAATTTGAGTTCTAGGGAGAGGATATGTTGGGTCTGAAGTGCACTATGTAGGGAACGAGTGTATTCTACTTGCAAGATCTCTCTACATACCCAGCAGGCATTGCACACCAGCAGTACATGAAGATTAGCCTACTTACTAATTGTAGTTCATTACCATCAATTGCAAATTACACACTACACATTTTTCGCTAACAATAATCAGATGGGAAAAATTTATTTTGATGGTCCCTTTGTTGACTATAAGTCACTTTGCAACTACATGTCAACTTATTCTAACCCTACCAGTCTACTAATACTCTACTAACACTGTGATGAGAGTTAGTAGACATGTAGGTGCAATGCTGCTTACATAATGTGTTAAAGGGAGCATCACGAACCATTCAGACTACTAAATTAATATGCAATCATGAAAGACATAGAACCTTGTTGGCGTCAAGCGTTCTCCTTATCTAGAACCCAATTGAGCACGTCTTCTAAGAGTAGCATAATCCAGATAGCTATGACCAGTTTGGCTGTTGATGACATTGGAGGATGTTCCTGATTTGAAGTGAACTGCAGACACATGCGAATGGGCTCTTGTGCTGTCAGCGATGCAGGATATCCGTCAGCTTTAGACGAGGACAGACAAAGACAGGCAGGTAGGAGGGCACGCGCCGATGAAGACAGGTGAGGGGGAGTGTTCGGGAAATAATTGGATTCAACAATGGCTGGCAGATATCTGAATGTGACTTTGCAGGAGTCTGATCTTTTATCGACAGCTAAAAACAACAGTCATTATCTGTTAATTACATTAACATTTTATCAGCGGCGCAGGGTGGGCTTCGTCAGCTCGTCCCGGCCCGTCTCGCTGGTCCTGCTGGGACTAACATGAAGCAGTGGCCTCACCTGACACACGGGGGTCTGAAAGGCCAGGGTTGTGTCTTGACTCCTGTCCCACAGCCCAAACACATGAATAATGACATCCAGGCCTATATTGTTCTGCTGTGCAATCGAGAGCACTTTCCTTTCCTTCAAAGGAACACGATCAGATGTTATTGATGCATTGCATAAAACGATTGTTCCCGCCCTGGAGGCTGATACACCAAAATACAGTCTTAAAAACCAAGGTTTGAATAGGGGGTTTTCCCAGCAATGCCATAGAACAACTGTTTTTGGTTCGCTAAAGTACCTTTCAGTGAACCGTCCTTTTCAACGAACTCTCATTGGAGTATTAATAGACTGTTAGGTGTGGATTTAGGTTAGAATAAGTTGACAAAGTTACTTAGTCCGTAGAATGTCTGTTGGGGAGCATCAAAATAGAAAGTGTTAGATATTAAACATCACCACAAAAGTCAAACTTTGCTGTTGATTTACTCACCCTGAGGCCATCCAAGATGAAGGTGTCTATTTTTTTAGAGGCTGTGGATTAAAATTGCTGTAAATAATGTTCAATTTCATGCACAGACCAGCTGCTTCGCTTCATAAGACCTCACTGTACTGTATCATCAGGAGCCACGCATATTAATCATGTTTTACCTACGACTCTCAAAGTGACAGTAGTCATTGTCTCACATTACATAAATCACCAAGGACTGCAGCTTTAGCTAAATATCTGCTTTTTCCGACCAAAATCCTGCCAGTTTGTTTTTGAAACCTAGCACACTTGGAATATACACATGTCCAACCCGATCTCACGGGAATTCGTACGAATTTTACGAGGTGGCTAATTCGTAACGATTCGTACGACCTCTCTCGTACGAATTAGTACGATTTTGCTAAATTGTTCATATTTTACGAATTATCCAATTCGTACGAATGACCTACCCCTGATCCCGCCCCTAAACATAACAGTCACGTGGGTATAGACAAATCGAACGAATTCGTACGAGTGAGGTCATATGACTTAGCCACTTTTGAATCATTTCACATTACATAAATCACCAAGGACTACCGTTTTAGCTAAATATCTGCTTTTTCCGACCAAAATCCTGCCAGTTTGTTTTTGAAACCTGGCAAACTTGGAATATACACGTCCAACCCGATCGCACGGGAATTCGTACGAATTTTACGAGGTGGCTAATTCATAACAATTCGTATGACCTCGCTCGTACGAATTAGTACGATTTTGCTAAATCGTTCATATTTTACGAATTAGCCAATTCGTATGAATTCGTACGAATGACCTACCCCTGATCCCGCCCCAAAACATAACCGTCACGTGGGTTTAGACAAATCGTACGAGTGAGGTCGTATGAATTAGTACGAATTAGCCACTTTTGAATCACTCGTACGAATTCGTACGAATTGGTCGTGAGATAGCGTAGCACATGTCCCATGGGCTAATTCTCTCATACCATTGCATCTTTCTAAAAAAAAAACAAAAAAAACCTTCATTCTTGATGCTATTCACTGCCATTATATGGACGATGAGTATCACGTTTAAAAAAAAAATCTCATTTTGAGGTCCGAAATAGAAAAAAGAGTGTACGGTATGGCATTGGTACAACACCAGGGTGGGTAAATGATAACTTAATTTGATCTTTAGGGTGAACTATTAAGCTTTCTTTTATTTATTCATTTTCTTTTAGTTGCCAGTTAATTTTTCCATTCATGTTTGGTTTTCAAGTTTTTCATCTAATATTACATTTTATCTTATTTGAGAATGATTTTTATAGTGGTAGTTGACCATAACAAGACTCCCAGTGTTGGTTCACAGACCATTGTTGGAATCCCCCCATAATGCCATAGTTCATATGTTTCATTAGTTTTCTCTGTGTTGGAACGCAGGCATTGGATCTGCTGGGAGTCCTGGAAATTGAAGTGACTAGCAGATGCCAACTTGCTCGATAACAACATTGGCCGCTTGGTGAAATCTGTGAGTTTCCAGTTATGTCTGGATGGGATGGCTGATGTCTGTGCTGCTTTGGAACGGATCCACGTGTGCTTCAAATCCCTCAATTGCATTATGAGGGTCCTTTGGCGGGGCACACAACCTCAGAGCCCACCTCAGTCACAGGGCTGCTTATTGATTGAAACCTGCCTCCATAACTTAATATTTTACCTGCTTATTTCCCTGACAGAGGCGGCGTCCTGTCACTCCAGCCAAGCCCGGATCAATGGGAACATTGTCCCAGAAGGGGAAGGTCCCGGCCGGGTCGCGGGCTGAATGACAGGGCTCCAGTCTTCTGGCAGCTGGACAAGAAGCCAACAGTCAATGAGCCAAACCACAGAGCCTTTGATATGCAGGAACCACACTATATACATACTGGACTTCTCCGGCACTACAACACAGCTGAATCAAACCAATAGTCCAGCTGGACAATGGAAATTCGGCCGCTATTTACACAACTTCTGCATTCTGTTTTTTCTTCAATGAAACAAGCTTCCCTTGTGAAAAAGAAGCGAACTGCAAAAAACCAAGCATGTAAGCGCTTGAATGGGACTATCTTTTCAATGAGATTCAAAAATACCTTGCGTCACGTCACTCATTGTTTACACAGAGGTTTCAGTAAAACTTCCAAAATCTCTGTGTAAACAATGAGTGACGTACACGCGCAAGCGATCACTTCCGGCGCATGCGCAGCCCGAAGCGCCCGTGCCGTCAGATCACTTGGACGTGGCTGTGGTTACACGAGGTAAAAACGATATAAATACTGTTCGTTTTCTCACACAAACCGCTCGTTTCGTGTCTTTGGCCATCAATAGCCATGTTTCCATCCACTTGTCAATAGAATTATCTGAAGTTCGGTAAAAAAAACACATGCGAATAAAGCTGGTGAAAGTTTGTTTCCATCCAACGGCTTTAAAGCAAATAAAAACCAGTACGTAATGACGTCACATGCTGTTTTGCGATCAAATTGGTATATTGAATTGATTTGAGACATTTTAAGGTGTTTCCATTCATTTTCGCACTGAATCGAACAATATTCAAGAACTTTTGCGAACAAAGTTTTGTTAGACAAATCTACCAACAAATGATCAATATTTCCAGGCTGATCTCATGAAGTAGCGTGTGTATGACACGCCAATTCGTATTTGCATTTTTGGCGTGTTATGAAGACGCATAATCGCTTTTCAGCGTGTTTATGAACGCCGTTGACTTAACGTTATATAAATATAGGACTTACCTCAACCCCGTCCCTAAACTTAACCGTCACTGGGGTTAATGGCATTTATGACTGGACATTTGACGCGCGTGTTCTGACACGCGGGATGACGCGGACGTTAATGGCGTAGACATACACGCATACACGCGGATACACGCGAATAGCTCAAAATGCGTAGAAATAATACGCCACTTGACTCGAAAGTGGCGTGTATGTTTACGCAAAAGTCATGATGTCATGTTGATATTTCACAAGTTGAAGCCTAACAATGCTTATGTGCCAGCTGATAATATATGCGAGGCGGTTGTTGAAGGGATTGTATTCGCTATGGCTATAACAACCGCCTCGCTATATATTATCCTGCTTATTACATATAAATCAACCAAATAAATCAATCAATCAATAATTTGACACAAAATATTGATTTAAAAACGAGTATTGCTTCTGCTAAAGAAAATAGTCTGTTCCGTCTCTGAACTGTGTCCATGGCAACGGTGTGTTATAGCAGCGCCGCAGTCCGTTAACAAGAAATAACAGACCACATTCTACATTAGAACTCAACCAAGCCACGTAAAAACAAGCAAAACTAATCTAAGAAAACAACGACGCTATAAACATTGCTATGATGATGCCGATGCACGTAAATGCCCGACGACAGCGGAGGTGACTGTGGTGAGGGAACGACAGCGCTCCATCAGTTCTGGGAGATCGTGGTTCACGGAAACCCTTTGGTTGAAGCATCTTTTTGCTTTGTCCACTTACATCTGTCTTTGTTGACATCCGCCATGTGTGCGCAAACAGACTGGCCGGAAATGAGCTCGTCTTCTGGCGTGTTTGCAACCATAAAAGGGCCTGAAAATTAATCGCAATTCATTATTTATTCGGCAAATAACGTTTCCATCAGCTTTTATCGCATTAACCGTATAGCGATCAAGATAAAATCCGACAAGACCGAACGTATTTCATTTGAGTCGATTTTCATGAAATTTCATCGAATTTTACTGTTTCCATAAGGCATTTTTCATTCGATATCACTTAAAATAAAAACTTGTCGATGGAAACATGGCTAATTTGTATGTGGGCTGCATCTGGACATTGATTGGTTTGTAAATGAATATGCGTCTGTCATCAGTGTGTTGTCAATTCGGCGGGTAACTTAAAGCATATTACTGTAAAAACACCACATAAACAACATTATGTATTAACCAGTTAACATTAACATCAACCAGTTTTGACTTTGTATGCATTGATGTTTTCTTCGAAAATACATGTAACACATGGGTAAACACACATGAGAAGCAGATCGCAAACTTTAGGGTTCATATAAACAAAACAGAAATTTTTATCAGATTGGATTGATTTGAATTGACCTATTCAATGAAAAAAAAAGCAAAGTATTAATTTATTCAGATAATATTATACAAATGTCTCCTCTTGTTTGCCCCAAAATCAAATCCCAGCATATGGGTTTGGACTGACATGAGGTCATAGTGACAGAATTGTTATTTTCAGGTGAACGATTGCTGTAAAGCTGGACGGTGAGCAGCAGCTCCTGCATAGGGAGAGATTAAAGAAGAGCCCTACATAGGGATGTTGATAAAAAAACAAAAGAGGTTGAGTGAAGCAGAGAGGGTTTACTTAAACACACTGACTTGATACACAAAAAATGCTAAGGACCATTGCTGACATAGAAAGAGTGCAAAAGAAAGAGATATCAAGTGTAGTAATCAAAATGAAAAATGGGTCCTGGGCCACTTTAAGCAAGAGCTAATTTATCACCAGAAAGTACGGATAAGTAGCCGAGTTGTTGCCGTTCAGTAAGTACCCGTTCTGCACCAAATTATTCCACCCCTGCTCGCATGCACCCATAAATCATACACTTCCACACATCTTTTCCCATTAGCGGCCACGCTAGGCATGGGCGCGTGCTCAGCTACCAAACGCAGGCTAATAGACTATAACTTTTAATTTTAAGAATGCCCTGAATGCCCCATAGCCGTCCCCGCTCTGTTCGTTTGCCCCGCACACATGGGCACGAAGCCATTGCACACCAGCCACTGTTTTCTGTGGATTGGCTCTTTGGGCTCCGGTATTCCTGGGTGGCTTTGTGCTTCGAGGGACGTTCGCCACACGCAGTTTGTCATTGGCGACTGCGGGGTCATTGGCTTCTGGCGAAACACAGAGGTCCCGTAGCTGCTTTAGCCAACAGAAAGAGAGTTGATTAAAACGCCACCTCGGAGGACTCGTAAGCCTTTGCTTTGGTAAAGAACAATGGCTCGATATTAAGTCAAATCCTCTCCTCGCAAATCTCGCCTCAATCCATCGGTTAGAGTGCGCCATTAATATCTGTGAAAGTCAGCACTTCGTCAGATATTAGCATCACATTGTCAAGATGTTAAACAGCAGAGAATAACCAAAAAATGTCAAATTAACTCGATGACCTCAGTGTTTTACAAAGCTTCAGTAGACTATTGTTTAAGGTGCAAGAACATTTTGAGGAATTACTCTTTTCATTTTCAGTCCGGGACTATCTAGTAGGTTGTGAACACATGATGCACAGACCAATGAGGAATAAGAAGAGTTTGCAGCCGCCACAGTAAAACAGCAATAATTGCAGTATATATTTTGGGCCAATATATATACACTCACCTAAAGGATTATTAGGAACACATACTAATACTGTGTTTGACCCCCTTTCGCCTTCTGAACTGCCTTAATTCTACGTGGGATTGATTCAACAAGGTGCTGAAAGCATTCTTTAGAAATGTTGGCCCATAATGATAGGACCGCATCTTGCAGTTGATGGAGATTTGTGGGATGCACATCCAGGGCACGAAGCTCCCGTTCCACCACATCCCAAAGATGCTCTATTGGGTTGAGATCTGGTGACTGTGGCGGCCATTTTAGTACAGTCAACTCATTGTCATGTTCAAGAAACCAATTTGAAATGATTCCAGCTTTGTGACATGGTGCATTATCCTGCTGGAAGTAGCCATCAGAGGATGGGGACATGGTGGCCATAAAGGGATGGACACGGTCAGAGAAAATGCTCAGGTAGGCCGTGGCATTTAAACGATACCCAATTGGCACTAAGGGGCACTAAAGTGTGCCAAGAAAACATCCCCGACACCATTACACCACCACCACCAGCCTGCACATGATGGATCCACGTTCTCAGATTGTGAAATACTCAGACCGGCCTGTCTGGCACCAACGACCATGCAACGCTCAAAAAAATTGCTTAAATCACCTTTCTTTCCCATTCTGACATTCAGTTTGGAGTTCAGGAGATTGTCTTGACCAGGACCACACCACTAAATGCATTGAAGAAACTGCCATGTGATTGGTTGATTAGATAATTGCATTAATAAAGAATTGAACTAATAATCCTTTAGGTGAGTGTATATTATGGATTGGTGAAAAATAAAGAACAAATTAATAAATTATATATATATATATATATATATATATATATATATATATATATATATATATATATATATATATATATATATATATATATATATATATATATATATAAACAATAGTTTGTGTTTAAGTGCATGCCATGTGACCATTAATAATAAAGTCGGTTTTAGTTGGTTTCATCAGCAGCAATATTAGCAATATTACTGTAGCAGCAGAACATTGCTAAAATTAGCAATAATCTTATATGGAATACTTTTCCATAAGAGAAGTAATTTCAATGCTGTCACAATTGCAATATGATTTGTTGTCCATCTATAAATAATTTAAAAATCAAATCAAATGCTCTGTGACAACAACGGACATCAGAGAGAACCGTGAACATGCAATGTTGTTAAAGGTTCTTTATGTTTTTTTGACTGTACTACAGCATATGGTAAATGGACTGCATTTATATAGCGCTTTCAAAGACCCAATGGCCACAAAAGCGCTCTACATTTTGCCTCACATTCACTCATTTCCTCACTCATTCATACATCGACGGCGGTGTCATTCATGCAAGGCACCATCCAGCTCGTCGGGAGCAGCTGCTAGGTGTCTTGCTCATGATGTTGAAAAATGTTGTTCACAAACTTGTTTCTTAGAAAATCAATGCAACAGCCAGTTATTCTACATTGAAAAGTGTGTTCAGTGTCAGGATGTCAACACCCCAGGGTGCCAGTGTGAAAAATTTTTCAGCCACGTGAGGCGGTGAGACGATGGATTGACTGATGGTCAAACCTCTATTCCTTCATTTATTGGGTATCATTCATAGTCTCTCCAATGGGTTATTTTGACCATTAAAATCTTCAATGACCATGAAATCAGCCATCGTGCTTGAGTTTTAGATGATTTATGGGAGCTGTTTTGGTTCCTTCATTTTTGGAAGGAGAAACCATGACTAGGACTTTGTTGCAACACAACAAACTTGGGATGCTTTCACACCTGCCTCATTTAGTCCGGTTGAATCACACTAGGGTTCGTTTTCACCCTTGGTGCGGCTCGTTTGAGCCGGTGTGAATGCAATGATCACACTCGGGTGCGCACCAAAAGCGGACCAAACAAGCGTACCGAGACCTTCTCGAAGAGGTGTTCTTGGTACGCTTTCAAACGAACTCTGGAGCGGTTTGTTTGTGGTGAGAATGTGATCCAATCTCGAAAAGACCCGACTGCCAAAGAACTGCGCATTTTTGGACTAAACCAGCTGCCGTAGTCAAACAGAACTATAGATTGTCAATAGCGCTCCGTTAAAGCCATGACTGACTCCTGCATTCTGCAATCCCTACTGTACCTCTCCCCTACTGCACAGTGAATCTCTTTTTGTTATATCGCGTCTAGATGTTGTTGTTTATGATGGGGTTTGTGAAAGGATAAAGCTTGTGCTGATTCTGAACATACATTGTGAACAAATTCTCCGCATGTCATCCGGATCTACCTCCTCTGTGTTTACTTCCAGGAGTTCTTTTGGAACCAAAACGGCTGAAAATGATACAAAGTATAATTTTTCGCCCTTAGTTCGGAACAATGGACCGAACTACAGATGTGAAAGCACTCTAAAAAGTAACTTATTGCAGTACTTAGTTACTTTTTATGGTACGTTACTTTTTGCATTACTTTTTTCTAACATGGGCTGGGCTTGCTTGTTTATTTTTTAATAACAAAATCACAAATGTTCTATTTTTGGAAAATGTAAAGGCCCTTTCTCACTAAAAGTGACAGTATTCATTGATGAATACTAAATCTGTTTTTTGTGGGTTTTTTTTGCAAGTGAGATGAATAATCAGCCCGTTCATCCCAAGGCTTCATATACTGACGCTTTTGCCAATGCGTAGACATATGGCAACGCACATGGCACCCTTTAGTGTCAATATGAGACGCAGATATATTTGGGCCAGAAGGCGCCTCCTGGTGCTCTAACCCTAACCCTAACCGAAGCGTGTTATATTGATGCTAAAGGGTGCCATGTGAGCTGGAAGTCTAAAACTTCAATAACCATCATGTTTATACAACACTTCTGCACTTAAGATTTCTCTCATCATGGCAGGGACTAAAGTGTCAGTCCGTATATTTGAAAACAATGTAACTTGCGTTAATTACTTGAAAAAGTAACCAAGATATGTAGTTGTAAATTTAAATGTAAAAGTAATCTGATTGCATAACTAAAATTACTAGTAATAATGTGTTACTACCCCACAACATTGGCGGTAAGCAGCCTTTTGACGAAGACCTCATTGTTTATCATAAGAAAACCATTTGCTGCCACCAGTGCTGCAAAATAACAAAAATATATTCTAAGAACATTTTGCTAACGTTCCCACCATGTTTTGAAAATGTTATTTCTGAATGTTCCATGAACATTCTAAAAGTAAATTTCTTTTTATTTTTATTTTTTTCTTTTACATTAAACATTTTCTTAAACATTAAGGGAACATTCCATTTTAAAATTTTGTGAACATTCCTTTTGAACGTTCTGATACAAGTAGTAACATTTTAAAAATGTCTAAGTAAAACGTTTCAGGAAAAAAAAAGAAGTTCAATGAATGATGAATAATAAGGGTATTTTCCTTTCTTTTTTTACATCCTTAAAATGCCCAGACTGTTTCTGGAAGAAGTTGTATGCATGGCAGGTAAATCTCTCCAGATGTTCCTGAACACATCCGACTGGCTTCTCTCTATCCCCAGTGGAACAGCAGCACTACTGAAACAATGGCAGCCGAAAGAAATGGATCAAAGCTCTTCAGCGACTCTGGAAGTCCCTCTCAAGACAACAGGCTCGAGCTGCTCGCAGTCAAATGCTAAAGGGAACGGACGCATGATGGATGAAGTCTTTGACTTCCAGTAGAAGTGGCATGATGGCCTGGCATCGCTGCTGCTCGCATTGTGACCAAATGCTGTTATGTAGCTGTTTCATTGTGGTGACAGCATGAGCAATGCTTGGTTTTGTTCTTCCTACTGTTGCTATCCATCATTCGTGGAGTGCTGGGACGTTTTTTCTGCAGCACACACGCGCACACACACACACACACCTTCATCTCCACACCGTTGAGAGGTCTTGTCATTACTGCTGCTTCACCTGCACGTGCACCATTAAATTAATCTCCTTGTTTGTCTCGTATTCCAAAATCCATCCCTATGCATCTGATTTTATGAGCCATCTGTGTGGACCAGAGGAACGGCAGAATGCATGAGAGACTTTTCAGCGAGCGGCTGCTTGTAATGAGAGGCGTTTTTTGCATGTGGCCGTCACACTACGAATGTGTGCATGTAATACTGAGAACATATGACCATCAAACTGCAATGAATGCAGATAACATGGGTCGGAAGTCAAATACTAACTTTTGATTTTTCTATATCATAAGCGAAGATGCAGCATGACTCGATAAAATCACAGCCAGTTGAAAGAATTGGATAATACACAGCTATAGAAAAATAAAGAGACCGTGTCATTTATTTAAAGTGCATTTTTTATATCTCTACCCAACAATTGTCTGATTAAACCAGAAAAAATTACATGATGTTACACTCTGTAGAGTCTTTCATACAAACACAAACCCAACCTTTGACAAATAATAATAAATGAATTTTTTTAAAAGCATACAATCAAATCCAGTTCTTTTAATTTAACAACAATTTCACACCAAGACCAGTCAAGACCGAGACCAAAGAGAGTTGAGTGCGAGTCGAGACTGAGACCAAAGAGAGTCGAGTCCAGACCGAGACCAAAGAGATTCGAGTCCGAGAACAGAGTCAAGTCCGAGACCAGACCGAGACCAAAGAGAGTTGAGTGCGAGTCGAGACTGAGACCAAAGAGAGTCGAGTTCAGACCGAGACCAAAGATAGTTGAGTCCAAATCGAGACCAAGACCAAAGAGATTCGAGTCCGAGACCAAAGAGAGTTGAGTTCGAGTCCAGACCGAGACCAAAGAGAGTTGAGTCCGAGAACATGAGAGTCGAGACCGAGACCAAAGAGTCGAGTCCGAGTCGAGACCAAGACCAAAGAGAGTCAAGTCCAAGACCAGAGAGAGTCGAGTTTCGAGTCGAGACCAAGACCAAAATAATTCGAGTCCAAGACCAAAGAGAGTCGAGTCCGAGTCCAGACCGAGACCAAAGAGAGTTGAGTCCGAGTCGAGACCAAAGAGAGTCGAGACCGAGATCAAAGAGAGTTGAGTCCGAGTCAAGACCAAAGAGATTCGAGACCGAGACCAAAGAGAGTTGAGTCCGAGTCGAGACCGAGACCAAAGAGAGTCGAGACCGAGATCAAAGAGAGTCGAGTCCGAGTCGAGACCGAGACCAAAGAAAGTCGAGTCCAAGACCAAAGAGAGTCGAGTTTCGAGTCGAGACCAAAGAGAGTCGAGTCCAAGACCAAAGAGAGTCGAGTTTCGAGTCGAGACCAAAGAGAGTCGAGTCCAAGACCAAAGAGAGACGAGTTTCGAGTCGAGACCAAAGAGAGTCGAGACCGAGTCGAGTCCAAGACCAAAGACAGTCGAGTTCGAGTCGAGACCGAGACCAAAGAGAGTCGAGACCAAGACCAAAGAGAGTCGAGTTTCGAGTCGAGACCGAGACCAAAGAGAGTCGAGACCGAGTCGAGTCCAAGACCAAAGAGAGTCGAGTTCGAGTCGAGACCGAGACCAAAGAGAGTCGAGTCCGAGTCGAGACCGAGACTCTGACAGACTATATAAACAGATGGCCGACTTTCACCGTAGAAAAATAAAGACCAGTCTCGAGAGTCTGGTTCCTTTACTATTCTCAGCTGAAATAGTCTCAGGGTAAGACAGATCTGAGGACCGGCATTATATTGAGATAGGTATCGGCGAAGAGGTCTGGAAGCCATTAGTGCCAGACCTCTGAGAGTAGACTTCTTCAGAGGGAAGTGGTCAACACCTCATTATGCAATCGCCATTTCCCGCGGTTCCCTGAGGAACCGTTCTGCTACCTCGCATGCTTCAGGGCGTAGCGGTCTTCGGTGAGCCCATATCTCAGTGTCCACCCGGAAACGTGGCAGCGCTGGGATACTTTCTTGGTACTTGTCCCAGGCTCCTATGCTAGGAGCTCCTTAACGTCAAATCATGCATGATCGCTCCCCAGTCCTTCTCCTGCCACTTAATTGCCTGGTGATAATGGCTCAGCCTCTATATCCGTGGGCACCATATTAAGGTAGCAGACTCCCCGCAGAGGTGGTGGAGCTCATATGGAGGTGCAGACGTGGTGGAGGGTTCCCTGATCAGTCGACTCCCAGGAGTTCTAGAGAACAGAGTTATGGAAGTATGGGTTTGGCCTCTGAGGGGGCCCAACTCATACACTCGGGTCTCTCAACTTAGGTTCGCTCACTCTACATTTACATTTCTTCATTTAGCTGATGCTTTTATCCAAAGCGACTTACAATTGCTATATACGTCAAAGGTCGCACGCCTCTGGAGCAACTAGGGGTTAAATGTCTTGCTCAGGGACACATTGGTGTCTCACAGTGGATTCGAACCCGGGTCTCTCACACCAAAGGCATGTGTCTTATCCACTGCGCCATCACCACCCCAGCTGATATGAACTCATATGAACTCTAGAACTGCCTGCACAAGGACACTGGTGGAAATGGGAAAGTACCAAACTTTGCCCGGTTGGTCCAGTACTGGACTATCTGCAGGACCGATTCTCTGCAGGATTATCCCCCTCCACTCTAAAGGTTCACATGGTGGCCTTATGAGCTTACCATGCACCTTTGATGGAACTGGATTAATATTCTGAATGTTCTGATCCAATCTGACTTCTGACATGTAATGCTGCCTGGATCATAATCATCCGATGTTCGCTCATTGGCCACAGGAGAACTGAGCGACTGAGTCTGGAGTTTTGGTTCCTTGCCTCTGTTGCCTTGGCTTTTGGCTTGCTTTTTTGGGGACATTTAATATTCAACAATATTATTATTATATTAATCAATAATAAAAACGTTATTGATCAGCCTTACTTAAGGTAGACGATGATGCAATTTTCTTCTAGAAACAAATTTCTTGTATTATTTTCATGTTATCACTGTGAAGCTGCTTTGATACAAACTGTATTGTAAAGATTGCTATATAAATAAAGGTGACTTGACTTTGGGTGGTGTCTATGGGGAGAATTTTGTCATTGGTTTCGGTGTGTCGGATCAATATAGCGGATTTGTAAGCCTTTTAATAGGAGTATCCCTACGAGAGGTGTGTGACGCGGAGGGCTGGTCCTCTCCGCACACATTCGTCAGGTTTTACAACCTAGATTTGGGCTTCACCCCTGGGTCCCAGTTGCTTGGTCTTAGGTGTACTCGCCTAATTTCACACAAGACAGGCACTGGTCAGTTATGACTGTAACCTTGGTTCCTTAAAAAGGAAATGAGACGCTGCGTCGCCCTGCCATACATCTGGCATGCCTGTGATCGATTTTCTTCGACCTATCAGAAGCTGACATGTTTGGTCTGGTGCACTTTATAGCTTCCCGATCATGATGTCACACGCCTACCGTCACGGCATTGGACTGATTTCACACATGCTTCACGACGCAATCCCTCAGAGCGTTCCCATAGCGCCTATTCTCTACGCAGCGTCTCGTTCCCTTTTCAGGAAACCAAGGTTACAGTCGTAACTGAGATGTTTTTAGTAAACAATACATTCAGACCTGGTTTTCAATTCCTAACCCAACTGAAAATATGCCACATAGTTAATATTATAAATGAGTTAACATAAAAATGATAATTTACCCAACGTAGCAAGACAAATACTATATACAGTAAAAATTGTCAGGCCTCTCACGCTCAGAGATCTCTACAAATCTCACATCAGATGTTTCAGGTGTCGCATCAGACTGTGTGACATGAGCACAAGATGTTATTTCATACAGCAGCATATAAATGTACGACTCTCTCCCGTCACATAAAGAGTCCGTTTGATTTACAATCAGTGATCAGGTGCTTGAAGCCTCTGACAGCTTTGTAAGCGCATCAGCACATCTTACACACTCCAGTGACAGTGAACAATGGACAGTTTAATAAAACAAAGAACATAAAGAATTTAAAATCATTATTGTTAAGTATTATGAAAAACTACTAGGGGGGAAAAACATTTTTTTTATAGGAATAACCAGCAACAAATATATGTTGAAAGGATGTTTTGATTATGAAAATATTATTTCTGAATGTTCTCTGAAATGTCCAGCATTTAAAATGTTTTTTTTTTTTTTTTTTTTTTTACATTACGGTAACATTCCATTTTTAACATTATGGGAATGTTACTTTTGAATGTTCTGAATCAAGTAGTAAAATTTTTTTTAAAGAAGTAAACAATGTATAAATAATGTTTTTGTGCTTACGTTTTGAGAACATTATAAAAGACTAGATAACTTTAAACGAACGTTCTAATAATGTTACTGGAATAATGTTTGTTAATCATTTTTATAGAACCTTGACAGAACATTAGCTGGTTTCAGAAAATTATGACACTTTAGTCATTCCAATCCAAACCAATACAGTTTTCCTCTGCGGAAAACAGTATAGGCCTACTTCGGTTTATTTTGCCTGTGAGATTACAAATTTTATTATATGTTTCATAAAGGTTAAACAGTATTTTTAACTGAAATAAGTACACAATGTTTTCCATTTTGAGGCAATCAAATTTTCGGACATTAACCTTATGTCACATCAGTTGGGCCTTTTGTTGATCTAATCAGGCTGATTGGATTAGCATCTCAAGGTTCTGAGGTACACTGTGTTACCTGATGAACTCAGGTAGCCAGCTGAATCATTTACATTTGCTTTGTTTCAAGAGTCTCCTCCTCAATGTAACCCCACCCCCTTTTTTATGTATAAGAATAGTTCTGTATTCTAAGTTAGTTAGACTATCTTTGAGATGACTACAGCGACGCAATAAAGAACTTCTGCGTGAGAGATACCTCAAAAGTCTCCTGGTCTCCTCAGTTGCTAACTTTTCTACAAGGAAAGAAAAGTTTCCCACATGCCTTTTTACACGGCTCTGTGAAATACTTGATTCTGATTGGTCAACCGTGCCATCCAGCGGTATTTTACTCACTGATAACATCCACTAAAAACTGATACCACGGGCTCATCCGGGTCACTAAAGTCAGCAGCGCTATAAGCTTAGGAACGTTTTCTCACATTTGCACCTAGCCACCATCCTCTTCCCTACATTTCCCATCACTCTCCTCGGGTTCCCACCTAATGCAGCAAATAGATTGAACTATTAAACAATTATTTAATGATTTCTCATTATATAGAACCCTTTCCCAGAGTTCCCCACTGAACCTTTTATCTAAGAGTGATGTTGCCTTATGGAAACACTGTACCGTAGAAGATTCACTGCATCCAATTACTGATTTACTGATTACTGATTAGATTAAGAACCTCATCTTTATCTTAAACCAATGACACCAGCCACTGATGTGTCTCCACACACTCTTTATTTGTCTATGACATCACCATCTCTAGTGACATGACGTCATCAGAAAATAATATTTAAGTGTCTGCTTAAAAAAAAAAAGAAATCTGTCAGGAAAATATCTTCATATCATGGAGTTTAATTCTCCAGCATGAGAATGGATGGTGCTGCTTAGTTTAAAATGCAAAGTGTGGCCATTATCTGCCCTGAGATTCAAGCGCATCCATCACGCTATGCTAATGCCGCCGCTTGGTTAAGATATTCCAATATAAGCCACCCTGGAGATGTAGTGAAATTAACACCGATAGAGAGGGGCGGCACCAACACAGAAGGGTCAAGAGATAGAAAGAGACAGAGCAACAGGACGGAGAAATGATTAGCCGTACACACACACACACACAACAGGAGGCTACTCTATCCAATACATCGCACACACTGTAAGAAAATTCTATAGAAATACGGATAACGTCCTGGCAGTAAATTACCAGTACGTTTTTTGTATGTTTACGGACATTTTCTTCAACCCTAATAGAGAACATAATGCAATGCATAATGCAATATACAGGGAAAACACCTGTGCAAAATCAATACAGAAAATTGGGCCGTATTTTTACAGACTTTTCTTAAAGTGCACAAAATACACTTGGCTCTGAAAACCTGAGGAAAAGACTCCTGTATTGTAACTCAGTCCTGAATATATTGTATAGATCTCTCCTGGATCCTGCAAGAACAGATGCAAATTCAACTTTTCCCTGCAATTTTTTCAAAGTCTTTGGAATTTATTTTGCAATTTTGTCTTCAGCTTTTTTGTGTTTTGTTTTCTCAACGTTTAAATATGAATTTGTAGGTCTTACCACCTAACATCTCATGATAATTAACTCGACTCTCTGTGGTCTAGGTCTCGACTCGGACTCGACTCTCTTTGGTCTCGGACTCGACTCTCTTTGGTCTCGGACTCGACTCTCTTTGGTCTCGGACTCGACTCTCTTAGGTCTCGGACTCGACTCTCTTTGGTCTCGGACTCGACTCTCTTTGGTCTCGGACTCGACTCTCTTTGGTCTCGGACTCGACTCTCTTAGGTCTCGGACTCGACTCTCTTTGGTCTCGGACTCGACTCTCTTTGGTCTCGGACTCGACTCTCTTTGGTCTCGGACTCGACTCTCTTTGGTCTCGGACTCGACTTGGACTCGATTCTTTTTGGTCTCGGCCTCGACTCGACTCTCTTTCGTCTCAGCCTCGACTCGGACTCGACTCTCTTTGGTCTCGGACTCGATTCGGACTCGACTCTCTTTGGTCTCGGTCTCAACTCGGACTCAAGTGAGCTGGTCTCGACTACAACACTGCACACAACTCTATGATGCTGTTTGCGGTCGTTCGTTGGAATGATAGTTTCGGGAAACACAGACTCGCTGAACTGATGATAACGACGGAACTTGCGACAATAGTTGGCCAACGATGCTTTCGGCCAACGATGCTTTCAAAATCACGGGCTGATTTTGTGAATAATGTGCTCACTTCCCTCTGAAACACAGCGCAAACAGACTTTTTAATAAAGTCGCAGCCTTTCACGAATTGATAAGGAGATTAAGCCATATTGTGCTTCGATTGTAAGTTCATTTGGCAGATAATTTGCCAAAGCAATGGTGTATAACACAACGTTAAGATGTTATGAGTAGTTTAAATATATATTTTATGTTCATTAAAACTGTGGGCGCTTGGAAATGAATTGGAAACACTGAATAAGGAGCTAGTTTAGCTTAGTTAAAGGAGAACTCCGGCGAACAATAAACCTTTGTTCTAATAAAACATCGGAACCTCGTCAATCGTTCCCGGAGGATTGTTTTCATGATAATCGAATGTAAAGAGTTTTATCTCTAAAAACTGTTTAGCGTATAATGCTAGTACTGGGGGCACTGACCAACTGAAACGAAATCGCTAGTTTATACCACTAACAAGGCTTAAAATAGCCCCGCATTAACGCAGGAACATAACAAGGCTCCATACATGCAAAACGAAGCATTGACAACTTTGTAAGTGTACAGACCGTTTAATAAGAACATAAGTTATGAAGACCGTTTACTTCGTGTATACATTCAGAAGCCATCTTAGGAAATAGTCTCGATAAGTCGATCCCCGAACGTCATGATAAGTGAGCTGAACTGTATGAAGTTCAACGAACTTCTGAACTGTATGAACGACGTTCGGGGATCGACTTATCGAGACTATTTCCTAAGATGGCTTCTGAATGTATACACGAAGTAAACGGTCTTTATAACTTATGTTCTTAATAAACGGTCTGTACACTTACAAAGTTGTCAATGCTTCGTTTTGCATGTATGGAGTCTTGTTATGTTACTGCGTTAATGCGGGGCTATTTTGAGCCTTGTTAGTGGTATAAACTAGCGATTTCATTTTAGTTGGTCAATGCCCCCAGTACTAGCATTATACGCTAAACAGTTTTTAGAGATAAAACTCTTTACATTCGATTATCATGAAAACAATCCTCAGAGAACGATTAACGAGGTACCGATGTTTTATTAGACCAAAGGTTCATTGTTCGCCGGAGTTCTCCTTTAAAACCTGCTCTCTATACTCATAATTGACACAGCCTTTCCATAAAAGTGCAACCAGTGCCATATCATCTGCATATTTATATAATTTTTCACTCCTAAAACCATTAAAATAACCACATATTTACCATTAAAATGAATCACTATTAAGTGTGTGACTCTTCAGCTGTTGACTTTCTTTAAAAACAATCGACAGAAAGTGTCGGTTCCCGCAATGTCTTGTGAAAGTTTGCAGATATTGGCTGCCAGACTGAAGTTGTGGTCACATTTACTGTTTTGGACATTTTCACAAGCAAACATCCAGTCATTTCAATAGGAATCCACAAGACTGGGAATTTCATGTGAGGGCAAATGTTTAAACGCATATTTCGCACAGCGTTCCAGTCAGTTACACGAATTTTACACAAATAAAACCTCAAAAAAGCTGGTTTCTCCTCTGGTCTCTCACGTGACATGCTCTCATTCATTCGTCCCTGGCCTCAGCTTCACTCGCCCGAGCTGCAAGGCATGGCATTATTATCATTATATTAATGTGACATTAATTGCTTTTACTTTTTCACTCCATTAAATGTGCTCTATCTCTTTGGGAGGGAGGCCAGATGGTTTATCACTCGCCGATGTTGCTAGTGCCATTAATGTGTGAAGACACTGGCCTATAAAACGATTGTGCCAAAGTGTTAAAAACATTCATAGGACTAATTGAAAGCTAAACGTGAAGGTAAAGCGCAGAGCGTCCCGCTGTAAAGAACATGATTATTGAAGAGGAGGTGAACTAGTACATGTGTCTGGGAGGAATTACAAGCCGAAAGTGAGATTTCTGTTAATTATTGACTAAATATGGTGGTGTTCAAAACCTGTTATTGTTAAAAATAACCTTTTTTTATAATCTTGGCACAGTCCAGGTTCATTAGCTAAAACAAAAATAATAAAATATCCCTCTTGGTATTAAAAAATGTTTGACTTCTCAGAGATGAGAGCTACTACTCAGTTAAAGTTACTATGAAATTAAATAAGTACAATTTTGTATTATAAATGATATAACCATCTTCATATTTAAAAAAAAAATCCTTGTAATCTTGAATCAGAATTACAGCGACATCTCTTCTCTTCTCTGATGACGCTTTAAATGCACAAGTGTTTTGCCAATCAATATACATTTTCGGGTCTTTAGCGACCTGGATTTGTATCTAACACTCTCTACCTGTCGGGATAGTGCAAAACTCTCCTGATATTAGAGCAACAGTTACAGAAGAAAAAAATAAAGCAAATAAACCAAAATTGGGTTAAAACAACCCAGCATTTTTTAGTGTATTTCTCAACAATTTCTAAACGTTTTTTTCTTGGTTGTGTGAACATTAACGGGACTTTCAATTTTAGTATTTTGCAAACATTATGACAACGTTACTTTTGAATGTTCTCTGATTGTTCTGAAGCAACAATTAGTAACATTTAAAAAACGTTAGACAAACATTTAAAACACTTCAGGAAAAAAAATCCATGAACGATGTATTAACTATTTTCTAACTTTTTGCGAACATTATTAAAGACCTGATAACGTTGAATTAATGTTTTATTAGAAGAACGTTTCTTCATAACTGTTAGCGAAACTTGCCAGAACGTTAGCTAAAGTTCGGAGAACGTTCCCTGTTAGTTGGGGTGATATTTTTATGCCTATTTTATAACTTTTTTGGTCCTTTGAAAGCTCAACAAACATAATGGCATATGAACAACATGGTCACTTTAATGTGAAACTCAACATGTTTTCTTGATTGGATCAGTTCATCTAAGCATTATCATGTGTTGTTTTGTGGTTATTATTTTAATGCCATCACTCATTAGTCCTGTAGTTTCCTAACTTAATAACTGAATTAAACACTGTTCTGTCATAGCCATCCTCACTTATTACAGTCATCTGAGACAAAGCCTCCATCTCACGACCGTTAATGTCACGTCACACGCATAAAATCTTCTTTACGTGTGAAAGCTCTGCTATTCTGGACGTATATGAAATACACGTATGATTTTAATGTTTCTGGCATTAAAAAAAATCAGCGAGGGATCTCATAATTACAACAGTTTTAATGATTGCATTGTCTACAGTAATTTCTTGTCTTCATTAATTTCTAATGAGTATTATGTGCGGGACCAGCACATTAAAATGTTAAAGAGATCAAGCTGCATTGTAAAATATCATTAATTAAGCAATTAATCAACGGCAAATAACTTTTACAGCACTAAGTTACATATATTTACAACCAAATTGCTAATTTAATTTAGTGCCGCTTAAAATGGATGTCTTGTAATCAGGAACAAAACTTTAAACTATTTCTCTCACTTTATTATGGAGCACATTATTGGGAAAATAAGAGCGTAAAGGGGAATTCAGGGTTTCATGTGCAGAACTTTTGCATCTGTCTCGCATATATACACTAACTTCAACAGATTGAGACAGTTGTGTCAAACACAAACACAAACATCCTCTCTAAGCACATAAATGCTTCCATCTTAAATGGGAATGCATTTTAAGATATTCAGAAATAATAAATGCATGTGTGTCTCTGCTTGCTTGTAACCAATGTGAACAAAAAGAGGAACTGAACACCTAAGGAGACTCCAGCACTAACTTAAAGTGTTAAAGATTTTTCCTGAGCATGATTTAATATCGACAAATACACTGGAAGACCGCAGGATCAAAGCAGCACTTGCTTCACTTTTCAAAAAACTTTTGCTGATAATTTACTCACCCCCGTGTCATCCAAGATGTCCACGTCTTTCTTTCTTCAGTCGAAAAGAAATTAAGGTTTTTGAGGAAAACATTCCAGGATTTTCTCCATATAATGGACTTCAATGGGAATAACAAAGTTTAAGTTTTATGAGCTCACCTTGCTCGTAAATCATCAGCAAAAGTTTTTTGAAAAGTGAACTACTCCTTTAAGTTGGACTTTGTGTTTTTAAACGTCACTACTTGTTTCAGAACGTTCATAGAACATTCAAAAGTAATGAATAAATCCCTTAATGTTTCCATAACTAAAAACGTTTTTAGCTTAACTAATGATTTCGGACTCTGCAATGATTTTTCTAATGTATTTCATTTAGTCTGTGCATTTTTACTTCATATAGGAGTAATTATCAGTTTATCATGAAATGATCATGGCGCTGCATTGTGAGGGATGTGCTGATGTACGATGTCCGGCACTAACACACTGAAGCATGCAGTTTGCACAGGCCGATTGATAGTTAAAGGTGTTTGAAGTGTTGATATGGACTTTCGCTTAGGCTGTCATTACTGAAACAATGAAGCCTCCCAATGATCAAGCCCTCATCGACTCGACTATCCCCGCCATCACCGTCCAACATATTGACACACATTGACAGACAGGTGAGTGAGAAGGCTGTTGTACATGGACTCTCTCTCTCTCTCTCTCTCTCTCTCTCTCTGTGTGTGTGTGTGTGTGTGCGCTGTCTGTATTAAGGTAAAACATGCAGGAACATGATGATGCACAACTCCCCCCAATCCATGACAAACACTAAACAAACTGTTTTGTTCAGTGTCGGATGACTTGTCAAAACGCTGGACCATTTTGCTGAATGTAAAGTGCCTCTAATTGAGCTGGAATAGAAAATCAAGGTTTGGAATTTTAAGGTTTGTTCAAAATATACACTGAAAAAACACTTACGACACTATGGGGAACTCTTTCAGCGTGACCCCGACGTCTAGTTTGAAGCTTGACCACTTTGTGTTAATTCACGTGTCAAGAGTGAAACTGAAGCGAGTAAAAACAAAAGTTTGAAGCAAAATTTACGCGCGTCACGCACGTCAGAATCGAAACCCGTTGGCGGCCATCTTTTTTATGTCGACCGATCATTCATCGAGAGAGTCACTGCTCTGTATTTACTCTGGAGAGCAGAACAGCGGCGTGGGGATCATCGCCGCCGAATATTTGTGTCCACCGGACCCTTCTGAGGCGAACTGTTTGGCGAGTTTGACCATTTGCTCGCTCCAAGAGCTGCGCTGGATGACGGCCGCTGTCAGCGGTACTTCAGCCTGTCCCGCGCCCAGTTCGATGACCTGTTATCCCGCATCGGAGCAAGGATCACCCTCGCCCTCATCCATCTAATCTGTCATTTATTTTTGTTTTGATGATAAATAGAGCCAGCCTCCAAAAGTTATTAACCTGTCCTGTGATTATTTTTTCTCTCTTTCATGTCCAGACACGATCTTATGCACATATGTTGGTTGTCTTTACATTATAATAATATTTCATATAATCTAGATATGGAGTAAATAACATTCAATACAAAATGAACATGTCTCGTGTATAGAAATAAAGTTTTAAGTGATAAAATATTTGCTTTGTTGTGCATAATCCCACCATGCGTTTAGTCATATTACAAAATAATTTATTGAAGCTTCCAGATCCTTCACCACGTGAGCAAGCAGCTGGGCTCCTGATTGGTTAACGCGGCGTGAATTGATGCCAAAGTTCAGATTTTTCAACTCGGGCGGCAGACGCGAATTCGTGTCAAATTGCACTAACTAAATCATTCGCGCATAACGTGCTTAACTCGCCAGATGCTCAATTCACGCCATTCGCGCGAACGAGGCATATTCACGTCTACTGCGCCGCACTCTACGCCTCATTCGCACCACAGGAATTTTTTACGCAGATAACGCGTCTTGGCATTGACTTAACATTGAAATTATTCGCGCCTGACGCGTATTCGCATCCGGTTTGAACGCACCATAAACTTGACATAAACTCTAAACTTGTACCTCAAATCTGTTTAGAAAGTTGATCCAGGATCAACAAAGATGTACTTGGTGAAATCACGTTTACCATGCCGCAACACAGAAGCTGCAAAGGTAAGCTGGCATATATACTGTATATATATGCTTTATTTTAATTAACATAAATGTTTTTATTACTTTTATTAAAAAAGTGTGTCTGTGTTATTAAACCTCAGGCAAGTGAATTAGAGTTCTCAACGGGTCGGGTCGGCCCGACAAACCCGACGGGACCCGCGGGTTCGGGCCGGGTTCGGGTCGAAAATATAAGCAAATGACTCGGGTCGGGTCGGACCTCGGGCTTAATCTTTTCCGCCCAAAAAAAACAAATGATTAATTATCGCTGCTGTTCGCTGAAGGGTGCCATGTGCGTTCGATATTTACGCTTTTGTAAAAGCGTCCGTTGTATATGGCGCTTTGGGATGAGACATGCAGAGTTTTAGCGCACGCAGAGACTCGGGAACGCGCCTGTGGCCGGCAGCGCTGCAGCTTCGCGCTCGGTAAGGGATGCTGTATTCATTCAGTTAGAACGCTGCTTGTTTTGACTTTAGTCGACAAAATGTCCAAGAAATCTAAATCTTTTGTCTGGCTGCATTGTAAAACAAAGACGACGAGACTGTGGAGGCGACCGCGTTGCTCCATTATGAGCCCGCACAGCGCACGCCTATATTTGAATCGAACTTGAGCGCGCAAAAGACGTGAGCAGCCCTTTTACCGGCTATATCATGCTGATTCAATAGATTGTGTTTTCTTTTTGTGTAATATGTTTTTCGTTTTTATTTGTATTTGTAAAATAGCCTAAATAATGCAACAAAACGAAAATAAACCTAGGCTATATGCCTTCCAAAATACAGCCTATTATTATTCGGATTGTTTTTTAGGCTATTTGGGTATTTTGTGTGTTTGTTTAAAATGCCTAGATCGGCTGGACAAAAGTTAACCCCTAGCTTTGTAAGTAAAGAAGAATATAAAGTCTGTATAAACGAGAGCTTTTGTTAGGATTTTTTATAATATGGCAGATAGCAGTTATTTTTTGTATCGTGTGGTGTGATCAGGTGCGCGATTGTGACTGCATAGACAGAGCTCCTCACTTTTTTCAGTTAAAAATCACTTAATTCTCAAAGAATTGTATTATTATTATAGTTTTATTTATTTGTGATGTTTTTCGTTGTTGTTTTATAAATGCTCTATGACAATTGTTTAAAAGAATGTTCAATCAAAATACGTTTTTTTTTGTTTTGTTTTTTCGACTAATTGCAGGACAAGACTTTGGTCGACCAAGGATTTCTTTGGTTGATTACAGCCCTACTAGTTAGTCAATCTTTCTAAGTTTGTGTGCATTTTATTTTGTGATTTCACCGGAATGAATAGACGCCGCAACGGCAATAGATTGTAGAGCGCGTCCGAGTCGGGCCGCGGGCCGGGTTCGGGGAGATAATTCATGTTGATGTGTCGGGTTACATCGGGTTCGGGCTTTAAAAGCCACGGGCCGGGTCGGGTCGGGTAATAATTTTCAGGCCCGTTGAGAACTCTAAAGTGAATATCTTTCATGAACTTTAGCTATGTTACTTCTCAAAATTCTCTGTTGACCTGAAAATATAAGCAAGGGCTTGACAATGTTGCCGGACACAGCAAGTTGTCTGACACATTTCAGAACCCAAAAAAGTGCAGAATGTTTCTGGCCGTAATGGTTCTCTGCTCGCATGAAAGAGATCTGAAAGTAAACAGTGGAACACACAACGGTGAGTTGATTACCAGTGTCAGGCCAGGTACTGTACAAGTTTTCCCCTGGCAGCCTCCTCTGTTCTGTACGGAGAGAAAAACTCCTCAAGAATCTCAGCCATGGCTTTCTCTTCTTTGCCCTATATACAGCGGCTATAACATTTACTCTGTTTGTTATCAGCACAGAGGCAAAAGAAAAATTGTAATGGTATTTAACCAGCTGTTGTATGACTGATGAGGCGAGCTATACTCGGAGCCTGTGTGTATAATACCTCCTGCAAAGGTCCTACGGTGATTTGGGTGGTTTATATGGTGTTCTGCTGGATTCTAGGGTTATCTGGGTCATTGAATTGGGTTTTCAGTGGTTGTTAGGGTGTCCTGGGTGGTTTCTTGTGTGTTCTGGTGTTTCAACATTGATCTTGTGGTTTCTAGTGTGATCTAGGTAGTTGTGTGATCTAGGTAGTTGATAGGTTGTTTTGGGTGGTTTCCGTGGTGATCTGGATAGTTGATGGGGTGTTTTGGGTGGTTTCTTGGGTGATCTGGGTAGTTAATAAGGTGTTCTGTGTTTCTAGGGTGATCTGAGTAGATAATAAGGTGTTCTGGGTGGTTTATAGGGTGATCTGGATAGTAGATAGGGTGTTTCGGTGATTCTGGGTAGTTGAGAGTGTCCTCGTGGTTTCTAGGGTGTTCTGGTGTTTCTAGGGTGATCTTGTGGTTTCTAGGGTGTTCTGGTGTTTCTATGGTGATTTTCTGGTTGCTAGGGTGTTCTTGGTGGTTTCTAGTGTGATCTAGGTAGTTGATATGGTGTTTTGTGGGGTTTCCGTGGTGATCTGGATAGTTGATAGGGTGTTTTGGGTGATTTCTCGGGTTATCTGGGTAGTTAATAAGGTGTTCTGTGTTGCTAGGGTGATCTGAGTAGATTATAAGGTGTTCTGGGTGGTTTATAGGGGGATCTGGGTAGTTGATAGGGTGTTTGGGTGGTTTCTGGGTAGTTGATAGAGTGTTCTAGTGGTTTCTAGGGTGTTCTGGTGTGTCTAGGGGGATCTTGTTTTTGCTAGGGTGTTCTGGGTGGTTTCTAGTGTGATCTGGGTAGTTGATAGGGGGTTCTCGTGGTTTCTAGGGTGTTCTGGTGTTTCTAGAGGGATCTTGTTGTTACGAGGGTGTTCTGGGTGGTTTCTAGTGTGATCTGGGTAGTTGATAGGGGGTTCTCGTGGTTTCTAGGGTGTTCTGGTGTTTCTAGGGGGATCTTGTTGTTACGAGGGTGTTCTGGGTGGTTGCTAGTGTGATCTGGGTAGTCGATAGGGTGTTTTGGGTGGTTTCTATGGTGATGTGGGTGGTTTTTAGGGTCTTCTGGTAATTTATAGTGTGATTTTGTTTTTGCTTGGGTGTTCTGGGTGGTTTCTAGTGTGATCTTGGCAGTTGATATGGTGTTTATGTTGGTTGCTTGAGTAATTTGGGAAATTATTAGGGATTTCTGGTGGTTTCTGGGGCGATCTGTTAGTTTCTAGCATATCCTGGGTGATTGCTATGGTGTTTTGTAGATCTAGGTAATTTATAGGGCTTTCTGTTGTTCACAGTTTCTGCTGTGGTGATGCAGGTGATTAAAAGGGTGTTCTGGTGTGATCTGGTTAGTTGATAGGGCATTCTAGTGTTTTTGGGGTGATGTGGGTGATTGCTATGGTGTTTTGTAGATTTTAGGTTGTTTAGATTGTTTTTAAGGTGATTCTGCTGGTTGTAATATTGGGTAGATTTAAGGTGTTTTATTATGAAAATAATCCTGCAGTCTCTGTTACATTGTAACATCTCAAGGTTTTTATGAAGTATGTCTAGAGTTTCGAGGCCCTCCAATCGGTACGGAGCGTTCCTCCTAATGGGGCATCTCATCTCATCTTCCACTGTGTGAATGCTGATGTCATGGATTCCTGGTGACTGGGGTAGATAAAGCGTAACGCTCTGTCATTTGTAACCCTCGACAGCTGTCTGCTCTTCTCACTATCTCCCAGGGTGAGCTTTAGTGGGCTTTAATTGGAGGGTTAAGAAGAAATCGACAAATTTAAAGCGAGACGTAGCCTGACAAATGAAGTGGGCAAAGTTGTGTGGAGCTGATGGTTACAATTACTTCTTGGGCAGCGTAATGTGATGGAGCGTTCTCCACATATCCCACAGTTCAACATGCATCCAATGCTAGTGACAATCAAATGAGCTGCAAGAACTAAAGATCAAATGGGCTGCAGTTTTGAAATGTTATACTCTTAGTGGCCATATTCTCAATGGTTATTTGCTGTGTGATGTGAAACGTCCACTCCACATGGGGTGTAGATTAAAGTACATCTATCAGATCAGAAGTTTTGACTTATTATCCCCTTATTCCCTGATATAGTCAATTCTTCATTTGTTTAAACAAGTTGTCAACATTGTCAAAATACAGTTGCTAGTATAAGTTTGTAAACTCTGCATTGATTACTTTCACAATTATAAACAAACACAATCTGACTGAACAAACACACAAAAATATACTAATGCATTGAGTAATCATTCACAGAACATAAGGGAACCCTTGAACTTAGTAACTTGTAGATCATCCTTTAGCAGCAAACCCCCACCAAATGGTTCCTGTAGCTGCTAATACTGTAAGACTTTTGATCAAGTTTGGACCATTTCTCTTCCCAATTCTGTTTTAGGTCATCCATATGTTTGGGGTGTCTTCATAGCACAGCCCTCTTTATGCAATTTCAAAGTGCTGGCAATGGCTCAGTTGACTTAAAGTCAGGAAAACACATATTTTCTACTCCCATCCCCCTACATTGTCTTGTTGTATCACCTAAAGTCATGATCTTTTGTCCTGACATTCATCTGTAAAATGTTTTGATATACTTTTGGAGTGAACGTGACAGAATACCGGACCCTCAAATTTAGTAAGAAAATGGATATTGCAGCTCAGTTTATCGAGAGTGAATCTCTCTATCCTGGAGTACTCCATCAGCTTTTAGAAAGGAACCAGGAGAGAGGTGATCCTCTAATGTCTAGAGTTCACTTACCCTCAGCTGATGCCACTCACCCATGGCAGGAAAGATGCCTAAGCCTATCACAGAGCTGGAGACAGCGCTGACACCCGCCATGCCAGTGCCCACAACGGAGCCCGGGCACGCAGACACGTCTGTCCTGGAATGGAAAGTAGCCGCCCAGTCTGGCAAGGTGTGTGCCCACTTCTATACATGAGCCTGTGGGATGTTTAGAAGAGCTTGAGGATGATGACCCAATTCTGCCCAAACCAAAGCCTTCATTGGCACTGGTCTCGCCCATCTTAAAGACTTCATCGCTATGGATAATACACCCACCCTACCTCCCTCTCCCACCTCCTTGGCCAAGACTCTGTGCTCTTCAGTCCCTCGGCTCCTCTATTGGCCCTTACCTGCTCAGATCTGCCATGGACTTCCAGTTCGCCAGCTCAGCCGAGGTGTGTCGCCTCCTGTGTTCCAACTCAGACCTCCAGGCCCGTTTTTCACCTCGGTCCGTTGACTCAACCTTGGCTCCTAGCTCCCTCGGCTCCACCCGGGACCATGGTACCCTCGGCTTCACCACGCTTCCTCATCCCACCAGCTCCACCATGTTCGGATATCAACCCAAATGTGCCGTGGACTATCAGGCCTTCCGCTGCTCTCCGGCTCTCGACCCCTTCGGCTCTCTCTGCCTCCATCGTGATCCAGGTTGTATCTCGGCAGCTCGTCACTGCGTCAGCATCTGCTCCTCCAGGGGTTGTTCTGCCGTCTGATCTACCTCGGTTCCTCCTAGTTCTGTTTCTTGGCAATGTTAACAAAACGTTCTGAGAATATATTTGTTAGCTAAGAATGTGTTAATGAAATATATTAATTTCTTAAAACAAATTTCTATTCACTCATGTGGATTGAAAATACGATACCGTACTGTACACAGAGCACTGATGGATATGGCCGTCACTCCATCCTCTAGCGTGTGGCTGAGTTAAGATTTATGATTGGCACACACACACTTTCAAGACTTCCGGCCGACACTGAATCGGTGGGCAAAAGGCCTGTCGACTGTCATGAGGCGAGCTGAATGTGTCACGTGCTCTCATTTGCCAGTGTCACGAGGATATTGTTCGTAGAACGGCTTCGCTACCATTGTCTCAACTCATTTATTTCAGTCAAGGTCCACAGATATAAATAAAAGGAAATGTTACTGGAGCATTTTAACTGCACAGCCAGCCTTGAGTGCTGTAATGCAGTCACATATCATCAAGAGCGCCGAATCTCCCTCTGTCACTGAATATGACGTGCAGCTCCTTCAAATGCTCACGTTACTCTAATTCTCACAGATGAATATTGTGATTACTGGTGCTACGCCAGTATAACCATCAGGCCGAGTCACCTGGCCATATCTGCATCAACAGAAACTCTATCAACAACCTCACCACAGGATTATAAATGATAATAAATTAAGTATTATTGTCATTTCAGTAATTTTATATCTCATTTGCTTATATGCCAGCATTATATCGGCTATTGGTTGCACTGCTTTCTAGATATTAGCATCAACCAGTGCAAAACCCATATAGGTTGAACAATAGTAACAAAACAAACAAAAAAGCCATCTGTAGCCTCTTACTGAGTAACTTACAGCTCATTCAAGATCTATTATTCTGGCCTTTTTAGTTCTTGTTCCGGTCTCCTCCTTCTGAAAAGCACTCTGTGCTCTGATTGGTAGACTGGATCAGTGCGCTGTGATTGGTCGAGCGCTACGAGTGTGTTTGGGAAATGTCCCGGTGGTTACCATAACCACCAGTTTAACACACTACTAACTAACTCAACCAGGCCACGCCCCTTTATTCTGCATATTTAATTATTATAATGAGGAATATTGTGACGTGCTCGTTCCCGGAAGAAACTCAAGACTACAATGGAGGCGTTTCAGGAGTTCAGAAACACCGACACTGATATAGAGAAGAACTTTTTCATGCTCAAACACCAACATTACACACTAAAGAAAGATGTAAAATAAAACATTAGGTGCCCTTTATTATTTTTGTCTGATAAACTACTGCATAATTAATTAGGACATTAGTGTTGATCTAGCACTGCTCTGGTCACTTTTGCGATTCAACAAGTGCTCTATAGATGGAGCTCTTCTCATTAAAGCTTAATAAGGGTTCATCAGTACAGTAACAGTAGTCATGCACTCAGACCGATTCTCTGCAAATAAAGTGAGATGCATTAAATGAGTGACTGATTAAGCCTTTGTGTGCGGCTGATGGTGAAAACAGTGGTGTTATAAATAGGGGTCTTTTTTTCCTTTACTTAACAGACCGCACTAATTCAAGTGTGTCAGTGGTAAAAGTACAGTCGTCTGTGATCCCCCGAAGCACAATGACTTAATTTAGCTGTCCATGGAAATCTAATTACAATAATGCACAGAGAGGATCATTCAGTGCGGCTCCACACCTGAGAGGGAACGAGACACAAACAAGGCTTTTAATGTGATCAGGAGCAAAATCACAACATGCTTCGTGCTACTGTACATAATGCCATTGCCATTGCCATTAAAGGAACATGACGTCGAACCAGGTGATATGCATGAAGAAACAAACTGACTTGATGGTAAGTGAATGTTTGATAAGTTATGCATCACTATTGCTCACAGTTAGAGTAATTATTTGATCAAACTTGTAACAAATTAATTTGGATGTAAAACGCTACACGAGATTTGAAGATAAAACATTCTTTAAATTAACTTGTAACATTATTGTTATTGGATATGCATTCTCATAATGTTATGAGAACAATATATTCGGAACATCCTTATGATGTTATTTGAATGTTAATGTTAACCTTGCATGTTATATAAGATTGTTAAAACTATTTTTTGTTGCATTATTATAAATGGCCTTTTGATTTCTGTTCCATGCATGTGCTCATCTTTTGCAGTAACGAAACATTGTCAACTAATGTCGAATTAATCACCTTCAACAAAAGTCAAAATCATAAACATTTGTAATAAAATTAGCTACAACATTTTACAAAAAATATTTAAAACATATTATGCTAGTAACATGTTGCAGAATGATGAAATTTAGTTTAACAAACGCCACATCTGTAATATTTGTTTTCTGTAGATTTGATGTGAATGATGTAGAAGATAGTCCACATTGATGCTCCAATCACAACACAATTGACGAACGCCATTATTGAACTGAACTGAATCAACATTAAGCTGAATCATGTTGTCTTCAACATGAACATTGTGATTTCATTAATATGAAGCTGCTCTGAAACAATCTGTTGTATAGAGCACTGACTAATGTATCTCATTAATGTAATAGTAGCTGAACTAACCAACTAAAACAGCAGAATCTCATATAAAGTGACTATCAAAAGAAACTTATTTTAGTTGCTGAAGTGAATATTTTGAATTAGCTTGGCTAATTCGTAAACCACGGCAAATGAACGTGGTCTGGAAACCACATGTTAATTTTCTCGTATTTGTGGTTTACGAATGCCCAGAGCCGTATTATTGGGTGCTACGAATGTCTATCAAATGCGCCTGTAAGTAGCTCATAGCCAATCGGTTCAATGATACCAGATGACGAAAATTAGACGATGACGACAACGATGGGTCAGAGATTTATGTATGTAGCACCCGTACAACCACTCTGAGAATTACTTAAGAATGGAGGGTGCTTGGGTTCGATGTAGTCAGGTGGATACCACGAAGGTGCACCTAATAAGTGTATTTGAGCTACACAACTGTTAATAATAAAATATTTTAGAAATAAGGAGACCCAGAGATGGTTTATATAGGTACGTGGCAAACTGACCATATACGCGTGAGCGTTTTGTTCCCAGCAGGTATTCAGCGCAATACGCGTTGGTGAATAAGGAAGTCTGTCGTCTCTTTGCTTTGTGACTACCTCTAAAATCCATATACTAGTGACGTAAATTACATCATCACGCTGATTCTGACGTTCAAATTTCCAAGATAGCTGTAGTAAGAAGAAAGTTATAAGCAAAGCAACATTTCTCTCGTGTTTGGCATCAAATTCCTCTATGAAAGGGAGTATTTTTTCGTTTCAAACCCAATACTTCTGAAAGATTATACATTTAACTTGAATTAGGTGAAGTTTGGGATTGATTGTAACATTCGCATGTGTTTTTTTACGATCCGCAAGTGACATTGTCAAAAGCAGAATCAGCCATTTGATCAAATCGGCTTCCAAAACTTTTCCCAGTTTTTAAAATAATCGTCAACTATTTTAGTAATCATTTTGTTGATAGAATTGTCTGGTTTTTAGCTAAAATTACAATAAAAGTTTGTATTTTTGATGAAAACTCTAGTGATGTAAGTGATGTTTTTAGATCTAGTGATGTACATTAATCTCTATCTAACATATGTAAGCAGTAAAATTGCTTTGTAGATTAAAATGATTAATAATATTTTACCATGTAAATTGCTTGCCAGCATTTAGTCAAGAAACGCCCTACTAATGAAACATTGAAATTCATGTGTCAATGCCAATTGTCTGGAAAGATATGTGTGGATTGATGCTCTCGGTTTCATCAGAGGAATGGGTTAATAGAAATAATAAATGTGCATCTATTCCTTTTAAAAAGAGGTCATCTTAATCTTGTTGGGCTTTAAATTATCTACACTATGGTGTTTAAGTTATACAAATAGACCAAGAAATGAGGAAGTTATGATATTTTGAAGTGTTTGTTCAAGCAGAAGAGGTCACAGTTTTTCATTGTTTTAATATTTTAATTAGGTACAAAAATGACCCCTAATTTACGAATTAAAAAATTCCATAACTTTCTTAAATATTATCCGGTTTTAATCATTTAAAAACCATTTTTAGGTATTTTTATCATCTATCATATGGTGATGATTATATTTGAATTTTCTCGTATTGATTTTTTTTGTCATATCTAGTTTATATTTTAACAAAAAGAATAGGGTAACACCCTTGTTTAATTAGATCATAGAAATAGACAAAAGAAATATGAAAGCTTTTCCCTTATCTCAATATCAACCAATAACAAAATAAATGACCAAAATATTCCCTGAACACTCAAATAATAACCATTTTTTTTAGCTATTTAGCTACCTACCTATTACCTATTAGCTAGCTATTACAAAAATAAATGGTCCAAAAGTCCCTCTTTATCTCTTTCCTCGTAAGAAAAAATACACAGAGAATTTTACACTAAAGAAAATAACACAACCACACCGTCAAGTGTCCTGAAATAGATAGCAAATGTAGTGGTGGGCCCACTCACACACACGCGTTTCAGTTTACTCACGGTCCCGTTTTACCGAACAGAAAAACATGTTGCAGGCCTGTTTGGGTGATGAACAAAACTTGAAGAAACATTTAGAGCGTCGAAAACTTCGATCCAGCTGTTCATGTACGTTGCGATTAACCGTCAGTTCCGCCCAGCAAAACACCACGGTGGCTAGCGATCTCGGCTAAACAGTTACCTCAGATTACAGCTCGTGCTCCGTCTCTCGCGCTCCGTCTCTCACGCTCCGTCAAACGGATCTTCAGCGTCGTTTCTCACTCTGTCTCTCGGTTCACAAACATCTCGAGTCCGCGGTCCTCTCTGATTCGCGGTCTTCCCGATTCATGAGTTACCCGCACTTTTTAGCGTCTTATTTTTTCTTCTCCAGTGCCTGCGTCTCGTGCTCCATACGGGTACGGCCGCGGGAAGCCCGGAAAAAAACTTAACTTCCAGCACTTTCTCTCACCAGGTCACGTGCATACTCTTCCGCCAAACACTATTGGCTATACAGCGTGAAAACTCAAATTACACTTAAATTACCAATACAATTAGTAATATAAAAACAGTAAAAATAAAGTAATAAAAGTTAAACGGCCTAAAACATCTGCCAAATATAATTTAACTAAACAATATAAACTTTTGTTTTAGTTACTGTAACGAAATAAACTGACCAAATATCACTCTTTTTTTAATTATGTAAAATTAACGGATATTTACTTAAGCCCTATTCGCACGGGATTAGTATTACCTGGGGACCTCGTGTGAATTTGAAATTACCCACCCACATCTGAATTTCGTGTGGCGCATTCGCACGGGATTAGCGAAGCCGGTGATTTTGCTCGAATTTACTGACTTGTCTCCTGGATATGATATCATTAGGCTGTAGCTTTGAAATGTCTTCTCGTTATTATGTCTAGCTGTATATAATAAACAGAAGAATTGTCCTTACCGTAGCCTATTCTGCTTAACATGTCATTCATCTCCATCTAATCATTCTTTTTGTTTTTGCTCTTCGGTATAGCTTTCTCTTTCTGCAAATTGTATAGGCTAGTCGTACTAGCGATATGACCCCGCACCCAAAATAATATCA
Source organism: Cyprinella venusta (assembly GCA_038021265.1). Taxonomy (NCBI): domain Eukaryota; kingdom Metazoa; phylum Chordata; class Actinopteri; order Cypriniformes; family Leuciscidae; genus Cyprinella; species Cyprinella venusta. The sequence continues at coordinate 33,639,417 of CM075875.1, read as the reverse complement.
AAATACTCCAAATCAGCCTCTATTCTCCGTGAAAGATGGATAAAAAGGCGCACATGAAACAAAAACCTTGAAAAAATGATATACGATCCGTCCAAATCACAGCGATGTCGATTCGCACGGGACTAATATTATCACAAGACCTCGGTGTTCGGCGAAATATAGTAGGTAATTTGCGGGGGAATTTTTACTTTACAAATTCCAGACATGGCCGATTCGCACGGAATTAACATCACAGACAAACTCCACAAATATTACAAATTACTACAGGTCACCAGATAATACTAATCCCGTGCAAATAGGGCTTTATTTAGAAATCAGGTGTCTCCTTATTATTTTCCAAGTAAATAACTGTTTACTTTTTTAACTCACTTTTGAGAGTAAGAGAGATTCATAATAACCCACCGACTCCTATTGCACTATAATAGCCAAGTTTACCACTGGGCTACATGTATAAACAAAACGTGTTTCTCAATTTCAAGGATACTTCCTTGGCAGGACGGGTCTTTCCAAGTCATTTCCTTCAGAGGCTAGACGAGGCTCCTCTTTAGCATTCGGAGAACACGTAAATGGAACAGGCTAGTAAGAGCACGTCATTGCGTCATTATATCAGTGAAAGGTCTGCTTTCGGCACTGCAAAAATGGTAGTGTTACTGGTTTGGTTGCTGTACCACACTGTTTAAACACACTTGACAGTCCTTTTTTGAAATGTCAGCCCTCATAGAAATAAATAAAGGGATAATGTATAGCGAGACGGTTGTTATAGCGAATTCAACCTGGCGAACTCTAACGCGAAGCGGAGGGGTCTTGAATCAGCCTGAAGGGGTACTATTCGCTGGAACAACCGCCTCGGTATACATTTTCCCACTTATAGCATGGCTACCTACCAAATAAATCAATAATTTGACACAAAATATTGATTTAAATGACTACACTCTGAAAAAAGGCTGGGTCGTTTCACCCAAATTTTGGTAAAATATAGCCCAACCTAGCCGTTGGGTTAAAAAAATTAATTACATTTTTAACCCAACGTTTGGGTTTGTTCATTTTTGACCCACAATTGGGTTGAAACAACTGCATTTTTCCGAGTGTATTGTCCCAGTGTCACTTTAGTTGGCCTAATGTTCTCCACCTTTATATAAACAACCAAGGAAACTTCTTTATAATTTCTTTGCACACGAACTGATCTGGATCCATATGTTTTAAATGGCCTGCACTGCTGCTATTGTCTGAGCGCGTGAAACCAGCGGCGCTTCAAAATGGGTTTAGATTCACTTTGTTGGTCTAATTGATATTTTGTGAGAAATCTATGCTCCGGACATTCTCAATTAGCCGTGTGGTGACAGTGCTAATTCTCTTGAAAAGCGCCCCAAAACGCCTGCCAATACGTGCACTTTTCCAGCACACATTCATTAGAGCCCAGCGGCGGCTGTAAGCAGGAGTATTGATCAGCTCGTGAATGCGATGGCGGGTTTCTTTGTGTCTTTGTGTTGTGGCGTGGCAGACTGATATTGTGAAAGACACTTTACTGCATTAAACTCTTTTACAGCGTGGAGAAGCTCGAGCAGTTTTCCCCTGTGCTGTTGTAAAAGTGAGCGAGGCTTGACGGGACTGTCTGCGTGTTTGTGGTGAGGAATCAGGACGGGCGGCTGATTTTCAAAGAAATCCAAAAAGGAAAAAAAAAATTAATAGGTCATCTGGTATTTCTATCACATTAAACCTTCCAAGCATGTATTTTGTCATGTTTTCATTCAAAACACACCATAAGAGCACCATTACCTAATCCTAATGATGGAGTCTACTGAAATCACATGATAGTTTTGTTTGAAGAACAGACCCAAACTTAAAGTCAGTAATTTGGTTAAAACTCATAATGATCACCAAAATTTTTTCCTTGGAAAAAAAAAAACTTCATGCCTTAAAATATATTGTATGTAACTCGACACCCTTGCCTGTACATTTCCGTTCACACGGAAACGATTCTAAAGAGAAAACGCAAAAGTGGCGTTGTGACTTTTTATTCTGCGTTTAGACGAGCGTTTTTGTGGGAAATACGCGTGCATATGATGACGCTAAAGTGTGTGAAATTCAATGTAGTATGCACTCCAGGCAGCTAGGTGGCGATGTGAAGCACTGTCACACAACAACACCAAGTCCACGCAGACTTTTGCGTTTTTACCCTTTACATGGGAACGCGGCGGTGGAGCGTTTTTAAGATTTCCACTCTGGAGGGTGGTTTCAGTTTATTTGCATTTTTAAGCCCCAAAAACGCCGTCGCCGTGTAAACGAAAGGCACATTCGATAAAATATTTTTACGTTTTCACCCGCGAGCGTTCTCATGTAAACAGGGCCTTAGTATATTCGGTTCTCTGAATATGCAAATGAGCCCCGCCTCCACTCACTCAGAGATCCACTAGTTGACGATCACACGTTGATCAGGGGTGCGTTTCCTGAAAGTATTGTTAGCCAACTATGGTCGCAAGTTCCGTCATTATCAGCAAAGTTCAACGAGTCGTTTTTTCCCGAAACCATCGTTCCAACGAACATTCGCAAACAGCATCGCAAATTTGTGTGGTTTGAACGACAGCTCTCGACCTGTGGTTAAAGGCATCGTTTCTACGGAAGTTGTAGTTGTGCGTTGGTGTCTATCAAGCAACAAACGTCAGCTTGTTTTGTGCATTTGTTATGGAATGGAGCACAATTATTCTTTAGCGATTGCACCTGGTTCTGTCGACAAGACAAGTCTCATAAACGCAAACGTCAACGAACGGGTCGACTAAACGGCCCAAGAAGAATTTGGGATAAGAAAAATAAAACCAGCTCAACATCGGTGTGGCATTTCCTAAATGGAGGGAACTTCGTGAAAAACTCGAACTAGAAAGAGACGCCGATCTTGCATGTGTTTTACTTGACCGGCGTAACACCATGTTCTGTATTCAAATTTCATGTCAGTAAATCATGCAAAACAATTAGTATTATTGTTAGAATGTCTTGTTGTCTATGCATATGATGTGACCTAGAGAGTGTAACAGCCAATGTGTTGATGCTTCTAATATTGGTATATTCAAGGGTCCATTGCTGAGCCCTGAGGATGACGGTGTCGGTAAGGAAGATTATGAATGTCATATATTAAAGTGCTTATTTATGAAAGTTCCCTTTCAACAGCAAGGTCAGCGCGGCCAGTCCAAGTGCAGATGGCCATGTTGAACTGAACCGGACCACACGCATATCGTTCAGGATTTCCCTTCTGGAATGAATGATATACACCTGTGTGAACTGAACTGTCACAGAACGCAGGCGCGCTCCCGATCCACCCCGTCGGACGCGCGCTTATTTATATTTACAGCGTGTTTTGCACTGATCTCATAACACTCTAAATTACCGGCCGGTCAAGGTTCCTTTCTCAAGCGCGAGACGACATATGATCTATAAGACATCTAATCCCAGAATCACATACCATCTGTCCATTTCCATATATCAAGCCTTAAAGGTCATATTTTAAATACTTATCACACGTAGGAATATAAATGTGTGAATTATGACTGCTCAAATGTATGATAGTGCATTAAGTAAATTGATGCACTCGAGACAAGAAAGTCTGTGGATGAGCGTTCGACTCATTTGAGAATAATAAATGTGCAGCGGGTTTCACCTTTTCTCTTTTATGTGACCTTTCAAATATATTGTTGATAAAAAAACATGTTTATGTGAAAAATTATAAAAAAATAATATAAGAAATAACACAAATATGATCCATTGACCAAAATTTTTATTTAACTAACATTCTTTTCTTTTCTTTTTTTTTTTTAAAAAGAGGTAACTTCATCCCAGTTTATGTTTTAATAAGTTTTGCTAACGTTCCCATTATGTTATGAAAATTTCATTTCTAAATGTTCTCTTGCATTTGTTTTCTTGGTTATGCAAATATTAAGGGAACATTCCATTTGATCACATTTCAAACATTCTGGGAAAGTTACTTTGTATGGAACTATTCCAATCTGAACTGTAAGGAATTATTCAAATCTCGACTGTATGGAACATGGAACTAGTCCAAACTCGAATGTATGGAACTAGTCCAATGTAGACTGTATGGAACTAGTCCAATGTGGACTGTGTGGAGCTAGTCCAATCTCGACTGTGTGGAAATAGTCCAATGTGGACTGTATGGAGCTAGTCCAATCTGGACTGTATGGAACTAGTCCAATCTCGACTGTGTGGAGCTAGTCCAATCTGGACTGTATGGAACTAGTCCAATCTCGACTGTGTGGAACTAGTCCAATCTGGACTGTATGGAACTAGTCCAATCTGGACTGTAAGAAAATATTCCAATCTCGGCTGTATGGAACTATTTCAATCTCGACTGTAAGGAACTATTCTAACATCGACTGTAAGGAACTAGTCCAATCTCGACTGTATGGAACTTGTCCAAACTCGAATGTATGGAACTAGTCCAATCTCGACTGTATGGAACTAGTCCAATCTCGACTGTATGGAACTAGTCCAATCTGGACTGTATGGAACTAGTCCAATCTGGACTGTATGGAACTAGTCCAATCTGGACTGTATGGAACTAGTCCAATCTGGACTGTATGGAACTAGTCCAATCTCGACTGAATGGAACTAGTCCAATCTGGACTGTATGGAACTAGTCCAATCTGGACTGTATGGAACTAGTCCAATCTGGACTGTATGGAACTAGTCCAATCTGGACTGTATGGAACTAGTCCAATCTGGACTGTATGGAACTAGTCCAATCTCGACTGTATGGAACTAGTCCAATCTGGACTGTATGTAACTAGTCCAATCTCGACTGTATGGAACTAGTCCAATCTCGACTGTATGGAACTAGTCCAATCTCGACTGTACGGAACTAGTCCAATCTGGACTGTATGGAACTATTCCAATCTGGACTGTATGGAACTAGTCCAATCTCGACTGTGTGGAACTAGTCCAATCTGGACTGTATGGAACTAGTCCAATCTCGACTGTGTGGAACTAGTCCAATCTGGACTGTATGGAACTAGTCCAATCTGGACTGTATGGAACTAGTCCAATCTGGACTGTATGGAACTAGTCCAATCTCGACTGTATGGAACTAGTCCAATCTGGACTGTATGGAACTAGTCCAATCTCGACTGTATGGAACTAGTCCAATCTGGACTGTATGGAACTAGTCCAATCTGGACTGTATGGAACTAGTCCAATCTCGACTGTATGGAACTATTCCAATCTGGACTGTATGGAACTAGTCCAATCTCGACTGTATGGAACTAGTCCAATCTGGACTGTATGGAACTAGTCCAATCTGGACTGTATGGAACTAGTCCAATCTGGACTGTATGGAACTAGTCCAATCTCGACTGTATGGAACTAGTCCAATCTGGACTGTATGTAACTAGTCCAATCTCGACTGTATGGAACTATTCCAATCTGGACTGTATGGAACTAGTCCAATCTCGACTGTGTGGAACTAGTCCAATCTGGACTGTATGGAACTAGTCCAATCTCGACTGTGTGGAACTAGTCCAATCTGGACTGTACGGAACTAGTCCAATCTGGACTGTATGGAACTAGTCCAATCTCGACTGTATTGAACTAATCCTTCCTCACCTGAATGGCAGTCCTCATATCTGACTTCTGTTTAGAGGTCTCTTCTGCCTCGATGCTGAAAATATCAAACTCCTCAGAGCCAGATAATTTGAGTTTGAATTTGAGAAATTGATTGCTGCACCTTTAACATGTCTCACCTCCACCAAGGTTTCATCTCTGCCCCTGTTCTATCCATTCCAGATCCTGAACGACAGTTTATTGTTGAGGTGGATGCTTCTGATGTCGGGGTAGGCGCCGTCTTATCTCAGCGGTCCCCTAAGGATGGGAAGGTACACGCTTGTGCCCACTTCTCCCATCGACTAAGCCCAGCAGAGCGTAACTACGACTTTGGTAATAGGGAACTGTTGGCAGTCAAGTTAGCTTTGGAGGAGTGGCGCCACTGGTTGGAAGGGTCGGCAAAATCCTTTTTAGTTTAATAAAAAAAGGCTTGGCCTTTTTTGAGCTTATAATAAGAGGACATTTTTAGCTCTGAAACTTGCAGGATGTTTAGATGGTACAAGGACATTATATTATATGTCAAAGCATAAGGAAAATATGATCCATGTCATGACACCTTTAAAGATCAGACGACTTTGAACTAATGTTTTTTTTTTAATGTTATTGGAGGAATATTTGTTCATAGCTTTGAGAGAACCTTGCTGGCTGGTTCTCTGTAACGTTCCCTGTTAGCTGGTATATCACAATGAACAAAAATATGAAAACAAACTCCAAAAATCTACTCTGTGAATTTTTGTTTTTGTTGACAAGACCCTTTAAATATTTTCTACTTTGAGGCCTTAAGCAAAGAGATGAGTGATTGAGGCAGACATGTCCAGAAAAGCTTTGTTAAGAAGAGAAGAGCGTGAGACAGTCAGTCAGACAGAAAGGGTTTGCTCCCTCGAGAGCAACTGTGTGCTGGTGGGAGAAAGATCTTCACTGTAATGGCAAACAAGTGCATTTCTTTTAAGGCCAGTGAAGATTTCTAACCTTTGGTTGACATGCAGGAAAGGTCGAGTCCATCCCATGCAGCTCCAGCAGTTTCTGCCCATGTGCTCACACTAAAACACACACAGAAATACTCACTGATCGCTGTCCGTCTGCCTTACATGTTACTCGCTCACTCACAATCACATGTGCTATCCCAGATGAATGAATGAAGTAAGTACTGTCAACAAATGATCAATAACGATAAAGTTCTTCCAGTAATGTTAAATTAACACAATATTGGCTTAAAGTTATCTGGTCTTTAATAATCTCAAAGCATCACACACAAAAACATTATTTATACATTATAGCTTTTTAAAAGAAAATGCGATTTTCCTGTTTCCGCCATGCCACGAAAATTAGCCTACTGTTGCACTAATCTGGACTATGTCTAGGTCTGTAAGTTTTTTTCTCTGCCAAATAACTGTATAAAGCAATTGTTCACTTTTGAAAAAAAAAAAAACTTTTGCTGATAATTGACTCACCCCCATGTTATCCAAGATGTCCACGTCTTTCTTTCTTCAGTCGAAAAGAAATTAAGGTTTTTGATGAAAACATTCCAGGATTTTTCTCCATATAATGGACTTCAATGGGGTCCAAACGGATCACGGTCCAAAAGACACTTTCAGTGCAAACTGTTCAAAGGGCTTTAAACGATTCCAGACGATGAATAAGCGAAACGATCGCTCATTTAATATATACATAACAATATGTTATAGCTGTTTACACTCAAATAAGATTGTATTGTTTTACTGTTTTTTCTTGGGTTAAAAATAAAGGTTTATTTAGCTTTTTTTGCTCAAGCTATATCCCATTTTAAAACCAGAATGCACCAGGAAAGTATTAAACACCTGTGTTTTATATTCAACAAGACGAGGCGTTTTCCTCCGTCTGAAGCAGCAGCTCCTGTGGGATCTCGGACTCTCTGTTTCCAGGTCTGTGTGTAATTTTAGCTCTTACTTTATGCAAAGTGCAGCTCAGTTGAAAGCCAGTCGCTCACACCGACACACACACTTCCGTCGGCCATCAGCGCTGAGAGCGATGAAGATGTGTTCAGGACGATACCAGGCCTTGAACTGGTACTGATGGGGATTCACGCTTTGATGAATGCAGATCAGTCCAGCGATGGAGCACACACACACACACACTGGGAAAATCAGCTTTGACTAGTTACCAACCTGGGTCAGAGGAAAAATATTCATCCTGATAACATTACTGTATATCTCCAACAATACTAATGCTGTAGTTGAACACTACGGCAGTTTCAAACCCTATAACCCTACTGATAACAATAAATACAGTCAAATCAAATATTCAGACATCAGATTGTTATTCTACTAGTGTGATCAGGACATTACAGTTGATTTCTGTAAGTGAGGAGAGCAAAATAAAGTAAACTGAGACATTACACCCAAATATTCTTCATTTGGGCCCAAAACTGATTGAGCTGATGATGTTTTCTGTAATTGCTAATGCTCTTTTAACACACACACTGAACAACATGAAGCATTGCTTGGTCACTGGTTGAGCTAAACTGGTTTTATCTAATTGTGTAGTTAAACTGGACAGATATTCAACATAATTCATGTGTGAGAGTCCAACATAACCAGTCCAATATCCACTGATCTGAGAACTGAGTTCTGCTCATGTTTATCAGCATTATAGCCAATAAACTGAGATAATGTGAGAAAGTTGTCTGAATACATTTGGATTTGACTGTATATAAATATAAAATACAGTATTTTCCGCACTATAAGGCGCACTTAAAAGTCTTTAATTTTTAAAAAAAAACGACAGTGCGCCTTATAATCCGGTGCGTCTTATATATGGATCAATTGGTTAATTGAATCACGCTTGTAGTCTTCCCATTTTCTTGCTAAAGAAAACACAGTTTTACTCAAATTCATCAAAATGGATTAATAGTGTTTTGGAACCAAACTCTTCATATGTAGCGTAGGGTTCTTTACTCGACTCCAAAGGACATTTAATGCTAAAAAAGGTTCAATAATGAGAAGAAAGAACACTTTTGGCACAAAGGTTCTTTAAAGGCTATTAATCATTCATATATTACATTAGTCTGCACCATTTTGTAGTTGTAATTAAATTATTGTTTATTAAACTGTTGTAGTAACTTAATATCCCATTTTAATCATGCTGATTTTCGAAGGATAAAAACTGAAATGGCACTCTTCGTGTGAAATCGATTAATTGCATTTTTTAACCCCATATCTTGAATTTTGTGATCATTCACACTCATTGCATTGGTTCCAAATACGTAGCGCTTTAGAACCTTTTATGGTTCTATATAGAACCTTTTCTTCTAAGAGTGCAGTATCTTATGCGCCTTATAATCCGGTGCGCCCTATATATGAAAAATGTTATAAAATAGGTCATTCGTTGAAGGTGCGCCTTATAATCCGGTGCGCCTTATAGTGCGGAAAATACGGTAATAGTCCATGCCACAACTATATCAATAACAGAGAAATGATATAATTTAAATAACATTCAGAACAAAATGTTTTTCAGCATGCGGAAAATAAACTAGATTTGAGCTGGCGCTCATTCCCGTTTATAACACAACAGATACTTCTTGTTCTACAGTGTATAGTTATGATTCTGCTAGTATAGTATAACAAACATTAAATGGAGTGAAAGCGTATACGAATACCACATTATTCAGTGTAGACGGGAAGCTGGAGAGTAGAAAACAATGAAACAATGAATGTGTGTCCGAATAAAGCAGATGAATGGGTGTGTATCTGCAGGGACACTGTGCGTGTGTGTGTGTGTTTGCTCCATGTCAGTTCTGCGCTGTTTGCTCCGGTGTCTCCGGGGTTCTCCGGGCCGGCCCGCGTCTCTGAGGACGTCCTACAGCACTTACACGTTACTACATTACTGAGACACGCTCCAACAGAGGAGATAAAGGTCATCCTGCTCTTATACACTGGCCAGCAATGCATGCTGGGAGTCAACTCTCATCTACCCATTCATGTGCAGATTCTGCGTGTCTTTATCGGTGCAAATAAAATAAATCACAAGATTCATTTCTGTACTGTAGTTCCTCAAACCGTGGAGCATGGCGCTTGCAACACCAATGTCATGAGTTCGATTCCCAGGGAACGCATGAACGGATAAAAATGTGTACTTTGAATGCAATGTAAACTTTTTAGGATAAACGTAAATGTAATTTTCTTGATGCGTCAATTAATGTGTCCTGCCTGTCTTAAAGTCCCCCTGGAGTCCCTTAAATCTCATCTTTGATCACCAAAATTACATTTAAATGTTTTTTTTTTACGTTATTCCTTAAAATGTCTTGAATGTAACTCGACACCCTTGCCTCATTGAGTATGCACGGTTCTATGAATATACAAATGAGCCCCGCCTCCACTCACTCAAATACTGGTTGACGATCACACGATGACCTGATTGGTTACAAGGTCGTTTGCGACGTCAGAAACATCGATTTCAAACCGTTTTTGTCTTTGAATCATTTCATGATGAATGATGTTTGAACTGTAATAATGACCATTAATGTCTAATAGTTAGCTTAAATAGCATACAGAAACCCGATTAGCCGGATAGCTTAGGTTATAGATGCATTTACACATTCCCTACAAGTATTCACAATTACCTTTAATGTAATTACGTGTTGAATGTCTAAGAATGTTCAAATTAAAATGTAATTAAAATTAAATCAACTTTGAGACGCTGCAAGAGTCAAACACGTCCGTCTAGTGCGTTTACATAGAAAAGACCTGGAAAAGTAGTGCAGTGGATGAAAACACACATCGATACAGCCGACAACAGAACATTTAGAGGTGTGGAACATGTGTACGGCTCACTCAGGGGCGGAGCTAAGCTATCAGGGCGGAGTCATGGGCGGGGCCTGTTTCACTGTGATGTCACAATGTATAGAAACTCATTTTGAGACACTGTTTATAAACGTGCTTATTTCTAAATTTAAACCGGTCGAAAATCTTTGTAGTTTTTGTATGACAGGAGAAGAATCGTTACCTCATCTCTTTTATGGTTGTTCATTCTGTATTATAATTTGGAAAAATGTTGAAAGTTACTTATCTTTCAAAACAAAGAAAACAATAACAACTGAAGGGAAAGAGATTATTACATATTTTGATTGTGGATATAGTAGTTTGTGTAATATTGTAAACCTTTTTATTTTACTAGGCAAAGCGAAATTCTCTAAAGCAAAGCCATGTTTTAATTTTTTTCAAATGGAAACTGACATATTTTGAGTCTTTGATAAGGGTTAAAAGTAAGAAAGCTATATCAGCAACTGAATTATACTCTAAAATATTTAAGTGAAAATCTACAAATATATTTCTCTTGTTATAGTTAGTTTGTAAGTCTGTCTATTTAAGCTATGTATTTTTATTTATCTATTTTTTATTTACTTTTTCAATTAATTTTATTCTAATTATTTATTTTTTTGCTGTATAATTTCTTTTTACGAACTGTGATGATTGTATGTTTGTTAATCTGCATTCTAATAAAAAAATAAAATCAAATAAAGACACTGTTTATAATTAATGGGGAATAAAAAAAAAAAAAAAAAGATTTGGTGGATTTATTCCATTTTTATACCGTCCCCTTTTAAAGCGAATTCAAAAATTGAATTAAGTGTGATTAAAGTAAAATCTAAAGTGTTAAAGTATCATCTGAATTTTATATTTCGGATACTCCTGTATCTATATTTCATCAGTGAAGTGTGTGTGTTCATTAAATGATGCTTTTTAGGACTCCCACACTCGAGGTCTTACCTGAAACGGCCTCCATCACTGACGGCACACTGTTGCCCCATCATAAAGATTTGGTACTTGTTGGTCTCTGTTGCAGACACGTAATGAACAGTGCGGATTTGAGAGTATGTCTTTGTAACTTTCTCATTTCTGACATAAAAAAAGAAAGCGACACAGGTGTTTGTTAAATGAACAATATTATTGTACAGCGTGGCCAAAGTGATATAATATACACAATGAATATCATGAGGAGAAACACAAAAGACCTTTGTCATATTGACGTTTGGAACATTTCGGGACCAATTCTGACCCTGACATGTTATAAGCAAATAAATAAACGACAACATTTACAGATATGCATCTTGTCCTTCCCAAACAGTGACTGGAGAGGCACAAATCAACATTCATGTCGACTGGGAAGATGACGAACGTGACCAATCGTCCCAAAAAGTAGAAAACAAGCACCTAAATCTGTGCACCAAACGGGACGGCAGGAGTGTGTGTGTGTGTGTGTGTGTGTGTGTGCTTTGGTGGTTAGTGTGGTGTACACGATGTTACTAATGTTGTGTAACAGTCCTCACTACAACAGAACTGCTAGCTGACGACGGGATGAGTGAAAAGCACTACGAAATAAAGGCCTATTTACAGATTGGGTGAATGATGAGGTAGCTACTGTACGTGAATGTTGCATATATGTTAGTTATTGTATTTCCACCTCGAGACGTTAATTAAACATTGTTGTACTATTGCGTTGCGTTGTTCCGATGACAAAACGGTGTGTGAATACACAACTGCACACTGCTGAAGCGATTGCATTCATAAAATTGAGATGTGCGCTATACTCTCCCAGACCCAGGTCTGGCACACATCCGGCCCAGATGTGGGCCGAAACTATGTTGCTGTCCGTGTTGGCATGGTTTTGGTCAGAATTGATCCCTAATGTGAACCCACACAGTTGCATTAGAAATGAATCCCTGTATCGTCTTGTTGAGACTGTGGCGGCTTCGAGTTTTCGGCAATGAAGAGCCAGATTCCCCCTGGGGTGCGTCCCGTACAATGATGCGACTCGCTGATTAAAGGAGTAGTTCACTTTTTAAAAAACTTTTGCTGATAATTGACTCACCCCCATGTCATCCAAGATGTCCATGTCTTTCTTTCTTCAGTCGAAAATAAATTAAGGTTTTTGATGAAAACATTCCAGGATTTTCTCCATATAATGGACTTCAATGGGGTCCAAACGGTTCAAGGTCCAAAAGACACTTTCAGAGGGTTTTAAACGATTCCAGACGATGAATAAGGGTCTTATCTAGCGAAACGATCGCTCATTTAATAAATAAATAACAAAGTTTAAGTTTTATAAGATATTTTATATCATCAAAATGATTGAATCTTTTTTTCGTGTCATTTGGTTCCTTCGACGAACGAAATGAGCGAGTTGACTCGGGAAAAGATTTGTTCATTTTGATGAACGATTTCAAACCGGAGAGTCACGAACGCGCATCACAGAACAGAGAAAGGAGACCATTTGAGCTTATAAAACTTCAACTTTGTTATTTATTTATTAAATGAGCGATCGTTTCGCTTATTCATCGTCTGGAGTCGTTTAAAGCCCTTTGAACAGTTTGCACTGAAACTGCCTTTTGGACCTTGAACCGTTTGGTTCCCATGTAAGTCCATTATATGGAGAAAAATCCTGGAATGTTTTCATCAAAAACCTTCATTTCTTTTCCACAGAAGAAAGAAAGACGTGGACATCTCGGATGACATGGGGGTGAGTAAATTATCACTACTAACTACTCCTTTAACTAACATACTATAATGCATTGGTAATTAAATGAACAAACTTTCCCAAAACTATAAAAACATGGTCGCACCTCCGTCGTTTGGTTCAACAGTATCGCACTGATGTTAAGACACGGGTGGAGGAGTAATAACTACTGCTAATGAAGTGATTCAAGATCACAAATAAGGTTTCAGGCGAAATCCAGCCATTTCCATAGGAATCTGTGCGTTCGGGACGGTCAAGTTCCCCACGCTTAGCATGCAAAAGTTTGCTAACCGTGCCTGCACCTTTATCAGAAGTCAGATTATTACAGATCATTTACACAAACAACAGAAAGACGTTGATTTTTTTTAATCACATTAAGATACAGTATGTAATCGGTGTACACTTTACTCCCGTATACATTCGGTTCAGCTTTCTTTTACATCATACAGATTCCCAATATCGTTCCCTGATCGTTGACACACTAAAATATATTAAAATGCATATTGAAAGGTAAAGAGTGTTCTACACGTTAGCTAGCTTATTTTGTCCAAGCGCATCCTCACGAGAATCGGTTTCTAACCGCAGACGTTTGTAGTAACTAGTGTTGTCAAAACGTAGACTTCGTCGATACTGACATTTTATAAATGTGATCTTTGATCGCTGATGCGCGGAATTGTAAACTCTTCTGATTGGCCGCTGTGTTCACGCGCTCGTCGGATATGTCTGTGATTTAACTATGGTACTTTTCTTGTCCCTGGATGAAATAATAAAATCTAAAAAACATTTCCTCTTTTTTGTTTTTGTCAGACTTACTTCACCCTAAGGGGAACATACAAAAAAATTATCATGGTTCAATCATTCTTTTTATTATGTAATATGAGGCCTTTTATGGATGATTTTTACTGTTTTCCCCCTGTCCCTAAGCCAGACTTTGTACCTTCAACCTCGCTTAATTCTAAATTAAATATTTAAATAAAGTAAAAATTATAAAATAATGTCTATTTCAATTATACATATTATATATTGCAATATTTATTCACATTTTCTTATATTTTTCATAAGTAGAACCCTTGTCCCTTGGGTTCACTGTCATTTCCGCCACACTGTACAAAATAGAATCCTGGGATCATTGTTTTAGGTTTGAATACTTAGTAACCATAGCAACAGAAACCCCACAGTGAACACGTAGCTGGGTGAAAGGGTGACCTCTTTAGGGGGTAACGAAAAGAAGAAAAATCAAGGCAAATATGACTAAAACTGAGATTGGCCGTCATTTCCAAACGGCTCATATTTCACGTGGACGTAAAAATAACTGGATAAAATTAATTTAATAATGTGTAATTTGTGTATATTAAATGCTAACTGTAAAACTAATAATAAAACAGGCTAACAAAGCATGATATTTTAGAAGAAAAGGGGGGAAATGTCATTTCCGCCACAGTCATTTCCACCACGGTGTTCATTGTGGTGGTAAAGACAGGTTGTGGTGGAAATGACATTGTTCGTGCTAAACAGCAAATTTTATTAGGCTATAATAATAAAACATTAATGTAAAAACAAAAAACTAAGGTACTAAGAAATATTTTATTATTGCTAAAATATTGTTGGTAAATAAGAGAATTTGGGCGTTTTCTTGGGCTGTCAGATAAAAATACAAATATATATAAATATTATTCAATACAAACCATCGCACCTGACTAAGGGAAGGTTTCTAGACAGATTGAGAAACCAACTGATACTAAAAAACTGTTTGTAGAAATGTTTTTATGTTCTGAAACTGTCTAGCTAAAAGAGTACCATAGTTGAAGAATCACCCAATTACGCAAAATGAATAGTTTTTACAATAACAATGACACTCTAAAATAAAGTGTTACCAAACATTTCGCTAACTTTCACGACGGTATTGCTGAATGTTGAAAATCCAGTTTTTAAAATGCTTTTTGTCGATTATGTAGTAGCAATAAAAAAAAGTTTAGTTAGACGAACGTCCAACTACAAAAAAAAAATAGTTTCGTTAACGTTTATTTAAGTCCAGATAACTTTGAAAGAACTTTTTTTTAACGTTACTAGACGGACGTTTGATCATGAGTACGTTCCGTCAGCTGGGATGACGGTAATGACGGACCATGTGACCATGTTTGCTTTAGGAGACGCACCCCAGGAGCCAATCACGTAAATGACATCAGCACTCGTCATCGCGACTCGCGGGATCGTTCTAATTGATATCTCGTCCAGCTGTCGAGCGGATCTCGGGGTAATAAGCTGTTTATAGGGACGGACACTTCCAAGGCCATTTCTGACACAACGCTATTGTGTCAACACGAGGTCAAACACCCCTCCTGTTGGATCTGCTCTCGTCTTCCCAGGACCTAAAAATAAAGCTGGTGATAAAGACCTGCACCTGCCGCACAGTTTGGATGCATGGCTATAAAAGAGCAGATGATGGGCAGCTCGTTTCCTCCGCCGGGGGCTTAACGCTCCCAGGAATAGGCCGTTCGAGTCTCTTGGACGTCTGCCATGATCGTAAATCCGCTTTTTAAACAACCCGTCGCCCCTCCAACCACATTTAGGCCCAAACATCAATGACAACGACAACAGGTAGTGTTAAACAAGCCGTACGGTGCAACACAAGAGGTGGGCGCTCCTCCTCGTCCTCTCCCTTTATTGCTGAGTTACTATAGAGTGAGATCCCGGCTAATAAACGCGTCACGGATGTCCAAAAGCGCTCGCGGGCGGCCAGGATTCAGGAGGTATTTTCAAGGGCGTCAGCGAAGTTCACATTTAGGGAAGAACCAGCGAGACGAGTCCAGGCGTCCCGCGGCTCATGAATATTTACAAGTCCTCAAGGTGTCCTCGCCCGCGTCCGGGGGTCAAGCGAGAATGAAAATGACCACCTACGTGAGACTATTCACTCTGCAAATGACTCGATCGTCGTTTATGACCACAGATCGTCAACAACAAAAAAAAAGCATTACTGTACAAGTACATAGTATTTGTTATAGATTTTTTTAAATTATTTTTTTCCATTTATATTTACGCTCTTTTTTTTTTTCCTTCTCCACGTCTTTAAAAACGTCTCAGGACCGAGTCTCGCTCTCTGATGAGGTCACGTGACCACCCGTCGGCCGATCAGACCTTGGCCTCCAGCATCTCCAGGAAGAGTTTGTGCATGGGCACCTTGCCCTGCATCTTGATGCTGTAGAAGTGCTGGATGGCCTTGGTGGCCGTCTGCCGGAGCAGAGGCAGGGTCATGAGCAGCTTGCCGGCCCGCCGAGGGTCCTCCGTGTGCTGGCAGCTCTCGTAGTCCTGCAGGGCTTCGTGAAGAGCGTCCTGGAGCTTCTGCACCGACTCCACGTCCTCTATGTGCATCGAGTCTGAAGAGAGCAACACACACACACATCTTTCTTGACTAGTGTTCAAATGTTTGGGGTCAGTGAGTCTCTACTGCTCATCAGGGACGCATTTAATCGATCAAATAAT